>CAHIKZ030001371.1:162500-528441 GCA_903632075.3 Acanthosepion pharaonis | reverse complement strand
GAATAAATAAAAATGTACTTTTGAAATTTATATTTTTAGATTTCTACTGTAAAATGTTTAAAATATTTTGAAGTAGAAATATAAAAGCACTTGTACATAATTATGAAAAGACTCTAAAATTATTTAAGTTGATATCCTAAGAGTTATTTGATGTTAAAAGCATTTCATAGAAAATGCAAAATACTTATCATTAAAATTATTTGTGCATGTTAGTATTTGTGTTGTCTTTCAATCCTTGCTAAGGCAACATTAAAAAAACAAAAAAACAAATGAAAACTCAAAATTATTTGCAAAATACTTCTGCATAAAATATAAAGAAAAACACTTTTCAAAATGTTTGCCGTCTCCAAATACAATCTCTTTCCAACTCACACAAGACACTTTTTGATTTGTCCATATGTATGCAATGAATTCTCATTGAATACTTATTTTCATAAACAAATACTCACCTTTTCAGAATAACTATTCTTTTACTTCAAGTGATAGTCTCTAGTTCTTGAAACTTATTTTCCATTATTTTTCAGAAGGACTAGAATATTTTATTCAAAGAAATTTGTATTAAACAAGGCAAGAAGGGCTTCAATGGGAATACATTACGCTTGACAGTATACTACAAAGTTTTGATTTCTCCAGACTGAACATATAATAAACATTTATTTTAGTAATAAAACTAAAAGTAGATGTGGATTAAACTTTTTTCTTTATCTATAGTCAATAAGTTCAAACTAGGAAAATTATATGTAACAGGTTTTTCTGGGTTTGGGTAAAAGCATAAAGTATTTGCATTTGTTTTTTGTCAATTTTGATTAACAAAAATAAAAGAGAGCAGGTTAATTTTGAAAACAGCTTGTTAATTGTTTTAATAGGGTGTTCTAAGAATAAGAATCTAACATGATTTAAATGGTACATATTTATTAACTTCTCAAAAGTGAATTATGACCTGGTCCTGTTCAATATGGGAAAAATGGACAGTTTTCTCTGTATTTCACTCACCCTATCCCTTCTGGAATTCAACACTGAGTTTTTGGTGCTTCACACCAAATGGTCAGGTTAACTGGTATTTGGTTAATTGATTTATAGGAAAATAGCAATAAGTTACTCCTCATGTAGCTCTGATATAAACTTGGCTCAGCTAAAAGTAAACATCTGTTAATGCATTTCTTTTTATATTTTTACCTTCCTCCTATGAATTATGTTAGATGTTAAGTATTTAATGATGCTTTCTGTAGCTGAACACTACTTGCTTGCTTTTGCTTAGTATTAATTCTAAAATTCAACATCTAAGTGCTTAATATCAAAATACAAAAATATCAGTGTTGATTTACATCTAAATGGTATATTAAAGATGCCTGGTTGCATCTTAACAGCATTTTAAAGTGCAATTTGAAATTCTTGAATAAAAAAACCTGATTTATTTCTACTTAGAGGTTCCATCCATCACAATTCCTGTTAGTTCTCCAATTCAATGAATGCACACAGAAAAGTGATGAGAGATGCTATAGCAATAACTGCATTGAATGATGTGAGCCAATAAACTGAATATATACAATTACAGACATTCATGACGAAAAAAAAAAAAAAAAAAAAAAAAAAAAAAATTGTTCAAAATTTGAATAGTGCATGAGTATGAAAAGATTTTGCATTTGAATGGACAATAACATTACCCAAATAAAAAAATAAATAAAAATTACTTAAACATGAAAACAGTAATTTTATATTTTCTGTTGAAATAGTTTTTTTAATTGATGTTATAATTTACATAACAAAAATGCAGATTCCTGAATGAGTTTCTGTATATATTGATAACTTTAGATTTATAATTATTGTTGATTTTAATTTTAAATTTGAAAAAAGATTATCACTTTTCCATTCAAAGATCCTGTTTCTTTACTGCTACCAACATCTTAGGTAATCTTAGTAGAGAACTTACTACAGTTGATGAAAACTAATGTAAAATTATACATTTCTTGATATATCTGCTTTTTTGCATTCTGTAGTTTACAAAATGTTAAAATGTCCTTAAATATATGCAATCCAAGTATCTTATGAGATGTATAAATTAAATCATCTGGAATAAATACTGGAAGAAAAAGTAAGAAATTTAATGTAAATATAATTATTTAGATGGCTAAAATTTACAGCAGTGAATGTTCACAATTGTTTTTTTCTTTTACTTAGTTTGTAAGGATAAACATACTAGTGGAGGCCCATCTATATAATCTTAACCACCAAAAATCTGATCCAAAATGGAGACAAAAATGATTTCCCTATGGTCATTTTACTTATTGCAAAAATCAATTTTGTCCTCATATAGACATAATTTGATACATGTTCTGACAATTGTTTTCATGAACACTGTTGAAAATACCACTTCGCAATACTTTGAACCAACTTACAGATAATTCATTTTGCAAATATTAACTGTAACTATTTCCTTGAAACATGTTTGTAAGAGCAAATATCACTAGGCAAACAAGAGAAGGAAAGATAGAAATTTTATCTCTTCACTCTATACAGGCCAACTGCAGACCAAATCTGAGCCAGTACTAACTGCATTATAACACTAGGTTAATTTTCACTACTTTCTCAAAGGTAATTGCTAGATAGGTGGAAAGAAGCTTAACAAAACAGGTTACATTTCAAACATAGCTAGAGCAACAGCAACTTTACACGAAAGTTTTCAGGTTATTATTATTTCAACATGAACTCAGATGAAGTTAAGAAGGAGTAAGTATACTCTATACTAAATCTGGTACAAGCCAAGCCTTACCATAAACTAACATTTTTTAAAGAATAGTTATTTTTTATGTTACATTTTAATTTCAGACAAAAATATAGCCATATACATAATGTCAGATTTTATTATGAAAGCCATTGTTTTCACAATAATTTTTTCAGAATATAAACATACTATGTGAATTTCATCTTATCTGTTTTCATTTGAAATATTTATAATAACTGATTTAGCAGCATGAAGTATACAGCTCACAAAATATTGATATATTCTAAATAAATATATATAATTGTATGGGGATTGATATTAATTTTTAAAATTTGGCATGGGTTGTAAGAGATATATAACCTGAAAAGGGAAACAAGTTACTAAGTAATGGGGACAAAATGCCAGAAATTGCAGAAAAATAGAACTCTCAAAAAATGAAATGAATATATTAGCAAGTTAAAAACAAAAAAAAATTGGCTTTAAGAAAGTAATAAAAAGATTTGAGAAAAATTAAAAGCAAGAAAATTGGTTTGACTAACAAAAATATATTTGAAGCTGGTGTCGTGAAGACAGTACATGATAATTGATTTATCAATAGTAATTTTCAGTGATAAATGTCGAACTTCATTGGAAGGACATGATGGCTGGGCTAGAGTTTGGGTCCTTTGTGAAAAGGAGTCAACCAATACAGACAACAGTAATGTTTTGGACAAATATTTCAGGTAGTAAAATTATAGGTCTTTTCAAAACTGATAATGGTATGCAGAAAATTATTCTAAGTTCTTGGATAAGAATTTTTTAGCAGTACAGAACACAACCAAAAAGCTTTAAGCTAGAAACTGTATCTATACAAGAAAATACTCCTCATTCTGCAAAGCTAATTCCCACAGCAAACTGATGTAATGGTGCCCAACCTAGAAAACTTGTAGTCTATCACTAAACTAGATGAATATAAAAATATAAAACAATATTTTAGCAAAAAAGATCCCTGGAAAGCAATAAAAATTCTACAAGTAAAAGTTGAAATAATAGAAAAGTTAGCACAATAAATAAATGAAAGACTGATGAAAGTTATATAAGAAAATAATCATTTATTCAGTTATATGGTATATAGTGTTAATCAAATATGTTTCCACAGGCTATATCTTTTGAATTTTATTTATAAATAAAAAAATTATGTAGCCCTTTGTATAATAAAATGTGATATTTCCCAAATAAGTTATATTTTTAATAAGGTCAGATGTTAGAAGCTGAAACACATCTAATATATTGTTGATATAAATATAAGAATATCCTGAAGATTTTCATTGTAAAAACTTTAACCTGCATAATAAAATCTGACAGTGAATACTGAGAGAAAGTAAAATTGTACCAACCTGAGTATGTGTTTTAATTTAATCAGATTAAATGTACAGATGCATTACAGTAAATGATCGCATATGCAGATCAATATGTGCAGAGATTCTAAAATAAGAGGTATATCAATAGTATTCAAATTCTATAGCAATACATTGTATATGCTTCTTGGATGTTAGCACAGGCCAGATGATCATATAGATGGTGAATACTATTCTCCAATAGAATTATTCTATGTTTCTTGAACCTGCTGACACAATACAATAAAAATCATGTAGGTGAATATTAGCAAAAGGAATTCCTCTCTCTTTGCCGGATTTTTATAAAGGGTTCTAGTAGAGAAATCAATTCAGAAATACTGATCATGTTGATTTGGGTATCACTTGCAAGAATGTTAGATTTTGTCTATTTCAGGTCTAATGCTGCTTTACAATTTGGAATATTATTTGGTTTTGTGGCTCATTAAATTCAGGAATCCTGCACAAAGAGGATGCAATAAAGATGAAGGGTGTGACAGTTTTTGGGGGTAAAACAAAAAGAACATTTTTGGTACACTCCTTCATAATACCTCCAAGATTCTCTGTTTGTCATCTGTTAAACACATTCAGAAAGTCATCAGTGGTGGCTATTCCTTGTTTCCAATACTTCATTCCCATACAATACTCATCCTTTCTCAATTCCTGTGTCTAATATCAAGTCAGGCATAGGCCTGTTAGTGGTAACATGTAAGCCAGTACAACCATCAGGGCAGGTGGTTGGTATCTAAACCAGCTTCCTCACCAGCTTTTGTACTGGTGAGGCAGCTGGTGTGTCATCATGTAGAATAAAAAACAAGACCTGTCAAAGGGTGGATGAGCTTCTTATAGGAGCCAACAGATGGTTATGATAGAGTCTCAAACCTTGAATGGCAACCTGCATATGTTGTATAACCCCTTCACATTGGGGGGCAGTCTTGGGGCGATGGTCTTGATTCAATCATATGTCACATTCTTCTCTGTCATCTTCTGGCTGGGTGTTGAAATGTTTTTGAAGTTTGGAGATGAAAGAGACATCAACAAAGGGAATTTAAAAACATATCTATTTTATTGATCATGTCAACATGTACATCTTCTAACTAGCCAGTTGGGTTGTTATCCCACCCCACTGGGGAGCAGTTTCTTTCCACAAAAATAACACATCCACATTCTTCGATGTGTAAAACTCCTCAAAATCACTTTCTATCTTTCTATTGCTCAGCCAATCAAAATTGACATCACTATTTAGTCTACCATCTGACCATAAAGGTCAGCCTTGAAGATCTGAGCCAAAATATATTGCCACTAAAAAATAGTCTGAAACTATTATTTAACACAGAGATGGCATCTCAATGAAAACACTGTGTACTTTGAGTACCTGTAGGAGTTAGGCATCATCCCATCATCATGCATAACCAGCCTAAAGCTCAGAAACAGACAGTACACTGGTACCAGTGTTACAATGTCATGAGATGGTAAAAAAAACTTATGAAATGTTATCAGAATATCTATTATCCACTAGTATACACATTATACCCAGGTCAAAATCAACATTGTCCTTCAGGGAATTGAAATTCTATTTTCCATCAGTGTATTATGATATGCAATTTCAAGTTGAATAAACTATTGTCATCACAAACAATAAATCCTTTTCATACCAATATTTAATTAATATTAAAACATTATTTACTTACATATCACTTTAAAAATTAACTAAATTAATTATAAATTATGTTAATGAAGAGGTGAAAGCAATTTTAATCAGTATATGCCAAATATATGAAAGAAGGTGAGAGAAAGGAAGGTCAAACTAGTTACTGTATAAGCAAGAAAAAATTCTCAGTGATAGTAGAAAAATATTTTATACCATCATTTTATAATAGTTTTATGTGCTTAATATCAAACCCCACATCCTTAGAATTTCATAAGAAATTTGTGATCTATAAAGCATTCAATTATTTCACTATCAAAGACATCATTAACTATTTTTAACTATGAAATAACTATTTTTACATGTTTGAAACTAGTTTTCTAAGTTTGCATTTGACCTGAAACCTCACATGTCTGTTTTCATATATCCTACTTGACTGAATGACTTGGTTTTCATACTATCATGAATCAATGAATAGTAACTACTGATGGTCAATAAATATGTGAAATGCATGATAAAATAAAATTTTAATTAAAATGTATAATATTCAAGTAATTTATTGAATTATGTTTTGTGATGTTAGTCAAATTTAACTTAAATTCCCTTTCACTTAGACGATCATCTATCTTTCAATACATGACTGACGATGCAGATTTTTTTCTCACAGTAGGTTGCCATTTCTTTCTGCGGTAGACCAGTTGCCACCCAAGGCTACAGAACCTGGTCTCTTCTGCTATTTACCCATAGCTGAGGGGAGAAGAAAATGATTCATACCTTTCCCAAGGGTATTAGCACGTAAGTGAATGCAATGGATTCAACTGGAATTCAAACTCGACTCTCAGATTCCTCAATCCGAGCCGCTATCCATTACTTCACTATTTTTATTGCTATGCCAAAATCCTGATTGAAAATATACACACAAATTGCAACTAAAATAACTCAAGATTTGCAAACTGGAAAGATGTGTGAAGAGATAGGTAGAGACACCATCTTGTAAGGTGAGTAGAACCCCAACAAGTTTTGACAGTAGTCGACATTTAAATGTAGAAAGACCTGGTTTTATAGAACTGGGGATAAACATGAATGCTTGATTACATTGGAGTTAAATATAGAAAAAGAACTAATTATTTGATTTTGAGGAATTAGATGAATTGAGGGGCTCTTCTGAAGTTTGTGGGTGAAATAGACTTTTGAAAAATTATTCATCAAATGCACCCATGAGGAAAGTCAATGCTGTAAATCCAAAATGTCATAGATTTTAAGTACAAAATCAAGTATGAGCACAAAGCATAATTTGTAACTTAACATTTTATAAATTGTTTTTTTAATAGAAACAAATGACCAAATCCTGATGAGAATGCTATTATTTCTTTTAACAATTATTGAAGTGCGTTTATTCTGGAGGAATTTTAAAATGCCAATTTTATTTTACTGAATCATTTAAATAACAAAATTGTTTAGATATTTTACTTAAAGGGCAATTTAAATGTTAATCAAAAATATTGCAGTACTTACACAAAAAGCTATTTTTTAATCATTTAGTCATAAATATCGCTAAAAAATGAGCATAAACAAAAAGTGTCCTAAACATAATAAAACAAAAGTTTTATCATCAAAATCTTTGTTATTATTAACAGGAAAGACCAAAGAATTTTTTGATTAATAGATTATATTTTTTAATCCTTTTTTTGAACCTTTAAAATTTTTATTTCTTGTGTCAATAGGTGACCATAAATTAGTATGGGAAATTTTAGCATCTTTTTGCAGTGAAAAACACCTTGATTTGGAAATTCATACAAAAATCAAATAATTGTCGGAGAGGATTTTGCGCCACTTTTCATGTTTGTTTTGTTTTTTTCTTAACTACGTAAGTGGTGATCTCAGCATCTCATTACATTACAGTACACAGTACACTCAATGTTTATCGATTATCAGATGCCGCATTATTGCAAGCGTTCTAACTCGACTAATTAATAATTTATTCTATTAAATAAATATCTTCCGTTCTAAGAACATTCTGCTGCTTAGTTGAATCTCCATCAAAAGCCTTCTTTTTTTTTCCTTCGTGATTCATCTGATTAATTTATTCTTTATCTTGAAGTGCCTGGTTTGTAATATAGTGCAATTGTTATTTATAAAAAAAACTAATTAAGCGCTAGAAAAGAATTTTTTGAATTTTTTTTTCACAAAATTAAATGAGTAGTGGGTAAGTAACAGATATAAAAATTACTTTTACTAAGATTTTCTAAAAATGAAACATTTGAAAAATAATTTAATTAATTCATTTGTGAATAAGTCCTGAAAGTTTCATTGAACTCCCAAAATTATCAGATATTTGCAAGAGTTTACTGTTTACAAATCAATGTTTTTCACTGCAAAAAAAGTACTCAAATTTCCCTTAGTAATTTATGATCCCCTTTTGATACTAAAAATCAAGATTTTTAACCAAAATTTTGAAGGTTCTAAAAAAGGACATAAAAAAAATAAATTTTTACATAAAAAAATTCTTTGTATTTCCTCTTAACATTATTAATAACACAAAAATTTTGAAGTTAAATTAAAATTTTGCTTTTAAGTTGGGCATTGTTATCACTCATTTTTTTAGCAAATTTTGGGAGGTATCTACTGAACTTAAGTTAATTTTAAAAAGGGTTTATTTATTTGTTAAGAAGTTAACTAAACTTGAGTTGATAGTAGTACCTAATTATGCATTGATTTTAAAGTTCAGATATCCAAATGTTAATTTTCTTTTTCTCTAATAGAAAATAAAAATATTTAAAGATGATCAATCAATTTTCACTGGATTTTTTTGTTACAACACCAGTTATAAATTAACACAGTAAATTCTCTTTAGGAAACGCATACAGTGAGAAGCACTTTTGAGCTTGCTCACTTGTTCTCGAAATTCAGTGTTGTACATACAACTAAACAGAAAATCATTCAGTCACCTTTTAGCTTTTTAAAATTTGGAACTTAACTGTTAAATCTTCTTTACCACTAGCTGTTTATTCCTATTCCTATTTTGATTTGCTTGTTTGCAATTTTTCTCAGAATCAGTCATAAATTAAATAGAAGGGGTGAGTTACTAAATTTTTAATAAGTTCTTCATGTAATAAACTACACATCAATTTAATAACTGGTACACTTGATTTAATAATAATTAGTTTTTATATCTAATAGTAGGTAAGCTACTTTAAGAATTGTGAGTTATCGTCTTTTCTAGCCACTTGTTGAAAACAAACAATTAGTAATCATCCTCTCTTAAATAAAATTTCTCTATCTATTTGCAATAGTCTCCCCCCCCTTAATGAGAGGTGGATAAAGTTGATCATGAAATTAAATTTTATTTTGTTTAGTTTATTTATTTTTTCTTTAATAAATTTTCATTCAGTTAAACTTTTAACTGAATGAAAATTTAGAAAAGAAAAAAATAATGCTGATTCTTTTCCTCTGCGATATCAGTTCTTGAATAGGATTTTCTTGTTACATTCTACTTTAACTTTACAAATTAAATGTTTAATTTTTTCAAGTTTATTTTTAATGATAAAATAACCATCAAAGTTGTTCTTTTGTTTTATGAACCTGTACACAAAAGAAGATTGTTTGCATGATAGAAAAAAAATTCTCAATTTTTGTTTATGTGTTTTTTTTACCTGAACTTATATTCTAATCCTGCAATGTTTTAAAGCTTAACAAACACTAACAGTATTTTTAGGGCATCCACAAATTGAAGTCTTTTTTCTATAAATATCCAACATTCAAAAATAAGACAAAAAATTCAACATTTGCAAATGCTGTTCAAACGATTTTTTTTTTCGAATATAATGGGGTTTTTTAGTCTATTTTCTAATTACCTTTTCTTTTTTTTATCTGACATTGATTTATTTCCCTTATTCTTCTGCAGGTAGATCAGTCCATTTTTATTATTTTTACGTGTTTTGGTTTTTCAAATTTTGAGATTTATTGGTTACAAATGTCGAATTAATTTTAAACAAAAACACTGCATTTCGAACGAATGATTTAACATTTTAGCAAGGAAGATTCATACGAGTTTAATTTAGGTTTACAAACGATGTAAGGGAGATGAATCATGAGTTTGTTCTTTGGCATATAAAAATCGTTTGAAACGCTATAAATGACTATATACCCCGATTTGCCATGATAATTTCATTTTCAAAATAATCTTAGTTTCTACACAATTACACGAGCAAGATTGGGTATCTCATTGTAATGTAATGGTCAGTAAGTAGTGAGTTCGATCCTTACTGTAGGTGTCAAACCTGTTGCTTTGTGCAAACAGCAAAATCAAGCTAAAACTGCTAACAAACTGAAAGTTACACAACTGCAATATTAATCAAATCAATTAGGTTTGATTTATTGCAGCTGTTTAGTCACTTTAGTAAATTTGTTTCGTTATTTTTTAAGACACAATATAGGACAAGTTGGAAAAAAATAAATTTAAAATCTATGTTGATACATTGTTTTTTTTTAAATTAAAACATGATGACGATATCCTTGGGAAATACGCAGAAATCTGCGTTAATTTTTTATGATTGTTGCACGAAAAAACGTAACGATTGATTTTTTTTTTTTTTTTTTTTTACAACTTTATCACTTTGAGAGGTAGGGAAATTATTTTTATTGGAGAAAAACACACAAACTATTGCACGGAAAAAAGATTGCTAATTACTTTTCTGTTCTCCGTATAATTCTGAAGAAAACATTAACGACGAGTAGGTAAAAGTTACAAAAGATTTGCAACTTTATTTAAATTTAAAAAAACTATTATTAAGCAAGCATGCTGTAATTTTCTTACGTTCCCTTATAGAAACATTTCATGTTTAGTAGAGCGAAAAATTTCAAACAAAAGTAAAACAAAAAGGCCTTTCATGTTATCTGCCTTATTGCAAGGTGTAACTTTTTCGAACTGAGTAGGATATAGATTCCAAGAAAATATGTATTATTAACTAACAATACCTGTTGTTAATTTCTGAAAATAATCCTAGAGCTTTTTTTTATATCACTGGCACCTACTCCTAGAGTCTAAAAAAGGCACTAACATTATTTGAGTTCAAGTGCCTTTTAATTTAGACTAAAATAAAAATTTTAAACAGTGAGTAAAATATACTATTGTATTTTAAATTAAAATTTTAGTTAAAAATTGTTTGTGCAAGTTCTGCTCGAGAGGGTTAACGAATGTAATATTTTACATTTCAAATAATTAATAAACTACATTACAAATAAAAAATTGATTTTTCGTGATGGTTATTTGTCGTAGAGGCGTTATTGTACACACCCATTTTTCATTTTTTATTTTACTAAATGACAAATAAAAATTACATTGTTTACAAATATCAACACATAAACAAAGTGACAAAATAATACATGATTTATTTAATTAATTTTTATGAGAGTTGATGTATGCTCACAATTTTTCTAACAACAGTCATGAATTTTTAAAATCCTGTGGAACAAAATAAAATTATAATAATTTTTATTTTAAAATACCATCACTTCGGTTTCTGGATGTGAAAAAAATGCCTTAGTTCACTTTCGATTATCAAACTATGCAAAAAGAAAAAAGTTACCAAAATTTAAATGAATTTAATTTTAACAAAAAGAAAATTGGCATTCCATGAGAATCAATTCAGAAGTATGAATGGGAGATAAAAAGTTTATCAAGTTTGAGTCTTTGTCAGTTATACCCCCCACCCCCAATAATAGATGCCCCCCACCCCTTCTTTTTCTGTAAGTGTGAAAAACCTTTTTACAGGAAAGCTTAGTTTGTGTAATTAATACTTTTTTTTTAAATCATTTTTTTTTCTGAATTCTAACATCTTTTTTGCTTTTGGAAGAGGTTGAACATTTTTAAATGAAAGTAATATTAATTAAAGTTTAATTTAATTAATATTAAAAAGTTTGTGTCAGTTTACTTTAAAAAATAAATTTATATTGTTAATCACCCGAAATTCTCTCTGTATTTCTCCTATTACTTATTTTTTCAGAAAAGATTTTTACTGCTCTAAGATGTGAAAAAGAGAACACTTGATTTTGTTGAATTACATTTTAAATTTTAATTATTAATGTTCAAATGCTATTTGCTAGCTAACATCTTCAGGTGATTAGATTACTCAATTATTTTCATTATCTTCTCTAATAATTTGCTTACTCTTTCGTTTTAAAACAACATTAAATACACAGGAGGAATTTAAAAAGCAATAAAGTAAAAAAAAAAGTAATAAATTTAAAAAAGTAAGATCTACAATTCGTATTTTTTCCTATGGTACTCAAAAGTGCCAAAATTTAAGACTAGTTGAGTAGTATTTTTTAAACAATTTTGTGTTTATTTTTTACCCTAATTTGGTACGTGATGTTTTTTTTAAAAAAGTTTTATATTTAAAAAAAATGAAAGCTTATTTAAAATCACATTGACAAGATAAAAATAATTAACTACACGCTTAAAAATTCTAAAAGTAATAAACAAAAAAATAAATGTTTCTTTAAACATTTTGCATTTTGATCAGAAAACCCCTGATCATTTGACAAAGTAAATGCATGTACTAAAGTACATATTCACCATTTACTTAAAAATTCTCTAGCTAGATATTGAATTTTCCAGTAAAATTGCATCACCCCATCAGATGTGAGAAAGTTACGATCAATAAGTAATGTTTTAAATAAATCAGTAAAGTTGGTTCTTGTACACAAACACAAAAGCTTAGAAAAACAACAATGTATGTAATTGTAATGAATGTATGTATGTAAGTTCCAGTTCCAACCTAGTAGCCAAAATCTTTACGATCAGTATTTCAAAATCTTTGGACTGGGAGTGTTTTGTTTGTTTTAAAATTGGGTCGAGTGTGATAAAAAGTCTTTAAGTTTACAAATTGTTTTAATTTAAAAATGCAACAGTTTTGCCACGCATAAAGTAAACCAAGACACAGAAAAAGACGAAGACTAATTTTTTTTCTTAAGGAAAAAACCTTTTTTTAATTTTATTTTTACTGTTTATTTTTGTATATTTCTCAAAATTCGCTAACACTTTTACTTTTCTTAATAAAAGGTCTTCAGAAAAAAATGTAGTTTTGTTTACTTTTGGAAAAGTCACACTACAAACAAAATAACTAACAAAAAAAAAACTAAAATTTGTTTTGCTCCATAATTTATTGAATTACTCAACTTATTTTTAAAAACTTTCATACTCCCATTTTGAATTGCAAATTAATTTTTAAAACCTGATGTCAAGTCCTATGTCAAAAAAAAAAAAAACAAAATACCAGTTCGTCTGATGGCCAGTAAAAAAGCGTTTTTTTTGTTTTGTTTTTCATCTTTTTACGCCACGGGTAACTGAAGGAAAATAAAACTGTTCATATAATCATAGCATTCCAAATCTTCCCCTTCCATTCAACAAAAATAAAACTAATCATGTTTTTGTTTGCAAACACGTATGTTAATTTTGTCTTTTTCACTAAACCGACATTGTAAATCAGGAAGTTTTCAAAACACATTGAAAAAAATGAGTGTTGATATTGATTGACTAAATTCAGTCTGAAATGGTTTTGTTGAAATCACCAGAAAAATAATTATTTTCCTCATTTCCACGCTTCCATTCTACAATAACGTGCTAGAAAGGAGTAAAAATTTCAAAAAAATAAAAAAAATATACTTTGGCCTTTCCTAACATAAACATTTTGATGACAAAACTTTGTTTTCGTTGAGTTTGGGGCCTTTCTTCATCATGCTATGCTGTTTTTTACGCGACCTAGTAGAGGTAGGTACCTATGTCCATAAAATGGTTTTTAAATTTAATTTTTAATAAATCGCCATTCTTTTTATTTTATTTTATTTTTTCAAAGAACTTTGGCTATGAATTTAGGGATCAAGTTGGAATGCTTAAAAAAAAAAAAAAAAAAAAAAAAATGTACCCGGTATATAAAAAAAAAGGTAGAGAATGCTAATACAGTAAATCATAATTCAAGGTTATTTGTTTATGAGTAAAAAAAAAACTGAAACTAGAATTTTATTTTTTATTTTCAATTTTCATGTTTTTTTGTTTCTTTGTTTTTTTTTTTAAGAAAGGTTTCAAACTAAAAATTAACAATGCTTGCAATTCTCCTTCCTAAACATTTGCAGTTGTTCATATCAATTCGCTTATTTAAAGAGAAAATAAATATTGTTCACTCATCGTGGTTTTTTTTTTTAGGTATTTGTCAATTCGGCATTTTTTTAAAACATTTGAGAATATTGTACTTAAAGTTTTAGTTAAGAATGATTAAATAAATTAAAACTTATGCAATAATGATAAAAAGAATCTTAAAAAACTGTTGAATTGTTTAAGTTTGCAGAATGAAATTTGCAGTGACAATAAAGGCGGCTTAAAAATACAAATGAAAAAAAAATGGTTTTAAACTACAGTCTTAGGAAGCATATTAATTTTTTAACGTAATTTTCCAAGAATATGAACAATAACATTGTTGATAAGTGACAGGCGAGTCAAGTTACGTTTCTAAACTGAGTCGTCAAACTATGACACACCTGGGGAAAATTAAAACATTAACTTTTTTTTTTTTAAATTAGCATATGCATAGGAAGAAATGTAAGTACTAAAAAAGCAGTAAAAAAAAAAAAAAAAAGGAAGGAAAGATCCTTAATTTCTTTTTTAAAAAAAAAAAAAAAAAAGGAGAAAGAAACCAATGCATTTTTTGTGCACTATGTACATTGTAACTGAATTCATTATTACGCTTTCTTTTAGTCTTTATAAGACTATTTTTATTTTTTAGGGAATCTCTATGCAATTAAGACACTTGATAATTTAACTGAATAATTTTAATTCAACTTTCTTTCATCTAGAAAAAAGTAAAAATAAATGATAAAAGTTGGGTTTTAAAATTTTAGGAGTATTTTTTTTATAATTGAATCGAAAAAAATACTCGAAAACGAAACGAAATAAAATAAATTATTTTCCTGGTGACTAAAAGAACGAGTTTAAGTAATTTTTGGAACTTTGTACAAACGAGTAAATTTTTTTTTTTTTAAAGTTCAAAAAATAAATAAAAAGAAAACGAGAAACTATTTTTTTTAAAAAGGTCACATTTACTATTATTAAGGACTAAAGAGTGCCTGATTTTAGTTTGAGACAATGAAATTAATTAATTAAAATTAAAAATCAAGTCAAAACATTGCTATTCCATGCCAATGTTACAGACTTTAAAAGTCAAACAAATAAAAAAATAACATTTCTTTGGTTTTGGAACTGATCATTTATAAGATCGTTAAAAAACTTTATTTTAGCAAGCTATCTTTTGACATAAAAATACAAAGTTAAGATAAGAACCATTCCGTTATTGTAAAGATTTCATTTTTAAGAATCTGGAGTTTATTTATTTTTTGTGAGGATGGCTTTCCTCCCTCACCGAAAATTTTAATAAACAAGACAAATTACTAAATAAAAATAAATATTTTCCTGACCTCATAGCTTACTTGGGGTATAAGATATCCATTTGTTAACAACAGTAGTAGACATATCCACGTAAGTCCTTTAAGGTACGGACATAAAAAGTATCTACGATATCAAAGTTTGTCTTAATGACTATGGTTACAAGATTAAACTGAGCGTTAGTCGAAACTAATCGAAAATAACTTCTTGTTCTTTGTTATGTCTTACTCTGGCTTCTCCTGATAATTAAAGACTGTTCGTGTTATTTTTTTTCTTGGATTTTATTTTACGGGTACTGATTTCGATGTCAGGTGTTGGCAATGGACAATTTATTTGCTTAGTTTTATTTGGACACGATTTATTAACAAATGACTCACCTGACTTGGTAATATTTATGAAGAAATATGTTTTTTTAGGCGTCCGGTTTGTTACTATTTTTTTGTATAGCAGACGATTTTAAAGTTTGTAAGTGATTTTTATCCCCATTCAATATTTATGCGAGAAATTATACGAAAACGAAAACTATTTTTATTTTCATGATTAACAATTTTTCGCATATAATTTTGTAATAAGATATGTCTGTATTCTAGCATTTAAGGCAATTGAACTATAGAGGATTAACTTATCATTTATTTTTAAACTTATTTACTTATCATTTATTTTTATTTGTTCCTCACTAATGATTGAGGAACAAATAAAAATAAATTACTTAATAAATACTTGTTACTTGTATGTTTTATTTATAATTTATTAAATTATTTAATTAATAAATATATTTGTATGCAAAAAACGGAAAAGAAACGTAGTACGAGTCCAATAGGTTCACAAGGTTAGGCAAAACAAATCTACACTTCTCGTTTTTATCTCCAATACGTCACTCACCATCACAAACGAAAAACTGAACGACTCTTAAATGAACATACCATGTTTTTATACACCTAACCCAGCCAACACTCAGCCAATGAGCACCCAGAACCAGCCAATAAAAATGACTACAAGCAACACCACTACGATGTGCTGTTCAATTCACCATCTGTCTGAAGCTCGTCGATTCGCCATCTCCACACTCCCTTGCAAAATATACACGCGACTCTGGCCCTTTTGGATCGCCGAGGTTAGTCACTGCTACACTCCCCACTGATCTCCTGATCACAGCTGATGCATCCCAGGGCAGATCTCTTCTGTCTTCGAAGAGGAACAATGAGAGTCTCTTTCTCAGACGAACTACAGCCTGGAGTGTCATCGGGTGCTTTGGCATTGGTCTCTGAACTGCTGGTACTAGAGGAATCACCTGATGAACTACATTTTAAATACACAAATCGTTCACTCTCCTCTGTGTTGCTATCAGAGTCTGACGATGGATATCATCCCAAAAAAGGTGTAAATTCTTCACATGCTGCGGCATTCCATCAATCCGCATTGTCTGCGGACTGATTACTTGGGTTATGTGACCCATTTTGAATTTGGCCGTGCATCTACCGTGTGAAGACTTTACTCAAACAATATCCCCTTCTTTATATACTCCTTGAATGTTTTGTGGTGCAAATGAGGGTGTGGTATCGATGTTTGGTACCTGGATGTGGTACCTATGCAGCATGTCAGCTGGTGCCATGGAAGCTGAAAGACTTTCCTTGGGAGTGACATTGTGTCGATAGACTGCCTCTGGCACCAAACATTGCTTTCTGGCTGTGATAGTCTTGATACTTCTATGACAGCATTCCACAATCCCATTCATAGCCGGTATATGAGCGCATCGGAATCTCAAGTGTACCCACTAGCTATTTAAAAATTTCTTAAAGTTCTTACAGGTAAATACAGTTTCATTATCTGTCAATATTTCAGCTGGTGGGCCTTGCTCATAGAAAAATTGATTCCAGCTAACAAATAACACTAGTGGAGTCTTGTCGACACAGCAGTTGCCATATTGTGAATTGAGAAGGACCGCAATCAATGAGTGTTAGAAAATGACTGCCTCTCTAGTGGGTAATGTCCATCGCCAATATACTCCAAGTTAATTTTACACCTAGTGTCCCCTTCTTCCAATGCACTGGTGCTGAACCACTTGACCAGCAGGCTTCGCAGGTTTCGACAACAGATTCGATAAGTTTCCTAGACACTAATGGGTCAACAAACCTGGCAAAATATAAAGTCCTCTTCAAACCTGGATGGCCACTTTGGTGGTGTATATTGGTTACCTGGTTCTTGTTCAATTTACTCTCCACAATGGCGCAGCCTTTCAGCAGTGGCTCTTCTCCATGCCTATGTAAATCCAACCATCTCTGTAGCACTCAGCTCAGGCAGTCTGCATGGTTTAGACAGGATTTCACCAGCGTTACATCCATCATCAAGGTGTATTCCTCTGTCAATGCTCACAATTTCTCTAAGCTTCTTCACACACACGTCCACATCAGCAGTGAATGCCTCTACAAATTGATTCAATTCACAATAGTCTAACACCGGCCAGACCTTCTGCTTGTGCTCCTGTACAATTGCCATCAAAGTCATCAAACCCTTTAGTGGGCCAAGCTCCTATGTGGGATATGGCAATAGCCATCCATTTTGTTGCTACAATAAAAGTTCTTTCTCATACACATCCCGAGCATAGGAGGGCACTGTATATTCTTGCATCTTTCAATTCTCCGGGTGCATGACCACTTGCCCATTTCCATGAGGCAGTACATACCTTATTGTTGTTGTCCAATGTTATGCTAAAGTCAGGTTCATCAATAGAAATAGCAGCACATAGGCTTAGGCTTTCATCAGGAAAGCATACTTCACCTGTTCTGGTTAGGTGCATGCCTCCAAGCTCCCTAATTGTTTTGATCCCAAGAATCAGATCATATCCCAACAATCATCTATAAATGATCAGGGCTTCAATAGTCACAGAATGAGCTTGCCCAATGCCCAACTTGATCTTGCTGTACCCACTACACTTCGAAGTTCTCCCATCAACTGTTAATACTTACACCTCCTTCTGCCTCCATAGACAGCATACAGCTCTGCTCACGAGTGTCTGTGAGCACACAGAGTCCACCAGAGCAGCACATTTCTGTCCATTGACAAATACCTCTACAGCAGGTAGTCCCTGTTTCTGGAATTGTTTGGGAAGAAGACTGGCATTGACGCCTTCTTCCCTCAGGCATTTCCCTGATATGTGCACTCCAATGATATACGCTCGACTTTGTTGCATTTAAAACACCTCTTCTCATGGCGTGTCCTTCGCACTCAATTATCCATCCTCTCTGAACGGCCCTGCATACAATCTCTGGTGATATGGCTTAGGACCAGAGCACCTATAGCACATGACAGCTCCTCTATGTGAGTTAGTCAGAAGAACTTCCTCATCTGTACACATTTGTTGAGCAGCTGCGATGACCGATTCCTCATGCTCCTTGTCATCAGTCATGATAGTCTGAGCCCAGGTTAGCAACTGCTCCACAGACATAGTCTCCATCTTAGATGATGCCTGAAGAAGCTGTCTAACATGTCGTGGCAGACTGGATACAAATGTGCATGCCATCCAATGTTCTGGCAGCAATCATCCTACCAGCTGAGCCAGGTGATATAACTCAGCCAAAAATTCATCCACTGTTTCATTCTGTCGAAGTTGTCATGCTACAAATTGTTCAAAAACATTGAAAGCATCAGTTGCGTATGTGGTCATTAGGGTCTGTTTGATCACTTCCACATCTACCTTTTGTTTACTCAGTTGCTGATACACGGTGAGAGCACTGCCTCACAGTCACAGCGGCAAGACACACTCGACTTTGTCCATGCCACAGAGCTTGCAAACTAACTCAGCGTTTTTGATCCATTCTACAATCGGCAGATCAGTTGCGGCACTACTGTACTATGGAATCAGCTGAATGTCAAAGGCCTTGTCCGACATCATGGAAAGAAAGGGTAAAAAAACAATATAATAGCTTGTGCAAAAATTGGTTGGAAGCACACACAGGAAAAGAAAGGTAGTACAAGTCCAATAGATTCACTAGGCAAGACAAATCCACACTTCTCATCTTAATCTCCAATATGCCACTCATCATCACAAACAAAAAACTGAACACCTCTTAAATGAACATATCATATTTTTATACACCTAACCCAGCCAACACTCAGCCAATGAGCACCCAGAACCAGCCAATAAAAATGGCAACAAGCGACACCACCACCACCACCTCTATCAGCACGAAATGCTGTTCAATTCACCATCCGTCTGAAGCTCATCAATTCACCATCTCCACACTCCTTTGCAAAACATACATGCGACTCTGGCCCTTTTGGGTCACTGAGGTAAGTCACTGCTACAATTTGTATACTACAAATACATAAATATTTCTTCTTTTTCTTCTTCTTCTATATGGCATGTCCCTTTGGGCCAGACATATGCTAACATGGCTCTTCCTTTGTAGCTCTTAGTAAATTTTGTCTTTTCACAATCTTTCTTAATCCCTGTTCTGCCAATCATTTACCAAAGATCATTAGATACGTTATTCTCTGCATTCCAATGTCTCTTTTGCCTACAATATGTCCTGTGAATGTCAAATTCTGCTAACTTTCTTTCCTCATCATGGCCTAAAGAAATTTCAATTGTCTCTTTCTGTGTTCTTTTGTTTCCATTTTTCCTCAAACTTCCTTGTTATTCACATATTCAGTCCATAGTATTCTCAGTATCCATCTGTAGAACCACATTTCCCTTACTTCAAATTTGTGAGGAGATTGTTCAGCATTCACTGCCATATAGGAGGACTGATATTACATAACAGTTAAGTAATCTTTTTTGTTTCTGATGAGATTTTCCTGTTTCTTAATACTTTGCTTAGCTTTTAAAAGGCATCTTTCACTATCCCAATGCACCTTCAGATTTAGATGTTGCATTTTCCATCCTCTGGGAAACCATTACTTAGATATTTAAATTTTTGTACTTGCTTGATTTTGGTATCTCTAATTTATAATTCACATTTTGGGCTCCTCTTTTTGCTGACAACCATACATTCTATCTTCTTACAATTGATGTTTAGTCCTTTCCTCTTGATTTTCTTTATTATCTTCTGTAGTAGTTCCTATATTTTCCTTTCTCTGACATTGTTTTTAATTTCCATCAATGACAATCCTGATGTCATCATTTCTCAACTCAGTATCTATGCTAATGACACAACTACTATTTACTACTGCCTTAAGTAAGTCTGATCAGTTCAAGAAGGTCAAATTGGTAACTGATCACAAATATGTTGTTGTTAACTGGGATAAAGACACTTTTTCTCACCAGAATCTATCTTACATATTTATAAATCTACCATCTGTCCTTGCTTTGAATATTTTTGCCATATCTGGTCTGGTGCTCCTGCTATATATTTAGCTATTCTTGACAAAATTCAAAGAAGAATCTGCAATGTTATTGGTCCTGACTTGGCATCTTGGCATCAGTCATTTTTTGACTATTGTAATGTAGCTTCCCACTGCCTTTTCTATATTTTCATGGTAATTGTTCTAATGAACTTTTTGCTGTGGTACCTAGACTTTATGAATTTAAGCATAGTATTAGATTGGCAGCAAATTGTTACTATTTTACTATTGAAATTTCTAACTATAACCATTAGTTCTATGCTAATAGTTTCTTCTCTCACACTTCTTGTTTGTGGACCTCTCTTCAGGTTTCCTGCTTCCCAGTCAACTTCAAAAATTTAAATGCAATGTCAATTGTTATCTTCTGTTCCAGTCATTAAGGTGAACTGCCTGATCCTTCTATCAATTTATTAGCCTTCTACCCCTTTTTGGTAAAGTACTAGAGGCTCTAATCAGCTATGGATTAGTTAAACATTCACCATGCAGGGTCCTCTTTTAGTTAAGCAATATGGCTTTCACTTCTCTTGGTCAACTGCTGATGTATAAATGATTATTGCTGAAAGAGTCTATCAAGCTTTAGATAAGAATGGTGAGACTTGGGCTGTTGCTTTGGATATCTCAAAGGCATTTGATAGTGTTTGGCATGCTGGTCTTCACAAGTTGAAAGGTTATGGTATTTTTGGATGAATTTTTGAACTGATTCAGTCTTTCTTATCAAATCATGAAATGAAAGTTATCTTGAATGGCCATTCTTCTAGATCTTTTTGCATTAATGCAGGTGTTTCCCAGGGCTCTGTCCTTAGAGCAACATTGTTTCTAATTTTCATCAATGACTTTCCTGATGTTATTAGTTCTCAACTTGGTACCTATGCTGATGACAAGCATTTACACCTGTCTTAATGGTAAGTCTGATCGGTTTGAGAAGGTCAAATTGGCAGCTAATCTAAAAAAATGATCTACAATCTGTTATTAACTGGGGTAAGAAATGGCTTAAGTTTAACACTTCAAAAATGAAACTGTTTACTTTTAATCATCTGAGAGAAACGTTTTTGCTTTCCATCATCATGGCTGTATCCATGAGAGTGATTCATTTTTTCTTCTCAGGCCAATGTTTTCCACTAACATGAAGTTTCTTCATCAGTTTCTTCTCTTGCACTTTTTGCTTGTGGAAGTCTCTTCTGGCTTCATTTTCCAGTCAACTTTGATCTTCAAAAATTTAAATGCAATGTCAATTGTTATCTTCTGTCTTCTTAATTCCCGTTCTTTTATTCTTCTCTCTTAATAGTGTTTTTTTTCTTATATTGTTTAATTTCTTACATCTTAGTAGCTTATAGAAATTATATTTTTCAAACAATAAAATTCCATCAGAAGGTTTGTTTGATAAATGGTAAATACTGCCAAAATACTTGGTGGATGTAGTTGTAGAACCACTACATGTTATTTTTGGACTATTTAGAAAATAACAATAACTCCTTTAACCACACTTGCAAATTTGAGAAAAAGATTTTCACGAGCCAGTGTGAAATTATTTTCTAACTAATGAAAGCCTTGTATTCAAAAAGTTCACACCTCTATATGAAATTAGATTTTGGATCTCCCTTACAGACATAAAAATAGAAGCCCATTACTTCTCGAGACTCAAAACAATTTCAGAGGCTAGTTTGGTCTACCTGTGTGTACACATGTACCAACACATGCATACAATGGAAGAGATGAACCAGCAGCTGCCAATGACAGAAACATTAAGCTGACCATCATAAAATTAGTTTGTCCATACATTTCACACTGAACTACAAACACTTGATTACTTTATAAAACAAACTTCACAGCAAGGAAAATTTAACATTTTATCATTATTGTATATTTCAGAAAACAATATATAAAAGTTATTTCAACTGGTGTTCTGCTTCTAATTTTAATTCAGAGGATAACCTTTATATGTTTCATTTAAAAGATGTATTGTTGTTGTTAAATGTTAAACAAGAACCTGGGTAAACAGATCCCAACAGGCTTTATTGAGTTGCTTTGGGGTGAAATGATTTTTTTAAAAAATGCAAGGGTTTTTTCCCAGTATAAGTTCTGAATTATTCTAATATCTTTCCCAAATATATCAAAAGGTTACTTAACAGTGCTTTGTGACATACCTTTTCAGATTCTTTTGTATAATCTATAAAATATAGGTGTACATACTTTTGCATTTGTATCAATCTTTCTGATATCTGAAAATTCATTTTAATATATCTGGTTATTCAATATTTCTGTATATTCTGTTGTCCTCTTTCATGGTGGAAGACTTCTCTGATATATTTATTCCATCCCCGAAGTATTTTTTCTTTCTTTCAGTGTCCTGTCCTTGGATTTAATGCACCCTGTTGATGAGCATGTCTTTTGTCCTATTAATTCTCTTATTCCTTTAGGCATATCTGTATTTTTTGTAATACATATTCTTTCTATTTTCACACACTTTTCCTTGAGCCTGCCTACATTTATTGCAAGTTCCTTTGTGCAATGTCCTATATTATGTGCCATACCTTGGCATTGTTTTTTGTTTCCGTTTCATCATGTTAAGAATTTCATCCATTTCTTTTTGCTTTGTGTAGTTTTTTTTAGGATCATCTCATTTGATGATGTTGATAAAACTTCTCTTAATGTGTTGCACTTTGAATTTCCATTCTCATTTAGTTCCTTGAATCTGCTTTTAATTCTGTCCATATATTTCTCCTTCACATTTGGGTCATTCAAAAGTCTGTTGTATTGCAATTTGGGTGCTGCCTTACCCTCTTCAAAGTCAATGGTCACTCCTGCAGTCAATACTTGGATATGTTTTGCAGTGTAAAACTACATTCCTAAATTTCTTATTGATAGCTAAGCACTTACTTTTCTAAAAAAAAAAAAAAAAAAACCACTGCTAGGGGACAATCCCTAAGCCTATGAATGGGCAGTAACATTCTTTGTCAGCCTCTTTCTCCTGTTTCACCCAGGGACGGTAAGATGTAAGTCAAACATGGAGAAAAGCATGCACGCACACCCCCCACAAGAACTTTCCCTTCACTTTCTTCAATGTAACACTTTTCTCTAGGACTTCTTCTACATACATTTTACACACACAAACAATTCACTAGTTTAAATGATTTCTTTATTCATGTTCATTGTTCTGTAACATGCAACAATATCATATTGTCTATGTATACCCTTGTTTTGTTAATATATACATTATCATTTGTTTATAATTTAGTTTTGTTTCTAAGTTTTTCATTTTATTACCCGGACTCATATTCTGAGTCCGCCATTTTTGTTGTGGGATACCAAGAGACATATGTTTTCCAACTAAACACTCGACCAGCATATGCTCACAACAGTAATCAATCTGGTTCTTATTTTCTCCTTCTGAGCTTCTTCATGTCCATATACATCTTGGGTGTTCTAGAAACCAGCTGTTAGTTTCTACCTGATCATTTGCAGTACACCATTGGACCTATTTTTCTCTGTATTCATTATGAGTTTCTAGTTTGAATTTGTCAACTCTTTCATTATCTCTATCCTGCAATTTGCATTGAGTTTTAGCATTCTTCTTCAACTTCTTCTGTATTTTGTGCTGTCAGTGTATATGCAACTATCGTAGATATGTTTACAGGCTTCCATTTCAGTTTAACTACAAGAATTATATTAGTTGATAGTATCCCAGAACATATTTATTCATGTCTTGGTCTTATAAGTCTTACTCCTCTTTAATTTTTATCTCCACCTGCATATATGACCTTGTGTTTGTCACTGACAAAATTTTCATTGTTTGCCCACCTATGCCTAAAATATTAACATTTAACATATTCATTCCATTTTGTAACTAGCCACATTGATTTAGTGTTCTAACATTCTATGTCCCTAGAACTATTTTTTGCTTGATGCAAACTGTTGCTGGATGACAATCCAGTGACACCTGTCAATCATTTCTTCCCTTACAGGGCATGTGATCCATTCCAAAGAGTCTGACCCCCTTTATGCCATTGATCTTTGTAGTTTTACTAACAATCACTGGATGACAATCAGGTGACATTTGTTGCGCATGTCCCTTCTTACCAGACAAGGAATTAATTCCAAAGGGTTAACCCTCTTGCATGATAATATTGTTGAGAGTCATAAATGTTCTTGGGATTGACAGTGGAGTGGTTTCCTGTTGCCTTCTCTACAGTGAGTTTTATTGAGACACCACTTCAAATTAGCTTGAATTATCAAGAGTTCTGCTATATGATAGGTTGTATTTTTTTATCCTACAGGATTGCTAACAACCCACCTCACTTGCAATAAATTGGAGTGGGGTTGATAGTTTAGTCACCAACTATCCAACAAATATATATATATATATATATATATATATGTTTCAAGTCAGTTAAAGTTCTAAACAATATTTTTACTTAAGAGTGAGAGAAAAAAAATCTTAGAATATGTATATAATATGGGATTAATACAAATATAAAATTTGTCCTTAACTTTTCTTCTTTAATTTTTATTCCTCCACTAGAGTAAATATCTATTTAAAAAATTTTTTTATTTTAAAATATTGAGGTGGGAGGGGGAAAAAAAGATCATATGGTTAAACCACCCTTCTGTAAATTGGTCAATATTGGACAGCATTTTCTGAAGTTAATAAATAAACATTTTCACAAAAACAACCCTCTAAGTAAGATCTTCAATAGGAAAACAATCAAAATTAGCTATTCCTGCACCAATAACATGTACAAAATTACCAACTCTCATAATAACTATATTTTAAGTAAATTCCATGGGACTAACAATAAACCTGGTATGGACCCCCTGCCCCTGGTAATTGTAGAAATAGTGAAAGTTGTCCATCAAACATTTACTCCAAAGAAAATAAATTAAATCACAATGTTTACAATGGAATTTCTGCAGGGGAATGGAAACAAAGACTTTACACTTATAGGCACTCTTTTACCAACATTAAAATATCAGACAGCTCTTTCCAAAAAAATTTGGGAATTGAAAAAGAAAGGTCTGAACCCTCAGATTGACTGGAAAAGTATAGGTTTAGCTCATACTCCTTAATGTCTTAAGAATAGGTGTGACCTATGTTTAGAAGAGAAAATTAAAATAATAAAATTCAATAATCAAGGCAAATTATTAAATGAAAGGAATGAATTAGTTTTAAAATGTTATCATAGAAGTAGGCTTCTATAATATTTTTGATCTTACTTTATTTTTTTAACTATCTAACCCTTCTAATGTTAAACATTTTACTATAGTTATTTCTATATTTTGCCTTCTCCATATCAATCCTATACTACATCCACTACTTTGAACTTAATTCTTTATTCTTTTATTTTTAAAAAAAAATTTTTTTTTTATAGATTACTGGGTATGGTTTGTATTCTTAATAATTTAACTTATCTTTAAAATGGTTAATATATTTATCGTTAAATTATTTTTATTTTTATTCATTAATATTACATTTTTTAATATATTCTTTCTTAATATAAACTATCTAAATATAATTTTTTGTTAATCTTATTTGTAAGCTATTTTGGTATTTTTTAGTGGAAACAATTTTTTATAAAAATACATAATTAAATATTTTGTTTTATAAAACTCCTCTTTTCGAACTTCTTTTAGCTTCACTTCATCTTTCTTATAACCCCAATTTGGGGTTTTAAGGTTAATATCTGGGCTGAATTTGTGTAGCTTCTTTCCTTTTAAGACAAATAACTTCTGCCCTCCCTTTACCACTACTCAGGCAGTCTGTCTTGTCTGCTTTGTTATGGGTTGGCTCTGTATCAATTCTTCAATTGCTGTCTTTGTTAAATATTAAATTTTAAATCTCTAGTTCTGACATTGAATACAGTCCACTGTCTGAGTTGAATAAGACTGATGCTCTTGGCATCAGTTGAAATAGACTATACTCATGAGGTAATTTGGGATTTCTCTGTTGTGCAATTTATATGCTCTGTTATAATAAATACATTGAGCCCTTTTAGTGGATCAGTTTTAATATTTTATATTATTAGGATCCACTTGGATTATATACCAACATATTTATTACCTGTACTATATATATTGGATTTTTATTAATAAATTATATTTTTTAATCCTTTTTAGAACCTTCAAATTTTTGGTTGAATTTTTTTTCTTTTGTGAGCAAGTGTCCATAAATTAGTATATGAAATTTTAACCTCTTTTTGCAGTGAAAACACATTATTTTGGAAATTCTTGCAAAAATCAAATAATTGTTGAATTTTAAATCAAATAATTGTTGGAATTTTAAGAAATTTTCAGGACTTATTGACAAATGAATGAAATTATTTTAAAAATGCTTTTTTTAGAAAATCTTGGTAGAAATATTTATTTTTTATATCTGTTATGAAATTTTGAGAAATTCACTTTTGTTTGTTACTTATAATCACAAGTATTTGGATAATTTATATTATCAGTTTTTTTTTTTTGCAAAATAGGACTCTGCTCTGAATCATAAAAAAAGTTAAATAAAAGTAAGACATTTAATTAAAATGTCTTTTAAATTGTTTTTATGTTATGGACACTAGAAGAAAAAATTTTTCTGATGAATAATTAATTTTTAAAAATTTTTAATTATAATAATTTATAAGGTTTTAAATCTTTTAAAATTCTGTATAAATTTTTACCAGTTTGGTGATATTAAGTAAAAAATATTTTATTATTGATAAGTGGAAAAGCATACTAAATTTAGTAACCCCATTATTTTAAAAGAATTTTGAATTTTTTTTTTTCTGTCTAAACATGCCAATTTTTAGATTCAAATGTCCATATACATGGCATGATCAGAAAATAAGAGTGTTAACTAGTAAATTTAAAGCCAAAGTACCTAAAATTCAATAAAACAGATTATTTAGAATATTTTCCTAAATTTTAAGATTACTGCTTAGTTAAAAAAATTATATAAATAATGTTTATATTTGTCAATTCTTACAGATATGTCCTCCATAGTCTATCAAGATATTTATTAACACCTCATAAAAACACACTTCCATGTTAAAAGAAGATTTTCTGTGATATTTTATACTAAAAGTAATATTTGATTCAAATCAAATTAATTAAGCTTTATATCAGCTAATCTTTCTCAAACAAAGTTTCAGAAAAGTATATTTTATTTTTTAAAGATTTTTTAAAGAGAGTTACATTGTGCTGGCAGATTTGTAAATATGGCTAAAATCAGCCATCTTTAGCAATTTCAAAAATAGAAATTATTCAATCAATTTAAATTCAGTTTGAAATACTGCAAAGTATTTTGTTTATCGGAAATTTAATCTCTGAGTTTGAAATTAAAACTAAAATAGTAATTTCAAGAAAGATTTTTAATTTTTAAAAATTAATTTTAAGCCTGAAGTACCACTTTTCTTTGGAGGTACCTAGATATGCATATACGCATAGAATTTAGATAATTGCAAATGTTTTTGTAGAAACCTTGTATTTTTTTAAGTTGTAAGTTATTTTTTGACTGACTGTACAGAGTCACATATTTTGTCGTTTAAATAGTTCTGTAGAAACCAGAAAGTCCAAAGACAATCTCTTCCGTCAAAATCTTTGGTTTATTCTCCATGATCGCAAGAAGGGCATCTTCCTTGACATCAGAAGGTTGGCCAGAGTGTAGTTTATCATCTAGTCTAGAATCACCCATATGAAAACTTTCAAACCACTTTTTGACAATCTGAAGAGTTGGTGCATGATCCAAGTAAACCTGAATGTTTTTGTTGCAGTTCTAATGTTTACTACTTTCCAACATAGAACATAATGTGGTGAAAATGCAACTTTTCATCCTCCATCTTTAAGGCTATCTCAGTCATTGACATTCAGTTGCATCATTAAATGATTTATAATTGAGAGTGAAGTGAAAGTGTTTGGAGAAAAATTATGCACACTATAGAGATGTACTTAAAAAAGTATGGTTTATTTATTTAGCATAGCTCAATTTTACACACAGTGGTATTACAAGTTCACACATATACATACAGTGATATTACAAGTTTTCCTTGTTAGGAATTCTATATCAGAAAAGTATATGAGGCTGCTGAAAACACTCTCCAATACTGGTGAACTGCTACATTGAAAAGAACACCCTACTATACTGGTGAACTGTGATATTGAAAGAACATCCTCCACAAAAAGGGCTACTTACTAGTAACTCTGGTGAACTCCATTCAGAAAAAAAAAATGACAAAATGACAAAAACATAATTCTGGGTAAGTTACAGTTTCCTTCTTTTTCATTTCCTCTGTCTTCTTATTTCAATACGGTTGTATAAAAACAATTTATAAAAATGGAGATGCAGTGCAATTTATGGAGACAAGTGTCACCAGTTGGTTCACTTTAATTGAACTGCAATTTCATTTGAGACAAATGTGCATTGACAATACAAAGTTCTACACTGTAATTAGTGCCTTGCCTCCTGATGTCGTTACAAACATTCCTGTCTCCGTTTTAGAATCAAAACATTATATGAAGCTCAAAGAATCAGTTGTGAATGCTTATGAAAAGACCAGGCCAGAACTGTTAGAAAAAAAAATCAAGACCACCACATTAACTGGTTATCCATCATTATATTTATAGGAGATGTCGGTCATTGCAAGTAAAGATTTTTAGTGACGAAATAGTTTGCTACCACAAATTTGATGTTGCCCTTTTCACCACAAATTGCCCCAGTTATAAGCCTTTACACAGAAATGCCTTTAACAGACATAGGCAGGCTATATGATAACTAATTAAAAATGCATCAGTCTGTCAGGCTATAGAACCTGAACACAAACAACATAAGAATAGCACAATTCCCATAGGATGGCATCCTGTTCCCACAAAATAAAGGCCAAAAGTCTGCAGAGCTCATTTGTACTTTGCAGACGATGCTCATACATGCAAACCATGGTGTAAATAGCTACATAAGAGAAAGAATAATGTACGAATGTTACCAAACTCTCGACCTTCCTCCCCTACTCATAGTGATTCGGAAAACTAGTAGGGCAGACTGCGTTAGCTCCCTCACTTACTAACACTAGCAGCTAGGGTAGGAGCTATGAAAACAGATTTTATAGTAGATACAGGCATTAGTGTCTCCATCTTGTCTTGTTCAGCTGTTGTTGGTGCACTTTTAGAACCAACACCAGTTCACCTTTCATCTGCTGGTGGTGACTGTATTACATGCTATGGTCAAGCTAATTTGGAAATAAGAATATCTTCATTAAGGCATGCTTATCAATGGACTTTTGTAATTGCTGACATTACCAATCCATTGCTAGGGTTAGGCTTTTTGAAACAATTCCAATTAGTTGTAGACTGTAAAAATAAATGTATTAGCGATAAAAAAAAACGATAATAGGAACTGTGGATAATGTAATAGTGAATGCATGGATATGGCCGCATATATTAGTGAAATCATAGGCAAATATAAATGTTACTTCACCACAAATAGATAAAAAATGGTGGCATTTATCACAGAATAGACACTGAAAGCTATGTACCAGTTTTTGCCAAGACCTAAATTAGACACTGCCCAAGCAGAATTTAAAAAGTTACTAAGTACAGGCGTAATTAGACCTTCAAATAGTGAATGGTCTTCTCTCTTACATTTAGCACAAAAACCAGATGGTAGTTATTGACCTTGTGGTGATTACCACGCCTTAAATAGTATCACAAAAACAGATAGATATCCTGCACCCAATATAAATTCTTTTACTGCACAATTGGCAATTAAATCATGCTTTTCCAGAATAGATCTACTGTCTGCCTATCATCAAATAAAAATGCACACTGAGGACATAGAAAAACTGCTTTAGCTACACCCATTGGGCTGTTCGAATTCTTATACATGCCTTTTGGTTTGAAGAATGCCTCTGCTACATTTCAGCATTATATGGATAGGATATTTTTCAAACTGGACTGTGTATTCGTATATTTGGATATCTTAGCTTTTAGCGATGATGAGCAGCAACACAAAAAAGACTTGGACAAGGTACTACAAGTATTAAATGACAATAACATAAAAATTTCAATAGATAAGTGCATATTTAGTGTAACGGAACTAGATTTTCTAGGCTTTCACATCAATAAAAACAGTTTACTACCTACACAAAAGAAAATTAAAATTATTGAAAATTTTCCTAAACCAACAGATTCTAAAAGCTTAAGATGATTTTTAGGCATGACAGGTTTTTACCGAAAGCTTATTCCAAATTATGCCGGCATTATATTGATGTTATCTGAACACGTGATACTGGATCAGTATTTGAGCTAAATGAATGAGAATTTAACGCATTTGATGATATAAAATATAAGTTGGTAGAGATAACAGCATTAACACATCCCTAGTCTTCAATAACAGAGTACCAGTTAGTAACTGATAGCAGTCAATATGCAGCAGGGGCAGATTTACATCAAATAGTAGACAAACAACCTGTACCAATCAGATTCTTTTCCAAAAAATTTTCACAAGCACAGACAAAATATTCCATGCTCGATTCAGAGCTTCTCGCAGCTTATCTCTCCGTGCTGCATCTCCGCCACCTCATAGAGGGTCACAGTGTAATGCTGTTTATGGATCATAAGCTCTTGTGCAAGGCATTTCATAGCCAAATCCGATCAATAGCAATATCATCTTTCAGTGTTATCTGAATATTGGATATCATATATATCAGAGGTGAGCAGAATATAGTTACAAACTCTCTGTCTAGGCCCACACTCGCAGTTCAAATAGATGCTTGTGACTTGTCAGAGATAGCACAAGCACAGAAACAAGATGACGAAATCAAATCATATAAAAATCTAAAGGAATATAATATTTCCCCTAAAATCAGACCCATACTATCTCCACTATACATCCTAGGCCATTTGTTCCTAGGGGTATGCATATAACAATATTTACTAGCTTACATTGCTTAGCACACCCTGGAATAAGTGTCTCTTTGAAATTATTAAAGCAAGATATTTTTGTGGCCTGAAATGGACAAATCCATAAAGACATTCTGTGCAGAATGTGTTGTCAGTCAATCCAAGATTCACAAACATCCCAAGTCTGCTGTGCAAAATTTTGAATTACCTTCAGCAAGATTCCAAACTGTAAATATCAACATTGTCAGGCTGTTACTGCCAGCACAAAGGGAATCAGAACAATATATCAGTCCTTATCGGTATTTACTTACTTGTATAGATCGTGCAACATGTTGGATTGAAGTCCAACCTATGATAGATATCACTCAAAATGTTTATGTTATTATTAAGTGGAAAATACCAAAGTAATTTTTGATTATTTTATTAAATTTTTTTAATGCTTTCTAGCACATTTAAAATTTTGGTTAAAAATCTTGTTTTTCTTGTGTCAGTGGGAATAGCAAAGATTAGTATAGGAAATTTTTTGCAGTAAAAAAACACATTAATTTGAAAATTCTTGCAAAAATCAAATAATTGTTGGATTTTAACTAAACTTTCAAGACTTAGTCACAAATGAATTAAATTATGTAAGAAATTTTTTATTCTTTAGAAAATCTTGGTAAAAATATTTTTTCTTACATCTGTTAATGCCACACCTTAATGAAATTTCAAAAAATTAAATTGTTCCTCTTTATATTAGTTAAAACAGGACTCCTTGGTGAATGTAAATCACCAAGTTGTTTTTTTCAAACAATTACTCATTTACCAAAAATCTGCTCTGAATCATAAAAAAAAAAAGAAAAAAAGCCAATAAAAGTAAGACTTTATTTAATTATTTAATTAGTCCTTATATCTAATTTATAAAAGCAGTTGCTTTTATAAATAAGATATATTAAGAACACTATTGTCTTAAGAAAAACTTTTTGATGAATAACAAATTTTTACAAGATTTGTTTTCATTTTTTTTACATTTTAATTAGAATAACTTAAGTTAATGTTTTTTTTTAATCTTTTAAAATTCTGACTTAATATCTAAAAGGGACAGATTAAGTGAAAACTATATTTACTAATCATAAATTAAAAAGGTTAATACAAATCATCACACACCAATATTTTTAAAAGAATTTTGATTTTTTTAATGTGCATAAATGTGACAATTTTCTATGGTCAATCATTACACAACATTATCAGAAAATTAGAGTGATAACAACAGGAAATTTACAGCAAAAAGACATTTAAAATTCAATAAAACATTAGATTACGGAGAATATTTTCTTAAATGTTTTTAGATTACTGAGTACTTAAAAATTATATATAAAAGACAATCATGTTAATTCAGTTACTTTTTTAATGCCTAAAGCCCCCTAGAACAACATTAGATTAAATATCAATCTGTCATGAAGTTGTCAAAGCCACAAATGCCTTAACAGCTACTGTCAAGTTAAAAAATGTATTACTGTGATATTTTAAACTTAAAGTAAATAATAGTTGTTTCAAATGATTAATTATACTTTAAATCAGCTAATATTCCACAAATAAAGTTTCAGAAAAGTACATTTTATTTTTGAAAGATTTTTAATAAATAGAATTATAATGTGATGAAAAATGACTAAAATAGGGTGCTAATCAGCTATTTTTGAAAAAAACAAAACAATCTTCCAGTCAATTTAAATTACTTATAAATTAGTTTTTGAAATATAGCAAAGTATTTTGCTAATTGGCAATATTAAAACGCTTGAGATTAAAACTAAAATAAAGCTTCAAGAAAGATTTTTCATTTTTAAAAATTCATTTTAAACCTAAGGTACATTTTTTTTGGGACAGTACCTACTTAAAAAGCAATTATTTTAAAGATTTTTGTATAATTTATTTACAATAAAATTTTACCAAAATATTAAAATAGCTAATTTAAAATTCTTTGTAGAAACATAAGCTCACGAAATTGGTAATCCTTAACAGAAAAACTGTCAGAAATTTTTTTCCATGTTTGATAAATAAAAATGTAAATATTAATGAGTAAGAAATTATTCATTTAAAAAAAAAAAAAAAAAAAAAAAACATTTCCTTCAAGAAATACTCACAGTAAATCAAATAAAAATACGTCTTCCATTTTTAGAAAATTTTATTGATCCAAATTTCAAATTCAGCTGAAAAAAAATTACATCATCTGCAGTATATTATTTTGTATATTGCACATTATAATTTTGTATAACATTGCTTATGTTGTTAAAACAGTCAGTTTTAATAAATAAATAAGTATAATCTCAAATCACTTCGAAATTAAAAACAAAAATATCAATCACTGTTATGATCATGCAATCAATATATTTTTTGTTTAGTTATTAAATAAATGAAATATTTTGTAGACTAGATTTAAACTGAGTCACAGTGCATGAAGGAAGATATTTTATTTTCAGTTTTTAATACTGAGACTTATCTTTCCAACTTGTTAACTATTCTTTTCTAGAGATTACTGGTATTTACACAAAAATATTTTTTTATTAATATATAACTTTATTTTTCCACTCACAAGTTCCATGAATATACATATTGCAGCTTTTGACTCATGAATAATTTTTATTTATTTTTTAAGCAATAAAGTTTATCATGTAAATGATATAATAACAAAGGTTCTGTACAATTCAACATTAAATACTATTGTATTGAATGAAGTATGGCAGGAAATAATCCACAGGTTCACTTATATTGATGCCCCAATATTATCGATATTTTATAATGAAGTGGATGCGAAACAATTTCTGTCCTTGTCTGAGGTTCAAAGACAAGTCTTCATCATTTCACAAGTAGTTTGGATTAATATTCTCATCAACCTTTTTAATTTTGTCCCCAATTTTTTCATGACTCTTATACACTGAAATAAGCTAACAGGATAAGAAAATTAATTGTAAGTCAGTTTTTTTTTTTTTTACATATTCTGTTACTAAGACAAAAGTAAAACTTAATCTTTTTCTTGTTTAGCCCAATTTATAAGTAAATATCTGCTGTATTAGTCATTGCTTCTTTGTAGATTCAAATTGTTCAGTCTTATTTTAGTAGTACTTTGCATATATCTTGTAAACATAAAATGTCAATGGTCATGATTATTTTATTAGGATTTAATATTGTTTAAGATGTTGCATGCTGTTGAAAAAATATATATGTACAATCTTCATTTAATCTGATCATTAGCTCATCAGATCTTTGAAGAGATATTTCAGATTATATGAATATTTATTTTTTTTATACAGAGTTGGCAGATTTTATTGGATATATCATGCTATTTATAAAATCAGCATTTTTTGTAATTCTTTACAGAACTCTTCATAACAAAACAGAAAAATATGAGTGTACTTCAAAAATGATTTGTGGCAAAGTATTTTTTCTGTTAAATTTAATTCTGAAATTTAAAGTGATTTTATTAAGATTGATCAACAAGGCTACCAACTTGTTAGTATCTTAAACATTTTTCATTAGGGAAAAATTACACTGCTCATTTGCATTGTTATTATATATATATATATATATATATATATATATATTTTTATATATATATATAGTACATTTATTTTCATCTATAAGTTTTGTCATATGAAAATTGCTGTGTGACAGTTAATTTTTTTTCCTTTATATGTAGCTATCTTGTAATAACATTGTTTTGGGATCAGTTCATAATACATTTTCTTTATGAAATATAGCTATATTCAATAAGAAATTTAATACTTCTATATTTAATATTTATTTTTACTTAATAAAAAACTTAAAAGTAATTTCCTGATTGAATGTTTTAAAGTTCTCATGAAACCAAACACATTTAAATTTGTCTTTCTGAAACTATATTTCTGTTATAGTGAATAAAAAAATGACTATTATTAATTGATTTTTCTGAATTTTTTTTTTACCTTTGTATATTACCAAATTTTAAATATATATGTATAAATATATAAAAAATGTTTCTGAATTTTGAAAAAATAAAAATAATTCAAAATATAAGATCAAATAAAACAATTACATTTTTTTTTAATAATTTTACAAAGATACTTTTTTCTAATCTGTTTCTAAAACCAAAACAACATTTGTTACCAGGTGTAGATATATAAAATTTAAATCCAGAATACAATTGAGCATGGAATTGTTTATGAGTAAATTTTGTTATTTGTATAATATATTCACAAAATTAGCTTCCTGGTGCTTGAATTTCAAAGAAATAGATATATAAATATCCAATTAATAAGTCAAATAATTTTTAGATATATTTAATAATTAATAGGCTCTATACCTTTTGGAATTGATAAATGGATATAAATAAAGTCAAACATTTCAAACTTTTTTTTAACTCAAAAAGTTTATATATTCTATAAGATATACAAAAAAAAAAAAGCCAAAAAATAAGTTTTTCATATATATGAAGTCATAAGTTAGATAAATGTGAATAAACATCAATAATTATGTATATTAAGAAATAGAAAATGTTTATTAATATATGAACAAGTTTTACTAATTCCATACAGAAGCCTTCAACATCATATACAAATACACACAATGTGTGTATTTACAGACATTTTTATTAACTATTCATGCATAATCTGTAAATAGCAATGTTTACAAACATTTTCATATGCACAAAAATATACATCAGTAGGAATAAACATACAAATGATGATAAACATACAAATTAACAAATGAGACATTTTATATACATCAAATCCCATGATCAAATTTAATCAATTTTCATATATAATTGCCAGTATAAATATCAATTTGTATAAATTTACTAATATAATTTTCTTGCAACACAATGTACACAAAAAACAAACTATACTTGTCCAGTTAAGTACAGCAGAAATTTCCATTATTTGTAAGTGACGTATAGAAAATGTCACAACAGAAATTCTTGCCATTTGCAATTAAAGGGTTAAAAATAAATAAAAAAAGAAGATAATCTTTCCAGTATATTCAGAAGTAAATTAACTCAAAGCCAGAGAAAGCCATGTGAAACCTTGTTTATTAGAACAATTTCCTCGCACTATTTTGATGAAACTGCTTCATTTTGTGCAGTTGGGTCCAGGTAGTCCTCAATTAAACAAGATATACAGATATACTATTACAGTATTACAGATTTCACAAGTATGCAAAATGTATTAAGTATATTTGCTACAAAGTGTGAAAAGCTTGGCTTAGATATTCATCTCACTGGTTTAAGTTGAACTGTTTATACAAACAATTATTTGAATAATAAACCAAGTGACAGTACATGGCATCTCCCTACTATATCCAACATGGTTTTATTGATAAGTAGTGTATGAGAATTTTAAAAAAAATCTTGATTTCCAGTCTTCTACTGATTTTATATTTTGAAAACTAATAAAAAAAAATATAAATTTATACAAAAGCAGAAAAGTACTGAAAATTTGTTCAGAAAGAGTAATTTTTCTTGTCTTCTTATGATAATATATAGCCAATATCAAAATTTTCCCTTTAGCCATAAACAACTAGTTTCTTTATGACATAATTTTGACAGTGGAAACCATAAATTAAATTTCCTATTTACATAAAAAATTCACATTTTTAAATTTCTATCGACAAACTTGAAATAATTATGTGATAAAACATCTAGGTATGTCCAAAATATAAATTACAAAATTTATTAAAGAAATAAAAAATGATATTATTTATTATTAGTATTTGAACTTACTTTTTTTTTTGTTGGTATAAATTGTAGGCAAGAAAGAAAAAAATATTTTTAAAGTAAGTTTTCTTCAGAAGTAGTAAAATAGTAACAGAAAAATAATAAAAAGTCGGTCATTTATTTATTCAAGGGAGACAATGTTTCTACCAAAAATATGTCCATCAACCAGTACCAAACAAAGCTTTTGTAAAACATTTCTACAGCTTTCATTGAAGAAATAGTGAAATAATTTCTCTCTTTCTTCACACCCTAAGTCAAAAAATAAATAAATGATTTGTGAAAGAAAAGAAATTGTAGATAAAATAATATTAACTTCCAGCACATTTATATAATAAATAAAGGATATAAAATTGATAGTTACCTTAGTCCAAGTTGTTTAGTTGGAGTCAATAATTTCATTTGGAAATGAAAACATTTCATTTTTTTATTTTTTTTATTTAGATAATTGATAGCTCTCTCTGATCCTGAACAGATTTGTTAATCTGGAGAATGTATGTTTCTCATGATTAGACATTTTGAAAGCTAAAGTAAATGATAGTTATCAATAATAAATTATTATACTCTAGCTTCATTTGTTAGGAAAACCACTTATTAAATTTCAAGCAAATAAAGAAATACTAGAGAGATGTTTATAGATAATCAAATATTATACAGTTTAAAAGTTAAAAAATGTAAATAATACTATAAAGGTACAAATAGTGTATTCACCTGAAGTTTAATTATCAATTTAATTCCTCTTCTGCCTTAAACTTGTTTTTAATTTATAATTTTACTTTTTTTCAAAATTGTATTTACTTATGATGATTATTTTCTAACTACTTAAAGAATATTTGCTTTGGAATTAAAAAGTAAGATACAATTCTAATAAGTTTTCCCCAAAATGACATAAAAACTTTTGAGATTATATATATATATATATATATATATATATATATATATATATATATATATATATATAGTAAAGGTAATAAATCCATTGGTATATAATTCAAGTGGATCCTAATAATATAAAATATTAAATCTGATCCACAAAAAGAGCTCAATGTATTTATTATTACAGAGCAAATGATTAATACACAATAAATTCCAAATACAGACACTACTTAAAGACTATTTTTGGCTACATTATTGTTCTGTAGCTGTATTTTGTTAAATCTTACAAGAAAACAAATGCAAGATTATGAATTAAAGAAATGTACAGATTTAAATATAGCAACAGATAGTAATTGCAGTAATTGCAATCAACTGTGATTTGGGAGTAAATCAATATACAATGCCAATCATAATTATTCTGTTGACAAATATACACAGAAGTTTTGTTATCTCTTACAAGACAGACAAGAATAGGGATAATTTTTCTACATTGTCAAGAATAATGAAACTGGCAAAACAGGAAAAGACAAAGAAGCTTATAACTGTGAACAATGACAGAACATCAGATTAAAACTTATAAGAAACAAAACATTTTGAAAAGAAAAACAAAGTTAAGAAAAATTTCACTAAAAGAGTGAAGAAAAATATGACATATATATATATAATGCTCACATATTGACAAAAGCAAGGGACTACTCACGGGCACAAACCCCTCACAACTTAGGAAGTATATGTATGTACGTGTGTGTGAGTGTACTGATTCCTTGTAACTTAGGAAGTTTGTGTATGTATGTGCATATACTGATTCCTTGTAAGAGGACGGTATGTGTATGTAGAGAGGAAGTGCGTATATACATATGCATGCTGATTTTATTATATATATATATATATATATATATATATATACACACATATTGGCAAAAACAACGGGCACACACATGAACACTACACAGCATGGGAAGTGTGTGTGTGTGTGTGTGTGTGTGTACAAATGTGTTTACTAATTCTTCGTAATAAGACAGTGTGTATGTATGGAGAGGGAATATACATATACATACACATACTGACAAAAACACAAGAAAATGGAAATAGACCTAAGAACACACAGGGGTCATTAAAAGATAAGAATGCCGATAACTCCTTCACCATTTCTTGGACCAATTTAGTTTTATAACCCTTCACGCAGAACTTTTCACTGCCAATTCAGGAAGACATTTGGGTCATTAACACACAAAAAAGAGAATGTCTCATATCAAGAATATTTAACATTGAAAAACAAGAAAAAAATTAATTATTTTTAATAATATGTGGAAATCTCCACACTTTTCCTGATGAATGTCATGAGACCGGAAACATGTATAGCAAAATTATGGAAAATAAAGCATATATTTAAACCAAATTACAACCAAAAACGTTTGTGGTTTCTCTCTTTTTAATATACACACTTTTCTCTCGTTGGAACTACTATAACCTCTTCCCTTTATTTATATATATGAGATAATCCTAAGGTTATATATATATATATATATATATATATATATATATAAATAAATCTGTTTGAGTATTATGCTATCTAGTAATGAATGAATAAATAAATAAAAGCAAAATGATTTTCTGAATTAGTCTTGTTATTAAATGTAGTTCAAATAAAACCCTCAAACTATTCAACTACTAATCCAGCTTTTCTATAACTGAACCAATTCTGCAAGTGTTTCTTAAGTTATAACAGAAATGAATATATTCTCTACTTATTGTAAATCAAAATGTTTTATATTTTTTTATTAGCATTGTTGTATTTAAGTAAAAACTTATTTTTAAAATACAAACTGAATATCAATACTAAAATATAGTTAGTTACTCTGAATTGCTAAAGCCTGATACAAGGCTATAATTATAGAGGATGCAGTAAAGATAAAAATATAGGTGATTAAGCTACTTTTATGTCACTTAACATGAAATGATGTGCTATAGAGTCCAGATTGCGTCTCTGGGACTAGTCTCTCATTCTAACTAATCTGCTTCTAATTTTAACAAAGAATAATTTTTTAAAAATCTATAACCATATCGATGACATCTCAATTCTTGAAAGTTTGGGAAAATATTTTTACTCAAATTCATCAGAAAAGAAGCTGAAAAATGAATTGTGATTGTACACATATTTTGATTTAATTATGCCAAATATACAAACAGTTTTCTGAGCATAAAAAACAAAAAATAAAATAAAATGGAACATTTTCACAAGATCATCATTATTAAAGATAAATGTTTATTAGAATATTGGATTGCAAGTCAGCTCTTCCTTACTATCCATGAAGTCAGAATGTTAGATAATTGGAATTTTCACTTCTATTAAAACTGAGTCAGGTTTACACAATGCAGACTTGAGATAATCATCCCTGAATTAATGTAAATAAGTAATCTTGATATTATGGAATAAACTGCTACTTAATATTTAATTCTAGTCACTGCATATAGCATATATTAATTGTTAGCTTTTATTTTGAAAAGAATTTGTGTTTATTCTAAGATAATGTTGAAGAGACTGGCACCCAAAGAGTAAAATTCCAACCAGGTAGTAAAAAGAAAATTGTCTTTTGGCAATCAAATAATAATCATTATAAACCTGGATTTATAAAAGCATAAAATGCTTGTCATAAGCCACTTAGATTTATAGAAATAAATTAATATGAATCAAATAAGTTTCTTAAAAACCAACCAATGCTATTTAACTGTAGAGACTGTAGTTAAAATAAATACAACTTCATCTAGTGAATCTAATTAAAGAACTATTATCCTTTGTAAATAAAATATACTATTTAGTCAGTAGAATACTATCCCATGACCAGTACAAGACATTTTTAACAAAAAGATTTTTAATGTGACTTTCACACATAATGACATTTATATAGCTATACCATTTGTGCATATTAAAAAAAAAAATAACTATGACTGTCGCCACAAAGCAAAGTATTTATAATTTGAACATGAGGTGGTGTCAGAAAGTCCCCATGCTATAATTCTATTGTTCAATGGAAATACATTTGTAGCTAAGTCACTGACATACAGCCTACCTGATAAGAGGCTTTGTTTTATCAACTAGCATTCAAATATTATGCAAAATTTTGTAACACTGTGGTGATACTACTCTGCAGTTTTTATAATGGCTGACAAATTTGAGCAAGATGCCTGCATTAGATTTTGCATGAAGCTTGTCAAATATGCTGCTTAAACCATCAAAATGCTGCTGAGCTTTTGGCAAACAATCTTGAAGTTAAACACAGGTTTTTGAATGGAATGAGTGTTTCAAGCAAAGTCAGAAAATGTGGGGAAAAATAATTATCTCATATATGAGGTCTGCTGCCAAATAATCCATCAAATCTCTCATATGATTAGAATCAGTTATGGAGTCTGCAAATAGATCCTAGTTCAGGAACTTTCCAATACTACTTTATTGATTTTTGCATGTGTTGGTATTGACTATTACTCAATTCCATCCTTTGTCCTGTAAGTAAAGGTATATCAATTGACTTGTTATTTTTATCAAACAATTTCTCATACCATCAAATTGTACAAAAATGTAACTATGATAGAAAAAAGTGATAGCCAAATATAAAACAATAAGAATTAATATACAAGGTAGTATTTATTAATTTTTTCTTTTTACTTTTACTCTCTCCATATATTTTAATAAACTGCTAGTATTTGTAAAATTCTTATTTTAAAATCATTTTCAGTAGTTTCTTTAAATCTTACAAAAAATAAAAATAATAATAATATATATATATATATATATATATATATAGTATCATGTGATTTAGCTTTTGCATATTAACTACTGTTGGTAGTTATAGTTTTTATTCTGTAATAAAATCATAAATTATACTATTAATTTATATTCCAAATAACTGACATTTGTTCATGTTGCTAACTTTGAGAAGAATCATATACAATATTATTTGGATGCTCATATTTTTCTTTGTATATATTTTCCACCATTCACAACTTTTCAACTCAAGTGCAAGACATCAGTGGTCAAAGGTAGATGAAGAATTAAGAGACATTAACAGAACTACTATTAATTCTGTTTTTTATCTAGGCTGAGAAACAGGATAAAAACATCCAATATGACTCTGTAGCATTACTTATGTAATAGGGATAGCAGAACAAATTTAAAGGAGTTGCAAGACTAAGGTGGTATTTAATAGTAAATTTGCCCTTCAAATTGTCCTTACTAGAGTTAATTCTTTAGAAGAGAAAAGTCTGACAAACAAAAATAAAATAACGAATAAAAAATGCATTTATAACATCATACAAATGTGGAAATGTATGTAAGGAGTGAAACCTGCTGTCACTTAAAGTCAGACTCAAAAGAGACGCACACAAAACAGTCATAACTAAATCTAAAACTAAAAGGTACTTGAAAGATAGCATCACTAGAAATGAGACAGCATATAGCAACCTATCAACCAGTTGCAGGAGTTGCACTAGCACAGATGTCAACATAAGCTTTTTTTGCTTAGCAAAGTTGGTATTGTGCAGCAAGTATGCAAAAAAGATTTTTAAGTGCCCAAACAATGTTGGATATGCAATTTTCTTCTTGAAATATTTACTTGTTTTATACAGAATGAAGATTTATCAACTAGTTATCCATCATGCAAGTAATACTTGACAGTTTTATAGAGCATATTGTAAATCTACAAAATGTTGATACAACAGATTTAAGTAATAAACAGCATATCCTGTGTTTTCAGCAATTAAGCCATATTGACTGCATCAATATCAATTAACTTCTAACTACTTATATTGGGCAAGTGTTTCAACAATATATTCAAAAAGTTATTATAAAAAGCAAGCTTTCATTTAATTCTCATTTAGAATATTTTTTCAGATTGTTGACAAGATATAAGTAACAAAATTTTCTGAATAGTAGACTGTGAAATTAAATTTGAGATTAATAATGTTATATTATAGATTGTTGCCTAAAATACAGAGGTTGTTTAAGAAAAAATACAAAATTAATAAAGAACTTCTGATGAATACATTTCTCAACATTTTTCATCAATCTTTACTATTTGATTAGAATTATGAATAACTAAAGTGCATACAAGTTTGAGCTTTGCTAAGTGATATTAGAAACTTTGATAGATGATATGAATATTTCTCACTTGGCCAACTGAAAGATCTAGATTTCTATATTTCATATAACTTTGTGCGATTTTAATAATTTCTTCAATAATAAAGAATTCCCTCTAAAAATGCAAATAAACGTAGGTGATATTTAATGTAATAATTCATACATACAACTTCTGGGTCCAAATATGTTTTTAAGTAATATACTAATTGAATAAAAGAATTTTACCATAAAGAATCTGTATTATTATAAAAGATTTTGTTACAGGGTGTACATACTGTAAATTAGTCTTTTATTGTTCACTTATATTAAGTGATTTAGAACATTTAAGAAATTTATGTATGGTTTATTTTGTAAGCAGTTATTTTATAATTTTTAGTAGCTTTTTAATTTTATAGCACAAAATATCAATCCATTATTAATTTTTAAAAATTACAAAAATTTTTTTTAATTACTTCCAGAGAGGAGAAAAGCCCAAAATTCATTTGTGGTTGAATTTATTTTAATACTAACAATTGTTATGTTTCAAGATAAGGCAATCTGTCATAAAATGCATATTTAAAGATCATCATCTTTGTAATGAAAACTTATAAAAATAACTACTGAAAACTTTGTAAGATTTCAACTGATTTCTTTTATTATTGTTTATTTGTAATGTCAGATTTACTTGGGCAAAAGATTGATGAACAATGACACCTGAACAAAATGTTGTCATAAATGATTGATGGAAAAAGGAAATTACACATTAGATAAATGCAGTATGTATTTTTATTTTATGTTTTATTCTATGAAGAAAATTGCTGTAAATTTTAAGTGATTAAAAACAGGATTATAACAGGATTTGTAGCTAAATTCCTTATTTAACTTCTCTTAATCAATGATACATTTGGGTAGACTTTTGCATCAAAAGTAATTAATCTTTGTTTAGGAGACACTTTGAAAATGAGACTTAAATACATGTTTAAGATAATTTATTTTCAATGTGGGTCTTTTATATTCAAAGTGACCAAGTGGGCTAACACTGATCAATCCATTTCTACACACAAATGTCTAGTGCCTGATGACAAATTTCAAAATGGCCTAGTACTAGCATCAGTACCTTGACTGGATGCCTGTCTCTAGTGCAGGCTCATTTTAAACAATTAGCATAAATTATTTAATCCACACTATTTTATTTAAGGTTGTTTCTTTAATTCCAGTTTTGTAAAAGAACTTCTCTTGAATATATTTTTCTAAATTATTTTTGAATATCTCTGAATAATGAAAGAAATTATCAGAAAAGCTGAATGAGATCAGTTTTGTCAAATGCTGATTGAAATAATAAAATGTTGTTACAATGTTAAACAAGTGAACAGTGAAAAAAAACTGGATCCAATTGGAAAAGTGTTTTTTTCCTCCCCCAAAACATACATAATAGGTTATGTCATGCTCTTTTCTGTATCAATCTTGTCATGATTATACATATTAAATAGATTTTATTTGTATTGATGAGATAATTATATATATATATATATATATATATATATATATATATATATATATATATATATATCAGCATATCAAATATGCCAGTTATTTATCATTTTAAGCTTTTGGGCATTGGCAAGTACTACAATGTGTTAAAGACACAATATTGCAATGCAAACAGGAAATATTAAATAAAAGGAAGCTTAAAAAGGTCTTAAAATTTGATAATTTTTGTATTTTTAATAGCTGATTTTGGAGATTTTTTGTCTATGTCCCATCAAAAGATAAAAACCAGTTATGAAACAAAGACAAAATGTTCAAATTTCCAGTCAGTAGTGTGGAGGTAGTAAATCAATGGTCGAATTAGAATTACAGTTCAGGCAGTAATAAGGTTTAGGGAAATATAACTGAAGCTTTCTTTCAAATATCAAAGTAATATATTAACTTTTCCAAACCTAAACAGGAAAAATTTAAGTACAATTCACTGATACTGGACTACACAAATTTTTACAACAGCTGTAAATTTCCAATAACAAAATAGTTCTCATTTTCTTTTTTGTTCCAAAACAGCAACCTTTCTGCTCTTTTCTGTTAGTAGCAAAATATTTCATTTTTTAAAAATCTTTGTACTCTTTTGTTGCTTCTAACCTATTCACAGTTCTGTGATTTCCATAACCAACTTCTCCCCAGAAATCAGTACAGCCAGCCCAAATCTAGGTAAATTATTTTAAACTTGTAGGATTCATCAAATTCACTTTAAATCTGAGAAACTTTACACCTGGCCATGAATGACACTCTTATTAAAATAAATTCTGACAAAAATTGTAACTGAAGCTATAAAAAAAAGTGATGGGAATAATCATTAATTTTAATAGTGAAGGAAAATTGTGATTTCTACTTGATAGAGGATCAACATTTTTGTTGCAGTTCATGCTCTATACAGCATATAAATAGAAAGACATGTGGGATAAACATAAAATATGACAAATATTTGATTGCCTGACAGATATACATGTAGACAAGTAGACAGATTAAATCAGCAGCTGTAGGCAGTCATGAAGAAACTACTTGTCTCTTAGTCCAATTATTTACTGTCAATGAGGTGGTCCTAGCAGTTATGAAGAACTTGACTGCACATTCAGACCAACCACCAATCAAATGGAAATCAGGCAAGGAGATATTCCTGCTTTAGGGTTGGTGTCTGTGGATTAAAATTTGCTTCTCTGCTTTTTTTAAAATCTTTATATCTGAAAAAAAAAAAAAAAAAAAAAAAGATTGTTTTTAAGGATTTTGCAACAAAATTTCCAATGTAGTTCTTACAAATAGAGCAAAATATATTTCTCAATGTAATGCAAAATTATCATTTTATAAAATGTTCTAAAAGTTATGAAAAGCATGAACTAATCTTAACACAAATATTCTGTGAGGAAAGATTCCTGCATTACTGCAATAGCAAAGATGTACAGTACAATATAAATTAGGTCCGAAACATTTGGCTGCATAAATATAGCTTTTAAAAATATATTGAATAACAGCAAAGTTCTTATCTTAATGAAGATGCAGACCAAATATTCTTCATTGATTTGTCTTCTATAACAGTTTCCCAATCAAAGTATCTGCCTATATCTTTGAGATGAGTTATGATTATTTACATCATTCAGACTGTTATCCTCATCTACATTGCCATATTCATAACGTTTTACTATCTAACCAATGTCAGTGATTAGACCCAAAGAGTTGTGAGTTCAATAACCAGCTACAACAGTGGTGAGCCAAATAAACTTGGAGAGGTGAATTAAAGGAAAATAACTGAGACATCCATAAGAGGCATGGCATGTGAAACTAGAACAATCTACCCCAGTGGATGAAATAAAAGGTTCAGTTTGAAAATCCAATCACCTGAAGAAGGCTGTTACATAAACTGGCCAATATGTTGTGAATATGGCAATAATGATGAGGATAACAGTCCAAATAATGTAAATAATGTAAACTGATCATAAAGCTTCCATAAATCTCGATAGATATTAAAATTAAATAAAAATAAATGCAAAAACAAACATATCTTTAAAATATTTGCAATACACAATGTAAAATTTTATTATACAAGTTAATATTTGGACAATAAAACTAGTATCAACCAGTTAACATTGGTAAAAATTTTCAGGACATACTTATAGTGTAAATCTTTCACACCTGCTACCAACTGGTAATGGTTAGTAAGTCAAGGTGTTTTACCTGCTGGTGGAGATTGAAATAAAATTGACGCATGTTGTGTTTTGATTTATTAAATGATGAAATGTTGCAGTCAATATGTTTCCCAGTAGGGTACTAATCAATTATTTCACACACACATGCACATAAAAGATTCTTGGGATTTTCTCCAGTACAATCTGCCCCTGATATCACTCAAAGTCTCTCCTTCAATCACTCTTTTTGCTTACTTACATTGAGAATTACTTAGATGTCATCAAGATGATTTATTAGGAAAATTATTTTGATAGCTCTGAATATATTCTTTGAAAAACAAATTTGCTGATAGCCAAAAGTTTTATTTGTGAAATTTTCTGTCCAGGTTCCCCCCTCCAATAGGTAAAGATTTTATGCAAATATATTTGCTTTTGGTCTAGAGATAATTTCTCGTGACAAACAAGAAACTCTCCATGTTCATCTGACAATAGAGCATTGATAAGAGTAAAAACTTTCAATGGCAAATCCACCAAATTTTAAAATTATTGCATATAGGCTATTTGAAAATGATAGTATGCATTTACTTTTTTATTATGTTTGTGTGTAAGAAATACCCCCCCTCCCCACACCCCATTAAATGAATTATACACTTCTGTAAAGAGAAAACACTGGATAAAATAGTGATAAAAAACAGCAAAAAATATATTCAAATAACTGTTAGAATAAAGAAAAAAAATTCTACTTTTTCATGTATGACTATTGATTAGTATATATTGCTGAGATTTGTTTTTGACAAATTTTGTTCAAAGTTAAATTTCTATTTTAAGAAATATTTAATTTAAATTGTTAACTGAAAAGCATTCAAATAATTTTCTGAACTTACATGACATCATATTTGTTTTGTTCAGAAGCAGAAACAGAGGGTTTCATTTTTGAACAAGCTTTTAATATATGTGAATGATTCACAGTGATTACTTCAACAGTTTCAGCTGGGGGCATTAGTGATTCACGTCGATTCTTTGTCCGTTTTTCCTTCCGGGTAACCTTAAAGAATAAAGAAAGAAATTATAATTTAGATGTTATTACAAATTTAAAAAAAAAAAACATGTAAAAACTACAAAATAACTTAAACTTAATAGACATACATGTAGTGTAGTAGTTATTGGCACTGAAAGTAGGATTGGTATGTCAAGTTTCAATTTCACACAAATACCCTCAGAATGGTATGAATCCATCTCTTCTCCTGCCAGTCAAAGGTTAATAGCAAGGCAGGCATTTATCTCTAACTTTGGTTGGTAATCAGTCTAGAGAAAGACAAACTTGAATTCAAAAATGACTGGGTGTGAATGAGTAACTCCCCTATAAAAACCACAGCAACACCACCTAGCATGGTAAAGCTGTGGCTCTATACTCATAGGGGAGTTCACCGGGTTGACAACAACTTAAACTCCATGGTATAAAAATAATAAAATTATAATTCAACTGAGATTTATAGGGTTTTACATAAGCTTCTATACCAGTCATGCAGCAGTTTTTTCCTTCTTTACTTTCTTTCCTTTTATCAGATATTGATAAAACTCATTCTATTGCCATTCATGTGATTGAAAAAGAAAAGAATGACAGATTGAATATGACTCAAAATGTTTGTTTATATATATATATATATATATAACATTCTTGCATACAATAAGTAACACAGATTGCATAATCTTATAAATAGACAAATCAATAAATATGTTGTCTCTGATGAAAATGTACCTATATATTTTGACAATCTTCTTTGTCAATACATTTAACACAATGCTTTCCATTAACCACACTGAACAAACATTATACAGTGAAAATTTCATATGTAATTTTAGCTAATAAATGTGTCAGGTCATGGACATTGATTCACACTTGCATATATCTTAGATTCTTTCTCTCAAAATGTAGGCAATAATGGCTCTCTGCAGCTTCTTATCTTTTTGTAATGTCTTTTGGTACTACTTGTTCTGTTCTCTATTTGCTCAAAATTCTTAGGTTTATCACTTCTTTTCCTGCTTCATTTTTGTCTTCATAAATAATAATCTTCCTCAAAAAAGATATAAAAGTAATTGGTGCAATTGTTGAAAAATAATAATAAAGTAGTCATTAATTCAGATAAAGAACTGGTTAGAATCTAATCAATTAAGATGAGAATTCATACAGTGTGGTTAGTTTTGGAATAAACACAGTTCTTGTCACTGGTCATCTAGAAAAATCTACTTTTAGTACAAGCATTCACTCATAGTATTCAGGATATTTCTTCATTTCCTTTTGTTATTTAAAAAACATGGCCCAATCTTATTGCCTGAAATAAGATGTCAATTCTTTCTTTCAGAATTTGATGATATCAAGGATATTGTTTAATAATAAGAATTAGAATACCTCCAACATCTTTCTTGTTTCAGCCACAATATTATTTTTGTGGTCAGATGAAAAATTTTTCTATTAAATCAACACAGTCAAAAACAGTAAAACCTGAGCTTACCTCTTTTTCTACTTTTTTCTTCCAGTGTTGATGAAATAGGAGTACATCCAGTCTCCAGATTAGGAAATATAAGTGACATTCATTTTGCCTGATTTGTCGGTTATGTCCCTACTGGATTGATTTTGGGAAATACTGATCACTGTAATTATTTTCCATTTTGTTTGTATCACCAATTTTCTCATGAATTGCTACAAGCTGGGTATTGTAGGTCAAAAGCTTTAAGTCAGCTCCTGTAAAGTAATTGCAATATTTCTGCAAAACACTCCAAGGAAAACGTCATCATCTAAATGCATTTTGGCTGTGAGAACTTTCAGAATAGCAAGACGTTCCTCCTGTAAAAATAAAAAATAATGTAAGGAAATGCACTGTTTACTTTTTCATAAGAGATTTCAAAATTTAATTTCCAGCAATAAGATTTATCAAAGAATTATCTGTGATCATTACTTACTTTGTTAGGTATATCACAGTACAAACACTTGTCAAGCGTCCTGGCCTCAGCAATGGGATCTATTAAATCTGGACGACTTGTTGCCCTAAGCACATAAACACCAAATAAAAAAATTGAATAAACAGTCATTTTGTTATTCAAAAATTATTTTCAAACAAAAGGTACAATTTAAGTTTGACAAGTTGGATATTTTCCCTCAGAAAAAAAGAATATTTTCACAGTTTCAATTTTCAAATAGACTTTGAGAAAACCAAAGTATCCAGACATTTAGTATGTTTATTGACTTTTTAAAAGACCATTTTCATTTTTCTTTCTAAAACAGCAAAAATAGAGACATCTAGTTTTGAGATAAAATTACTTACCATCTAGAGACTCTACTCCATCTAATTGTGTTAATAACTGATTAACAACCCGATCAGTGACACCAGTACTATCATGGCCACGCCTAAAAAGAAAGATATATATATATATATACAATCTGCCTAAAAGGCACACAACTAAACAAACGCAGAACACTATATATGTATGTGAAGAAGGGCTAAAAAGCTCTGTTTGACACACTTCACAAAATCTGAACAAATGTTAGAATTTTCTTTTAATAAATTCCAGATCATGTATAAGTATGTGTATGAGTGTATATAAGATTTAAGCAAGTTGTTGCAGATGACAGTGAATATCTTGAATTTAGCTAATTGTTTAACTGTAAAACTACTATTTCTATCAAGTTCAGACAAAAACAGGTCAGCATTGTGCTGAAATTACTTTTTCTAAATTTTTCAAACCATCTCCTACATCTTCTTTAAAGAATCTAAATCATACATACTACAATTATTTCAGGTGGCTTCTGTAGCTTTATTGTACATATTATATGCTTTGTAGACATGTCTATCTTTAGAAAGGTCAAGTTAATTGAATCATATAACAATGTAACACATTCATTTAAAAATATGCAAACGCATACAGATATTCATTTTTATCATTTAGGCATTTTAGAATAGTGAAAATATCATTCAACTCATTGCTATCAAAAAAAGGACATTACTTATGGGATGATCTGATACATTCATCTAATAAACATATATTCTGAAATTATAAATATTCTTGAAAATCAATTACACTTATAGAGGATACATATCTATCAAACACACACACATATATATGCTTTTGTTATAGAAATAAAGGATATATTAAAAATAATATTATTTGATTTCTAACTGCACCCAACAGATAAGTTTGTATACAATCTCACTATAAAATTTGCTTTCAATTTGCAGGAAAAAAAATGTTTTGCTAAATGGTAAATACAAATATTCACTAAAGTTATATGGTATGTCAAGTTTCAATTTCACACAAATACCCTCAGAATGGTATGAATCCATCTCTTCTCCTGCCAGTCAAAGGTTAATAGCAAAGGCAGGCATTTATCTCTAACTTTGGTTGGTAATCAGTCTAGGAGAAAGACAACTTGGAATTCAAAAATGACTGGGTGTGGAATGAGCAACTCCCCCCTATAAAAACCACAGCAACACCACCTAGCATGGTAAAGCTGTGGCTCTATACTTCATAGGGGAGTCTACCGGGTTGACAACAACTTAAACTCCATGGTATAAAAATAATAAAATTATAATTCAACTGAGATTTATAGGGTTTTACATAAGCTTCTATACCAGTCATGCAGTTTTTTTCCTTCTTTACTTTCTTTCCTTTTATCAGATATTGATAAAACTCATTCTATTGCCATTCATGTGTGATTGAAAAGAAAAAGAATGACAGATTGAATATGACTCCAAAAATGTTTGTTTATATATATATATATATATATAACATTCTTGCATACAATAAGTACACAGATTGCATAATCTTATAAATAGACAAATCAATAAATATGTTGTCTCTGATGAAAAATGTACCTATATTTTGACAATCTTCTTTGTCAATACATTTAACACAATGCTTTCCATTAACCACACTGAACAAACATTATACAGTGAAAATTTCATATGTAATTTTAGCTAATAAATGTGTCAGGTCATGGACATTGATTCACACTTGCATATATCTTAGATTCTTTCTCTCAAAATGTAGGCAATAATGGCTCTCTGCAGCTTCTTATCTTTTGTAATGTCTTTGTGGTACTTGTTCTGTTCTCTATTTGCTCAAAATTCTTAGGTTTATCACTTCTTTTCCCTGCTTCGCTTGTCTTCATAAATAATAATCTTCCTCAAAAGATATAAAAAGTAATTGGTGCAATTGTTGAAAAATAATAATAAAGTAGTCATTAATTCAGATAAAGAACTGGTTAGAATCCAATCAATTAAGATGAGAATTCATACAGTGTGGTTAGTTTTGGAATAAACACAGTTCTTGTCACTGGTCATCTAGAAAATCTACTTTGGTACAAGCATTCACTCATAGTATTCAGGATATTTCTTCATTTCCTTTTGTTATTTAAAAAACATGGCCCAATCTTATTGCCTGAAATAAGATGTCAATTCTTTCTTTCAGAATTTGATGATATCAAGTGATATTGTTTAATAATAAGAATTAGAATACCTCCAACATCTTTCTTGTTTCAGCCACAATATTATTTTGTGGTCAGATGAAAAAATTTTCTTCTATTAAATCAACACAGTCAAAACAGTAAAACCTGAGCTTACCTCTTTTTCTACTTTTTCTTCCAGTGTTGATGAAATAGGAGTACATCCAGTCTCCAGATTAGGAATATAAGTGACATTCATTTTGCCTGATTTGTCGGTTATGTCCCTACTGGATTGACGCACCTTGAAATACTGATCACTGTAATTATTTTCCATTTTGTTTGTATCACCAATTTTCTCATGAATTGCTACAAGCTGGGCATTGTACAATAAAGCTTTTAAGTCAGCTCCTGTAAAGTAATTGCACATTTCTGCAAAACACTCCAAGGAAACGTCATCATCTAAATGCATTTTGGCTGTGAGAACTTTCAGAATAGCAAGACGTTCCTCCTGTAAAAATAAAAAAATAATGTAAGGAAATGCACTGTTTACTTTTTCATAAGAGATTTCAAAATTTAATTTCCAGCAATAAGATTTATCAAAGAATTATCTGTGATCATTACTTACTTTGTTAGGTATATCACAGTACAAACACTTGTCAAGGCGTCCTGGCCTCAGCAATGCAGGATCTATTAAATCTGGACGACTTGTTGCCCCAAGCACATAAACACCTGCAATAAAAAACATTGAATAAACAGTCATTTTGTTATTCAAAAATTATTTTCAAACAAAAGGTACAATTTAAGTTTCTGACAAGTTGGATATTTTCCCTCAGAAAAAAAAAGAATATTTTCACAGTTTCAATTTTCAAATAGACTTTGAGAAAACCAAAGTATCCAGACATTTAGTATGTTTATTGACTTTTTAAAAGACCATTTTCATTTTCTTTCTAAAACAACAAAAATAGAGACATCTAGTTTTGAGATAAAAAAATACTACCATCTAGAGACTCTAAATGAAATAATTGTGTTAATAACTGATTAACAACCCGATCAGTGACACCAGTACTATCATGGCCACGCATAAAAAAAAGAAAGATATATATATATATATACAATCTGCCTAAAAGGCACACAACTAAACAAACGCAGAACACTATATATGTATGTGAAGAAGGGCTAAAAAAAGCTCTGTTTGACACACTTCACAAAATCTGAACAAATGTTAGAATTTTCTTTTAATAAATTCCAGATCATGTATAATTATATGTATGAACAATATATAAGATTTAAGCAAGTTATTGCAGATGACAATGAATATCTTGAATTTAGCTAATTGTTTAACTGTAAAACTACTATTTCTATCAAGTTCAGACAAAAACAGGTCAGCATTGTGCTGAAATTACTTTTTCTAAATTTTTCAAACCATCTCCTACATCTTCTTTAAAGAATCTAAATCATACATACTACAATTATTTCAAAAATTCTGTAGCTTTATTGTACATATTATATGCTTTGTAGACATGTCTATCTTTAGAAAGGTCAAGTTAATTGAATCATATAACAATGTAACACATTCATTTAAAAATATGCAAACGCATACAGATATTCATTTTTATCATTTAGGCATTTTAGAATAGTGAAAATATCATTCAACTCATTGCTATCAAAAAAAGGACATTACTTATGGGATGATCTGATACATTCATCTAATAAACATATATTCTGAAATTATAAATATTCTGAAATCAATTACACTTATAGAGGATACATATCTATCAAACACACACACATATATATGCTTTTGTTATAGAAATAAAGGATATATTAAAAATAATATTATTTGATTTCTAACTGCACCCGAACAGATAAGTTTGTATACAATCTCACTATAAAATTTGCTTTCAATTTGCAGGAAAAAAATGTTTTGCTAAATGGTAAATACACAATATTCACTAAAGTTATATTCACTAAGTGAAGATGAGCACAAATAATAAAAACAACATTAATTAAAAACATTAATGGATTCAATATTTAATTAAGCAGAACATGTTATTCATTAATTCCTTGTAAAACTAACTGTAGTTGTGAAAAAATAAATTTTATCTGAAAGTTAAAAAAAAAAAAAAATACAATTATGTGTTTAGATATAAATAAATAAAATAAAATGCAAGTCATGATACCAGATCAATTACAATCTTCACCAGGAGTAATAATAGTTTAATGACTGATAAATAATATTTAGCTAATATCTTGTTGCTCATTATTCTTAATCTATGGGGTCCATACCCCATAGGTTAAGAAAAAAACTTTTTTAAACAAAACAAACAGATTATTAGAGGTTCTTACCTTGGTGCTAAGGAATCAAATTCATCAAAAAATATAATACATGGTTTTGCTTTCCTGGCTCTGTAAGGAAGAACAAATAATAATGGCATAATTCTTAAATAAAGGTTTATTTATGTCAAACATAAAATATTTTTGCATGCATTTTGGTACATTGACATTTAAATGAATCCATATATCACAAATAACCATTTTATTCATTAAACTTTTTATTTTTTTAGGAAAAGAAAAAGAATAATGATTTTGCTACAAATAATTTTTTTCTTTTCATACAAAAATATCTTGATATATGTTAACTATTAAAAAAGAAAATATGTAATTGAATCAGGTTATCTTAGTTATTATTATAGGATATGTTGACAAGATTCCTTGTCTTCTGACAAAATTGCTTATATGAATTTGAAAAAAATGTTTGTGGTGTTCCACATTTTTTAACCAGTTGTTCAAATCAAAGTTATAAACATTTTGCAGAAATTTACATTGATTCATAGCTGAGAAAAATTAGATGAAAACATTAAGAGCAAAATAATTTTGCATCATGTTTGCCAACGGATGTATCTTACCTATTAAATGTATCCCGTACAGCTTGCTCACTAGCTCCAACGTATTTATTAAGCAACTCTGGTCCCTAAGAAAGACATTTATATGAATGAAAAAGTACATACTGAAGAGTAATGATGAATTCATCTCCCTCTCTCAAATATATATATATTTACAAAATAGAAATTTGTAAATAAAGGTTCAAATTTAAGAAATTAATAATGCATACAGAGCAGATTAAAAAATAATATTTGAAATTTATAAATTATTGTTAAATGGCACATTGTCATTTAGTTTTTGATATGTGCTCTACCCATGGGCTTATGCCAAACTTAGCTGAATAAATATTTAAATATCTTGCAATAGAGTAATGGTTAGTAAGCTAGTCTAGTAGACCCTTACTATAGTGTAGTGAATAATTTCTTCACTGAGTGATCTATACTTGTAGACTTGTTCCATATTAATTTAAGATTAATAAATAGCTACAAATAACAAGTCTAGTAAACTTTGTGCAAATATAGAAATAAGATTTAAAAAAGAACTTAAGGCTTAAATAATTTAAGTTGAACATTGTCATTCACAATTTGTACTGAATATTTCAAAGTAAGTTCAAGGTTTTGTTATTTTTGCTTATAAGCTGCATGTATATAAAAAGAAAAATGAAAAAAAAAAACTCACTTTAACAGTTATGAAGTTCATGTGGCACTCTTTGACTAAAGCTGCAACCAACAAAGTTTTGCCAGTTCCTGGGGCACCAAATAACAATATTCCTGTTCTTATCCGAATGGGACATTTATTAAACAATTCTGGATACTGCAAGTAGAAATATAATAACAACCCTAATTTATTGAATGTATAAATATCGTTATTTATTTGTACAAAAGTACAAAATGTGGCACAAGGCCTAAAAGGGGGTTGGGGAAGGTCGGTCTTCTTCTGTCTTAATTCTAAACTTAGCTAGACACAGACATGGACCCAAACATACCAACAATAGTCCTATCACCAAAACAGCACATTTCTACCTTTCTTACTGCGTCCACCATAATACCTCAAATTCTCTATGAAACCCTAACTAGTCCCCATATGTACATTTCAAAGTCTGTGTGGGGAGGGGAAATAACAACAATTTAAAAACCCCAATGATTATTTACAATATGATTTAATACTATTTACATAAAACAAAACAAAATAGGGTTAGTAATAAAACCCCCAACAATCCCTAAATGTGGAAGAAACATCAGTTAACTGGACAAAATAATTGCGGGATTATAACATTATAAAAAACAAACACGCCCACAAACACGCACTCATTTAGACACCATAACAACTACGAAAACACACACACGAAACGAAAGTCATCCCGCAACAACCAGAGAACTGACATCATTGACCACCTAACGAGGGAGGGGATGGGGAATGTATAAATATCATAGAATGAATTTCAGTTATATAATTTCAGATTATATGATACTTGAAAATAAGTGATCTCATTGGATCGATTTTCTTTATTGTAAATTTATATTCAGTATTTATATGTATATTTACAATATGGCTTAAAAGAGAAATGTAAAATTTAATAACTCTATGGTCCCTTTAGAAGATCTTGATTTGGTAGAGAGGTGCTGAAAAAGTTCTAATTCTAAAAAAAAAAAAAAAAAGTTCTACATTCTAAAATTAGGATTTTTATATTTGATCATTGAAATGCTGATTTTGGGAAATGGATTAGGCTGACAAGTTTTCAAGTAAACCTTTGTATATTACTAAAAATTAATCTAATAGAATAAAGGATCAGGCAAAAATTATCTTATTTTCCCCCTAAAACAATTACAGCATAAATATCTTTAGCAAATGGTTCAAACATGACTAAAAGCAGTTGTTACATTTTACTTTACACTTGATGCAATAGGATTTTTTGTTAGGTAAGAACAAGAGTTTAATAGGTTGACAGAATTGTCTTACCTTCGCTGGCCAAACAAAAGTCTCCATTAATAAACTTTTCACTTCCTCCAAACCACCGACATCTGACCAGCCTTGAGTTTCAGAATTGTGAAGCTCAATGCCTCTAAGTGAAAGAGGAGAAAACCCTACAAAGGCAGCATCAAAGTCTCTTTGCTGGAGCATTAGTTCAGACATGTCTAGTTGTAGTTTGCAACCAGTTTCAGACAAATCTGGAAAGAAAGTATAAATGATCAATTTAACAGATTTATATTATACAAGTATAAAAGAAAAAATGAATTCATGACAAGCTCCTTTCCTTTTATAGCGTCATTACTGACTAGTAAAATTTATAAAATATATACACAAGAACTAAATGACTTCCTTTGTTGTTTAGATTACCGTCAAAGCTGTCTGGTTATTTATTTAGAAGAAAACAGTAAGCTGAAATAGTTTAAATCTATTATCTGCTAAATAAGTTATTTTCCTAAAGTGTCAATTTCATAATCTTACTTATTATAAAACGCAGATTGTGTGTGTGTGTGTGTGTCTGTAACGTTTATACATTGGATCGGATTTTCTACATTTTTCAACTGATTTCAACAAAACTTCACATGACTACATAAAATTACCTTGTGGTGGTTCTAACAGCGCCAAAAATGGGAAAAATATAATTGTTTTTGCACAAAATCAATTTGAAAACACGATTAAGAGACATTGTGAAAATGGAAGGGGGACAACTCACATTGGGTTGTTTGTGTGTGTGGGTTCCTTTAAATATGGGAGAGGATTTCCTATATTTTTCAGCCGATAAAACAAAACTTCATTTTTTTTTTTTTTTTTTTTTGGCAGGTAGTGTTTCTTATTCTCTTGCACATTTTTTTCTTTATTTTTAACATTCAGAATGCTTTAAAAATTCCATTTACAAGAAATTATTTATAATAAAATTCTATTCAATCAGGAGACTCATAACAATTGAAAACAATGTTTTTGTTTGAGTTTGACCAATTCGTAAAAAAAAAAAAAAAAACTAATTAAGACATGTGTGTCCGTCAACCTTAAACAATAATCTAACGATCTCTACTGATTGTACGAATACAAACATCGGATAAATAGGGAAAGATAATGAAATCTAAACATACACAAGTCCTAACTAAAAATAATAACCGGAACGGGAAACTACTTTAAATACACATGGTGTCCAATTTTTTTACTGTATTCAATAAGTAAAAATCATAAATTGTAAAAGATTATTATTACAGAAAGGCTACTAAATGAATAAAATTTGTTAGATAATAAACCCAAATAAATTTGTTAGTTAATAAACCCAAATAAAGTTAATATTTTTTGTATTAGAAACAACGAGTGGAAAATATATTCAAATCAGAATTCTAATTATGAATCACCACAAGCAAAATATGCAATTTTTATTACTGTATTCAATAAGTAAAAATCATAAATTGTAAAACTAAAAGATTACAGAAAGGCTACCTACATTTTTCAACCGATTTCAACAAAACTTCACTTTTTTTTTTCGCATGTAGTGTTTCTTATTGTCTTGCACACTTTTTTCTTTATTTTTACATTCAGAATGCTTTAAAAATTCCATTTACAAGACAATTGTTTATAAAATTATTCTATTCAATCGGGAGACTCATAACGATTGAAAACAATCTTTTTGTTTGGGTTTGACCAATTCGTAAAAAAAAAAAAAAAAAAAAAAAACTAATTAAGACATGCGTGTCCGTCAACCTTAAACAATAATCTTTGAATCTTTGTCAATTTTATTCTTAAGTCTTTATGATGGTGGATACTTGATCTATCTCTTACTGTTATATCCCCGGGCAACGCCGGGCTCTACTACTAGTGTATATATACAAGTTAAAATTATAATGCAGAGCGATAACAAAAAATAATACAAAATAACCAAGTAAAATAATACAACAATACAAATATTTTCCTTAAAAAAGACCAAGGTAAAAAAAAAAAAATTTTTAAAATGACCAGCATTTTTATGACACAAGGATATGAATTTTATAAAGGGAGCTCATTTTATTCTTTTTAGTCTATCAATTATATCTGAAAATAATAATAATAAAGATTAAAAAATATAAACAAGTATTAGCATCATGAATTACAAATAAACAAAAAAATTAACAACTATGAAAATTTTAGACAAAAATATTAAATCCTTTTAAGATTTTGTATTGTACTGGAAAATATTAATTTACAAAATAAGGTCTTACTAAATGAATAAAAGTAAATTTGCAGTTTTAGTACGAGAAAATTTACTCAGAGGCAGTAACATGAAGCTGCTGCTTTAGTTTTGTCATATTTAAACCAAATTTGATTTTTTTCTCCATTAAAAAATGACACCATATTTCACCTCCAAATAATTGAATGAAAAGGGAATAGTTATATATTTAAAAATCAGCTCAACAATTTTCCAGTACCAAAGTTGTACACACACAATCAAAACCTAACTAATATTGCTAATACATAGCACAATACAGACAACAGATAAAGAATTGTTCCTAAATTCATAATATTTACCTGACTGTTTAAACTGAAGGTGAGCATGGATGGCACGATTAACAAGTTTCTTCAGATCTTGTACTACAAATCCTTCAGCCTTGCAAGCAATTTTCTTTAAATCAACTTCCTTTATGGAATTAGGATTGACAGCTAAATTGGTCTCAAGTAACCCTTGAAGAATTTCTTCTCTTGTTTTCTGAAATTCAAAAATATATTTTTATAAAATCAATATCTTTGAATATTAAGACCATTTCAGTTGTACAGAAATTAACTTTTTAAATTATTTTTCAGTAATAACTAATTGCCTTTTGACAATTTTATTTTTACCATAAATTATTTCATTGTGCCTTTTGAAAATTTTTATTTTTAGTTACTAAGTAAATTTTATTTCATTGTATCATTTTAAAAGAAATTTAAATGGCAAGTATAAGATGAGGTGTAAAATCTTTTATTTTATAGTTACTAAGTAAAATTTTACTTAAATTTCCTAATCAAAGGATCAAAATGTACACTAAATAAAAGAAATTTAAATGTGATGTTTTTCAGAGTTTGTCTATATTTCTGAGATGAGGTATTATGTACAGTATTTACATTAAACATTTAGGGACTATTGTCCTCATCTTTGTCGCCATATTTGTCAAAACGTTTGCATAAATTTGCTAAGTATCCTACATCTCCCTGAACGTTTTATTCCTCTCGTAGATCTTGTACTCCTTCTCCTGCTCCGGTTCCTTCTTCAGGTGGTTGGAACCTCAATCTGTCCCGGGCTAGGCTGTAACTGTTTTCTTGCATACTGAACTTTATTTCTTCATCACTGGGGTAGACTGTTCTAATTCCAGTTTGCCATGTTTGATGGATGTCAGTTATCAGTTATCTCCTGCTAATTTTCCCTCTTTCTCTATTTAAGTTCTCCTTTTGCACTGCTCCTTCCGGATCTGCATCTTAACCAGGAATTGAACTCAATCCTTCTTTGGGTCTGTCACTGGATCTAACCAACGCCTTTTTATCCCATTCTTTCCCGTTTGTTGATTGAGATAAAATGTCTTAAGTTCAACATTGGGTATTCTGGTGCATTATCAGATACCAAGGTTTGGTACACCATTTTCTATATGAATATGAGGATATTTTCTTGTGATTTACTCTACTATTTTGTAATCTTCACAAATTTGTGTAAATCACCATCTGTTTTTACTCAACACTACAATTTTATCCTGATGTCCACTTATATCTACCTCCAGGTAGAAGATGTTCAAGAAGGGTCTTGTTCTACTAATTTACATATCATTTTTTCTGTCACTACTAAAAACAATAAATGTACTGGTAATTTTCCTTTGCCTCATAATAAGAGGAGAACATTTTCTTTTTTTTTCTAAACTTGCTTCATAGATAGCTTTTTAACTTTCCAGTTTTTTCCATTTTTCTTGTGATTTCATTAATTAACTTAGTAGAATTTATATTAAGCATGTCATTTCCAATAAGCCCGTGTTTTTTTTTAAATTTGCAAACAACTATAGGTATTACTTCAAATTTTTCTTTTAACTCTAATCAACCTCAAATTATACCTAATATTTTTATAATGGACCCATTCCATTTCAAACTAGCTCCTATGTAAATTGCTTTTTGTTCAATGGCCCAAAATATAGGTGGCTTACCAATGTGTTCCCAAAAATTTTTTTGGTATCAGTGTTACTTCACTCCCAGTATCCATTTGCATATCTAAATTGCAGTTATTAATTTTGAATCTTTACCATAATGTCTTTTTTCTTATGTTCAATTCTTTTTTTAAAGTTTTTTTTTTTGTAAAAAAATCCCTTGCTTCATCGTTTATTTCATTAATTAACTTTTTTATATTAAGCTTCAATTCTTTCAACATTTTTTATTTTTAAGTTTTTTTCCCCAAATGCTTTTGGACACTTTTCCTTTTTTCATTTCGTGTTCACGTCCACAATATGGACACTTTTATCTTTTTTAACATGTTTTCAAATGTATTTTCCTTTTTCATTTTTAGTGTTTCCAACAAATATTTGTTCACTGGGTTCACTGACTTTTATAATAGTTGTATGTCTGTATTAGTTCTTGTTGCTGCATAAAGTCAATACATGTATTTAAAGACATATTTCCTATTTGTAATTGTTCCATTATTTTATATCGGTGTGACGCATTGGACATACCTTCGATTAGTCTTAATTGAATCAAGTCCTCTTCAATGGTCTGTTCGTCTTGTCCAAGTTTTTCAAATTCACAATATCTACTTGCATTTCGTAGACGGTGTAAATATTTTATAATTGGTTCGTCAATTTCTTGTTTCATTGACATGAATTTTGTTCTTTCTGCCACTACCAGCCTTTTCTTGGGTCTCATATTTCTTCTTATAATCTGACTTGTTTTTTGGAAAAATCAGGTCTTCCAAATTTAAGGGATATGCCATGGTGGAGACTTTCATTACCGTCTCGCATTCAGCTGTAGCCAAAAATAAATCCGTGATTTCATTTTCGCCTCCCTTTTACTTGTTGTCTTTCAACATTTTTGTTCTCGCAGTGGCAGAGAAACAACGAATCCATGTATCCACAAATTCTGGATCTTCCAGAGACAATTGATATCCTATCGGCGATGCCATTGTTGTGAAGTTGAAGTTAGCACTAATCAGCCGCTAAGCTCGTACTTCTACCTTGTTATTCCCAGTGACCACTTATATGAGTGTTCACTTATGCTTATGCAAATTATGCATACTAATTTGCTAGTATCACTACAGTCACTATCTTTGATTAATGATACTGTCTCTCGTCCATATGCAAATGAGTACGCTCTTACATTTACATATCATTACATCTCCCTGAAACTGACTTTATGCCCATGGTTGATCTTTTGCTTCTTCTATATTCTGTTCCATTTTGATTTCTTTGTTCTACTTCTGTAGATCTTATTGTATTTCTATTTCTGATTTGTCTCACGTTCTATATTCATGGCCATCTTCTTTCAATTGATCTTCATCAGAACTTTCAGAACTGTTTTGAAGATAGAGATTTTTGTCACCCTCATTTTCATCAGCTTCCATTTATATCCCAATTATTTTCATTATGATTGATGTTCTTTGACATTTTTTCTTTCATTTCTACATCTACATCTTGGGATCTTATTTGATCTGCTCCTTTGTTTTTGTATTATGGCTTTTTTTACATTAGAAAATTTGTCTTTTCTGGCCTTGAGTCCATATTCTTTTTGTACATTCTCTTGTTTATAAAATGACATCATTAAGAAAGTTCTGATTTATAAAAATCAAAGGAAATCAGTCTTATTGCCCATCTTAAAATCCTTGATGTTATGACTTTCCTTAGACTGAATATAAATTCTAACAGACAGATGATCACATCTTAACAGAAATTATTTTCCAATTAAAAATTGATGGGCTCTAGGGGCCATCCATAAAATTGCCAAAACTTCCTTTTCTATGTTTGAATAAGTCAATTCAGCAATTGTCAACCTTCTTGATAGATATATTATTGGATATGTTTCTTGTGATAGTATTCCCAATATTGAATGCTTACTATCATCTGTAGCTAATGTTATATCTTTAGTTGGATCAAATATTTTAACTTTTTGTTCGTCCCCCTTCCACATGAATTCCACATACTTTTTTTTTAGTAAGCCAAACAGCTCAGTCAATTCTGTATAGAAATATAGACAGATACAATTCTGTATAGCTTGGTAAGTATCATCTATAAAAAATTACTAATCCCAAAAAGTACTCCAGTTCTTATTTTTTGGTACCAATACTTTCAGCATTTTTTCTATTAGCACTTGATCTGGTGACATTTTTTGAAATGGAATAACCCAGAAATGATATGAAATGATTTTCATTTATGTTCTTTTTTTTTTTATTCATTTTCTTTCCAAAATTTTTTTAATCCACTCAACACAATTTCAATTTTCTTCTTTTTAGCTTTTTTTATAAAAAAGATATTGTATGCTGTCAAGATGTATCATCTTGACAGCACACAATATCTTTTTTATCATTTCTAATGACTTATTCTAGGGTTCATTTGGAAAATAGCACAAGCTGTTTTTATTCAATATGACATTCATGTCCACCTATTAGTTTGTTGATTTTAGTAAGTGGTCATGTATGGGTATCTAGTGATAAGCTGTTTTTATGTCTATCTTTCTATTGACTTTCATTTATACTAACAAATGTAATGATACTTCAACATCTAGAATTGGGTATAAATCTGAGCAAACTTTATAGTTTGTAATCACCATATATTTGAAGGTATCCATCTGCCTTTCTCAAACTACAATAGGTGATGCCTATTTACTGCCACCAGGTGGAACATGTTCAAGAAAACTTTGTTCCACTAATTTTCTTAGTTTTCCTATTTCTTACAGGACCAACTGTACCAGCAACTTCCTTGCTTGGTAGTACAAGGGGGCAACATTTTCACTTGAGACATGCTTTATAAATTTTTAAGTATGACAGTTTCTACAGTATTCACGGTTTTAATTAGCTTTGTGGAATTAAGTTTGAATAAATCATTTCCATCAAGTCAGTGATGCTTATTACTGGCTGACTTCTACAAAAATAATTAGTAATGAAGTAAATTAATATTCAATTTCCAAGTTATTTTCAGAAGATTACTATACCATATACCAACTTATTACAATAACTTACTTGATCTGGATGGGATATATTAAGGACCATTTGAATATAATGCATGCCACGTGATGTCATGAGTTTCTGGTGGAGTGTTGTTGTTGATTCACTGGTAGCCATGACAGCAACTCGAGGATGGAGCGCATTTATTTTTTTCAGAAAGTCACAGATGACTGAATAGGTAAATAAAACAATATATGAATAAAATAATGAGTAAAGTAAAACACTTTTGACCAACTTTTTAAGACGGGATTATATGCAATTATTTTTTTATGCACATCTAAAATTACTTTTTTTAAAAATACTTGTTGTTTAATAACTATTAATAAATAACAGCTGAAGACTAATAAGTTAAAGATGTATAATGAACATTTTATTTTGGAATTATTGCTGTTCCTTCCAAATCTTAATACATTTAATAAATTAAATTCATTTTATGATTGCAACATAAAAATAAAAGTTGGCATAAAGAATTCTTCAAAATGTTTTTGCATTTTTTCTTTTAGAAAAACTAATTTCTTTTTCGTTTTTTAATAAAAAAAAAAAAATGAAACTGTTTCCTAAATTTTGGGTTTAGAACAACACGATTATATCAAATCTAATAATCAAAGAAATTATTTAAGCTTAATTTATTAACAAATAATTTCTCATTAAACTTTAAAAATGAATAAATATAATTATTAAAGAGCATATAGTTTTGCACACATAAAATTTATTTATAAAAGAAAAATTGTTTTCTCATTTTTACCTGAAGTGAGCCGCACATTTTCAAGAGGATCAATATCCATGTCACTGTCTTTGCTGCACAAACAATCAAGGTCATCAAGTACAATGACTGATGGCTGTCTCCACATTGCTTCTTCAAATTGCTGTTCTAAAATTGCATGAACACTTGATAATTTTTTACCTACATAAAACAAAACATCCATCATTTAATATAAAAAAATTTAAAGTATTAATTTAAATAAAAAGTTCATTTTGGTATTATTAAAAGTAAACAGTTAACCACATGTCGAGGTGTCAAAAAATTATAACAATAAAAATTTTAAATATTAATAAAACTAAGAATAGAAAAAATGTACAGGTACAAAATAAATGTTAAATACGTTATTTTTTAATGTTATAATTTTTTTAACCAGAGAATTTAATTACATATTCAAGAAATAAAAATGAGTCAACTTTGAATTCTCATTTTTGACAGATTTTCTGTGCATTATCATAGAATCAAATTTATAATATTTTCAAATCTATAAATATTCAGTTTGCAAGGAAGCATGAATATAATAATAAAGTAAAAGAATTATAAAATATCTCAATAATAAAAATATTTTAGCCAGTATTAATTAAGAAAAAAATGTGATGAACTATATAAAACAAACTCAACAAGAAGTGACCTGTTAGTTTTTTTAACATGGGTAATTAATCTCAGATACTTACCCACTAAAGATTTACATGCAACAATTATTGGATAGGCCAGTATAGGCGGTTCCAAGAGTTCTTTACAAATGGAAGAGGCAAAAATGGTTTTGCCAGTTCCTGTGGCACCAGTAATCAGCAACATTCCAAGAGAGGGACGAGACTGTGATATGGATGTGCAGCCTGTGGTACTGAGAACCATTCGAAAATACTGCATTGCTTTTGTTGATTGCTCTTGTAAACCCCTGCAATAAAAAGGGAAAATATAAGCATGATAATTCTTGAAAAAATTGGTTCTAGTACTACTCAGGTAGCAATTGACAAAAGAAAAAAACAATAATTATGAGAAAGGGTGTAATATCCCATCAAACTAAAATGCTAGCCCAAATGTTTCTTTTGATATCAAGAAAAAATTGTTACAGCTAGGCTGGGAAGTTTCCCCACATCCACTGTATTCATAATATTTTTAATTAATTAATATTAAAATAATAAAATTAAATTATTAAAGAATAATAATGAAATAATGGGTTAATGCTGATATTAAAAAATATTTACTTTGTTACTTTAATAATAATATAAAATAATAAATCAATTAAAATATTAATTAAAAATATTAATTAATAATACAACATAAAATATTAAATTTAATTAATAATACAAATTAACAAATATTACAATTTAATTAATAATATAACATAACTTCTGCATAAACCAAATAAAAAAAATTTAATTTAATTTCAAAGAAAAAATTTACAACTGGAAGAAAAATCAACAGCTGAAAAAATGAAAGATGTAAATAAAAGCAAAATTTCATGAACGTACAAGTGTAAAAGAACATTAAATTCATGAATACGCACAGGTACAAAACAGTAAAAAAGCAGAACAAATGGAAAAAATTGAAAAAAAAAAAAAAAAAAAAAAAAATATGGAAATATCGTTTAAAACCAGAACTCCCTGAAGACTGGAAATTTTACCAAGAGACTTTGAAGTTGGGATAAAACTGACATTTAAAAGTTAAGTAATCTTTTCATATAATATTATAATATATAATACCAAAATGTAATTGGTAGGGATAGATTATTCTTTTCAGTCCATATGAGAGCTCAACGTATAATACAGAGCAACTATATATGTAGCAATCATTTTATATATGTGTCATTGTATGTGACAAAGAAATTTTTTTTAGCTCCACTTATTTTCTGGATTGTAGCATATTAGACAGAATATCTAGCAGTATACTCTCTCTCTCTCTCTCTACATTCATCTGCTTCATGTGTTTGGTGATGTTAATGCTCAGCATGTCATATGGCTTAATCATTCTAATGTTAGTGATATTGCCAGTATTCAGACTTTCAATTTTTCTGTTGTTCAGTCTCTCAGTCAAATAGTGGATTTCATTACTTGTTTCCCTAATAAATCTGATCAACATGCTTCTTTACTTGACTTTTTCCTTACCTCCTCTCCTAGCTGTTGTAGAGCATTACAACTCTGTCCTTTTGACAATTCAAATCACACTGTAGTATCCATTGATATTTCTTTTAAGTTGTCTATTAGACAGGAATCTCCTATTCACAAGACTTCTTTGTTATTAGCATAGTTTTTATTTTCAATGTCTATTTTCCACTTAATAATTCACAGGATTATGAGACATAAAAAAGTGGTCAATCTAAGATTGCATTAAATAGACAATTAATGTATGGTGACTTAGCAGCTAGCATACTTTTATCTGTGGAGTTTCAGGTTTGAAAGTGCCAGGATATTTTATGTTCTGTTATCTTTTTTTATATTAATTCCATTCTCCCTAAATTTGTTACCTTTCTCAGCAATGAATTACTCAAGGTCTTTTGCATTCTTCTATGGAAGTGACTTATATTCAGAGAGAATTAAATTTTTAAGTTAGCTGAAAGATGGCAGAACATTGAACAAAATAATAAATATGTTGTTCAATAAAATTAATGTCTAAACTAGAAACTGTCTTTCATTTTTATTTAATAAACCCAAGAAACCTTTGCATTATTCAATATTATGAATTGTATCATGATTATATTATCCTTTACTTATAGTGAATTTTTTGTACATTTACTTGGATTTTCATTTTTCTAAAATTTTACTGTTTGTATCTTCTGAACTAAATCTTCAATATCATTTAGCAATGCAAAATTTGACCTAAAGACAACCAGTTTTAGTTTGAGCATGATGTCTTTGGCTATGTAGGTAGCCATTCAGTAATTAATAAGCTTATTATACAATCGTGATTTCTAAGCACTTTAAAGTCATGGTCTTGACAGCCTAATCCAAGTCAAGAAAACAATTGTGGTCAGGAGTCAAATTTGCATACTTTTGAAAATTTCCTTAAAAATGCAAATAAAATTAAACTAAAAATTTAATCTATATTCAGCAAAATATAGTTTTTGTTGAAACCACTATATCAGCTTTATTTAATATTGTTACCGATTTTGAGAATGGATTTCAAATGGATTAATTTTCATGATTAATATAGCTCTGACGCATTGATTATTTAGTATAATGCATCCTTACCATTTGAGATATAGTATATAGCAAAATAAAATAAGTTTTGTCATATCTTGTAAATTAGCAAAGTAATACAGAGAAATGTATTACGGGAACAATGCATCTTCATGGGTAAAAAAATATGAGTTCCCTCCCCTTCGTTATTAAAAATTTCTTATACGTTCATTCTCACAACACATGAGCAAAATAAGTTTCCAAGCTGTTAAAATTAATATAAACTAATATTAAGTGGCCAACGATGTGAGCAAAATAAATTTTCTTGCCTGATAGTATTTAACTTGACCGTGTCCACACGGGGATCAATTTCAGTATGAAGCAAGAGATTTGGATGAATCTTTTGTATTTGTGAAGCAGTAGCTTCAGGTTCAAGCTGGATAACCAAATGTATAGATTTCAGGGCATCAGGATGGAGTTCAACATAAATAAACTCTTCCTCAGTTTTTGGACTATGATTACTTTGGTTGAAAGACAAGAGAGCTTCCACCCAATAATCTGAAAGAGAATTAAAGTATGCAATGTTAGAATCACAAGGAAGAACAGGTCTAAATAAAGGAAGCAAATCTTATAGGAATCAAAATTTCACATTGAAACAATATTAGACTACATACTTTTATTTCTATCAATACACTTGTGAACTAGAATATCTGAGAAAAGACTGCTTTTCTTTGATCATTTTTAGGTGTAGCTGTTCATATCAAAATATTTCCTATTTTTAAAATAATTAAAGTAAGATTAAACAGCAAAATCTAAAGAGATTGTAAATATTAAACCACAGAAAAATGATTTCATATAACAACAATAACAAAAAGTATCTGAGAAAAATGATATTTTTTATAGGATGCTAAAAAGTTCTCACCTCAACCAAGAAACACATAAAGCTGTTTGATCAATTTCTGAGATTTTGGAAAGTTGGTCAGACTGAGAATCTTTCACCATTCACTCATATAAAAATAGTACAAATGTGTATTTCTCAGATGTCAGAATTGGTTTCAAAAATTTTAAGATTCAAGTGTTCAATATCTAAATTATCCCAAGCATAATTTCAAAGAGACTATTTTTTGCAGGAAAAAGTAAGTACATGAAAAATAAAATTGTTATGTTTAAAAACAGAGTTATAAAATTTGTATAGAAAATACTGTGAAGAAATTTAAAATAATATATAGTCAGAATTTTAAAAGAAAATTTATGTTGTTTTCATTAGTTTCACTAGTTTTTCACTTTAAAAACATTGATTATCTGATGTAGAATCCTTTCATCAGAATGTACAAAATTCATGTCAGTCCATTATTAAAAGGCATATTCCTGACAAAATCCAAAGAAGAACCCACAATGTTATCAATCCTAACCTGTGCCTTTTCTATAAATATTTTCATGGTAACTGTTCTGATGAGATTTCCTTGTTGGTTCCAGATTATATGAATTTAAGTTCAGTATTAGATAGGTGGCAAGGTCTCATCATTTTACATTGGAAATGGCTACATGTAACCATAAATTCTATGCTAACAGTTTCTTCTCTCACACTTTTCACCTGTGGCATTCTCTTCCAGTTTCCTGCTTTTCAGTCAGCTTTGATTAAATCATTATCTTCTATCTTCTTAATTCCTGCTCTTTTATTGTTCTCTTGCCTTAATAATGGTTTTTCATTTATTCTTTCACTTTCAGTAACTCATTGCATCTTAGTGGCTGTATTGACTTTCTTAGGAGTGAAAAAAAAAATTTACCTGTTTTTTTCTTTATTCTAAATTTAATAAGTTTTCTGTCAAAAACAATCATAGGCCGTGTAATACATGTGGCTTTCATAATCCATTGTTCAAAAGCTTTCCGTACAGTTTTTTCATCCAATCTTTGTAAACTTTCTTGAAGGCCAAATAACTAAAAAAAAAAAAAAGAAAGAACCCAATTCTTTATTACATAATCTAAAATAAGTCACTAAAAAAGAAAGTAAAACATAAGATTACTACTGTTAAAGAAACAATTTTTTATATATAGGATTATTAAAATTAAATACCTTTTAGTAATAAAAAAACTCGCTCTTCACAGATATTCATATATTCAGTGAAAAAAATGATATATGTACCAATTACATGCACTTCTCTTTATTCTTAAGAAATCACAAAGATATTTTTCTGAATTTTTTTTCTTCATTTTATGATGCTCTAAGTATAAAAAAATTGCCATCCTGTTTAAATTTGATATTTTCTTGTAAAAACAAAAATTAGTTTGAATTTCCATAACTTTTGTCTAAATATTATAAATATCAAGTCTATGTTAGTCATCTTTAATATGGTTACTACTGTTAATCTAAGTATACTTTCATCTAGCCTAATCTGAAATTTCACAGGTTGTTGCATTTGTGACACTATTTTGTTACTGGTAATCATAAGAAAGTTTTCTTTAAATAGAAGGAACCATATACTGACAAATCCCCTGACAAAAATATGAAGAACAATGTACTGACAGACCCTTGATAAATAAGAAGGGCTAATGAATAAAACCCGTAGAAAAAAATTGAAGATTTTAATTCTCATATAGACAGCAACTGAATTGTATGGTGGGGTTTTGAACAATGAGAAACATAAGGCGGATATGGATTTGAATTCCGATAGGCCAAAAGGGCAACAATGATTGACACTTATCACACACAACTAAAAATACGAGCTATGAATTGGAAACTTTATTTTCATAAACAATGAACTTAGAGTTAATTGTTCCTGGTTGAAGTGTGGCTGAGGTAGCAGGCACAGATGAGTCACCTAGGAAGGTGGAGTGACCCATGCCACTGAGGAGGATTCGTGGGAGATGATAATAAGGAAGTGGAAGTTATGAGGCAGAGTAATGCCTGTAACCATCACCCATAGAAGAAGGGATTTCCCCAAAATTATGAAGTAATTTAGTTCTCAGGACCTTAAACAATGAAGATAACAGGAGGAGGAAATACCAAATTCTCCAACTGCACTGTGCCCCATGCTGGTTTAGGAGAAAGTCAATAAATATGAATTCCTGAAGCGAAATCGCCCAGCAAGAGAGAGTTTGTTCCAGTCACCGGTTGTGATACACCCCATGTGATTATCTGCCGACGAGAACCTCTGACATCAGCCTTGTGCCAAACTTTACCAAATCAGCAAAACAAACTTTACCAACTCAACAAACGTATAATGTCCAAGTTAGAAGTGGGTTGGGTTGATAATTGTTTGTATGCTAACTCAATTTAACCAGTTACTGTACGAAGGACTTGATATAAAATTAGTATTTAATTTTTTTTAATTTATAAAAGTGTTATTTTCTTACTGTGTGTCTTCACCCTGCTTGGACCAGCCCAATATGAAGATACCATATGAAGATTTGATCTTGGCCACCTCATTATCAAACCAAATCACAATAACAGAACTGGGATCGAAGCAATCACTTCATTGATCAGCAGTGGTATTGGATGTCTTGGATGACTGGGGAGGGTATAGTGCAACTTGTCTCTGTTTTGTCATTGCTACCTGTAGCATGAGCTTTTGACACAAAATACAAGAAAGAATTTCTATTTGTTTTTTTTTTTGTTTTATTATTGAAATCGGTTCCCATTTATCCCCAGTTAGCTATAATGAAGAAAAATAAAGAAAATACTATTGATGGTGTTACACTATGTCAGGTTTTATTATGCAAGTCAATGTTTTTACAATAAAATAGGTATTAATCAACTGATGTTAGTAAAATTTTCAGGATACATATGATAAATATGCTAAGTGAATTTCAGCACATAATATCTATTTCAGAAATAATTACAATAACTTTGGTGGTGTCAAATATTATTTTTCAAATTGTTCATTATAATGTAAATATATAAAATAGTATAGTTATTGATATTTATTTTTTAATTTCAGATACGTAAAGATTGTTTTGGTTTATAAATAACTTCAGAAGAGTAATTAGATATTGTAAAATTATTGAGAGATGGGAATACAACAATGGAAAATGGATAAAAGTTGAACAGAAATCAAAGAAGAATCAAAAAAAGAAAATGAAAACACTGGCAAGTAAAGAACAAGAAAAATAAAGTTTTAAGAATGTCACAAGAAATTTGAGAAAAAATAAAAGGGGAATAAGCAAAAAAAGTAGACTGATCAACAAGAAAATATTTGAAAAACTGGTGTTGCATTTGTAAATAAAGTGAAAATATGCAGGATATCAAGAACATTGGCTAAAGACATGAAAACAACAAAACTAGCATTTTTAAGCAAACATCAAAAAGAGAAACATGGAAGTTGGCTGAAGAAATATATGAAAATTGATTTCTCAACAGTAATTTTTAGTGATGAATGTAAAATTACATTGGATGGACCTGATGAGGTTAAATCCTTCATCAAAATAGTCTACCAACACAACTTAAACAACAGGTGGGGGTGGAGAGATGAAGTAATGTTTTGGATTAGTCTTGTTGGCAATAAAATTATAGATCTCTTCAAGATTGATGATGGTATTAATAAAAATGTAGAAAATTATTGTAAAAATTTTTGGATTACTTTTTCATTGGTACAGGTCACAATTAAGTTTTAAGCTAAACAGTATATAAAACACCACTTCTTTACATTCTGGGAAGCTGACTTTTGCCCACCTTGCCAAAAAAAGGTGTGCAAAACCAAATTAATGAAAAGATCACCAGCCTTTGCAGGTATTATTCTAATAGAAAACTTGTAGTCCATCATTAAAAGAGACATAAATAGGAATGAAAGACAAAATTCATAAGATCTTGGTGAAACAATAAAAGCTGCTGCAAGTAATTTTAAAGTAAAAGAGTGAAAATAATGAAAAACTGTTCAAAGTTAGAGAATGCAATGTTCTAATCAAATAAATTTCTATGACTAATATTGTTTAAAAATTTAAAAAATATATGTTGCACTTAGTTTACATGAAGCCTAACATCTCCAAAAAGGTAATTATCAATATTTTTCATAAGGGTAGAAATTATAAGGTGAAACTCCCAATATATTTCTGATATAAACAGGAGTAAAAATATGAAAATTATACCAACTTTGATTGATGAATACCAATTTTATTGTGAAAATATTGACCTTCCTTATAAAATCTGAATGTGTAAAGTGCAAATATTATTTATAGTTCATAATAGAGCAAGTTGAAATTTAAAAGAAGAGGCAAACAAATTTGAAAGCAGTATGTCTATGTGACATACTTATTATTCAACTTACAGGTGATTTTACAGCTATTTTTAGACATTTCTCTTACCTAACGACTTGTGACCCAGTAAAATTCTGGTATCCCACATATCCTAATAAAGTTGTCCTCTAACTACTTATGTTTAAAGTAAGTTTTTGGTTTGATAAAATACAAATACATATAGTGATAAATAGAAAAAATTACTAACCGTAACTCTTAATGGAAGAATGTAGAGATACCGTAATTTGACCCTGTGGGCTCGAATGCCCTGTAGTTCAACTTTGCTGGTAACTTCTAGCTGATGCACAAGTCTCAGTGGGTTGGGCACCATAACATGACCTGTCAACACATTGTTTTCATTAAGAAAACTTGTCAGAGAACTGTCTTCCTCACATATCATTTCATGTGTCCCAACAAGGCACACCTGGACAATGTTGCTCAGCTGATTTGGGTCTTCCGATGAGGAGGAATGTCTCTTACTTACAGGCTCAGGTTTGGCACCATGTAACTCTCTTGGTGACCGAAGCTTTACCATTTTAGCAAAAAACACTCGTGGAATGGACTTCAACAGATTACACTGTCCATTTACATCACAGATATTAACAAAAACAAGTCCTGAATTTTTAAGAAAGTGCTTTGGTTTTAAGGAGTTGTTTTGACAGGAGTCCTGAATGTTTTTGAACATGTCCCAGCGCTCACTGAAGCCTTGGACACGTAAAGTCAGAGAGACAGTGTCAGGGGAAAAGTCACCCTTTCTGCAGACAAGTTCAGCATGCTGACTTTCTGGTTGTGTATTAGACCACATAAAGAAACTTTGCAAATACTGAAAGAGTCCTGAATATAGTGACAGAGATTGACTAACATCTAATGGTGCCATCTCATTAACCACTAATTTTTTAGATTTTTTGAAGAGGGAAGGAGTTGGAGTGGCAGGAGCATGTTCCGTCATTTTGCTTTCTGTATGTACAAGTGAAGTATATCGTGCGACGATTACTTCTGTCTGTTGTTGAAGTAGCACACACTCACCAAGTGGCCGAATTCTTCCTACAGGAGGTGAGGAAAAAAAAGAAGAAAAGTATGCATGAAGTATATTATTTAAAAACGCATTTTTAAAATTATTCTGCAATAAATAGATGTGATATAAATTTGATTTTATGTTTAATTCAGCTTAATGTCAATTTGTTCCTCTCAATACTGACTTACTAAAATGTTTTTAATTATTTTTTGCCTTCAGAAGTTTAAAATATGACAAGAAAAAAAAATAACATTCAATATTTCTCATGCATGACATTGAAATTACAGTCAAAATTACAATAAATTTTTGTAACTCAACATTTTCTAAGTATACATTTTAAACTTACATATTATTAACACAGGCTGTAACAAACTAATATATTTTTACATATTGGTTTATAATGTCATTCAGTACATATTGATTGAGTAAATATTAAAAAATAAAAATCAGATAAAATTTTTTCCTGTTTAGATAAAGTAAAAAAAAAAAAAAACTAAAATGAACATTGTCAAGCAAAATTATGAGTTATGCAAAATTTATGTCAAGTTAAAATTGTAAGATATTCAAGTTATCGGTATTAATTATAGAGCAAGAATAGACTTTTGTATTTTTCTTCTTTATTCTAATTATCTCCAAATAAACCAAATTACTATCTTTGCATTAGGTTACTCCATTTCTTATTATAGTCTCAGATAATTTCAATAAAGCCAGTCAGAAATCAATACCATACAAAATTTTCCTGAGAGTAAAAAAATTGTAACTTATCTTCACAATCACTAACAATTTTCAGGATAAAAAATAATAATTACAATAAAGAACAAGGAAGAGAAAGAAAAGCAAAGAACAAATCTATTATTGCTATTTACAAATATTTACTTTGACCGTAACTCCTCTCAACAGCTTGATAATACTTGTAGCTTACTTAAAAGGAGAGAAAAGTTTGATTTGGTTCAAATACTTTGATTTACTTAAATTTTGGGGTTAGATAGAAGTAAAAAATTTTAATACTTTCCATAAATAATAATTGTACAATAATTTAATATTCATAAAATTAACATGGAATACTTTTCCAAAATACCAAAGCTTACGAATAATAGTCAATACACGATTTACAAAATATTTTAGTTCTAAAAAACTTATGTGTGTGTATGTGTGTATACAGTCTGTGCTAACTACATTAGGTGCAGTTTTTCATTACAAAAATACATCTATTATCACTGTAAGAGCACATATTAAAATAAAACAAAAATTAATTTTTCACCAATAAAAATTAGTCATGATGAATTACAAATGTGTAATAATTTTGTTTTCATAAGATGTCCTTTCTTGGAATGTACTTTATTATTAGTATGAATATATAAATACACATTTTCATAAACACAATTTATGATTATATATAATTTTGACATCTCACTCTTTCATTAGCACATGGAAGTTGAAGATTCAATGGAATAGTTCAAAAATGTTTTATTAAATATTTGATATTTTTCTTTTTTTAAATTTTGAAACAGGAAATGTTAAAAAGCCATTATTATTAATTTCTGTGTAGCATGTGTTAGTAGTGTAAGTTATTGGTGCAGAAATTGGAATCAGAAAACAGTAAATAAGAATGGAATCTATTTGTTCTGTAAACGTTTATTGTCTACTGACAATGAACAAGACCTGAAAGAGGTAGAAACACAATAGTAAAAATTTCATGAAACATGGTAATCCTAAATCTCCCCCCCAGTCTTTGTGTGTATGTCAACGTAAGTGTCAAGTAGTACATTCTCAAAGACTGATACTGCGAAAGGTTCACAAACATTAGATGTGAGGTTAAGGAGACTAAATAAGGGGAGAGGCGGAATACCATAGACGTTTATATCGGAGGTTATGGTAGAGTACAATTGTCAGAGAATACAACGTGAACAGAGAATATGGTATATATGCAGGGACACCAAATCAGAAGTCAGGTGAAGTCTGAACTGTTATAATATAGTCTTTGAACCACTTCCGCACATGTTTAGCGCGGCCTGATCTTCTTGACGTGTTTAACATATGTGGGGAGGATGAGGTTGTCTCTAGACTAGAGGGATTGGACTGATGCTCGGGACAGCGATACAGTGGTATCAAAACTCAAGTCTCCGTCAAATGTCGGCTTTTCTCTGTCAGGTGGAGCGGTTTCTAGCACTGTTGGTACATTCTGCAGCGTTTGTGATACTTTTGGTGAGATCACCAGTTAGGCAGAAGGATCAGAAGCGATGGGGTTCTTGGGTTCTGTGAGTTGGGATGATGTTGTTGTGACGTCATTCGAGACAATTGTCGGCATCAAAGTAGGAGCTGCATTACGTATATGAATGTCATTATTGATTGTCAGCTTTGAGAGAGGGAGTTGCGCTGGGACATATTTCCATAAGAATTTTCTATTCCGGAGTGTCACTCTTCTCGATCCGTCAACGCTTATCACATACTGTCAAACTTTGATGATTACCCCAGTTTTATCCCATTTGCGTGCATACAGTCCAATTTGGTTTTGAATCTGCACATGATCACCGACGACTAGTGGTGGCAGCCATTTGGTATGCTCTGATAATCTCTCAACACACCTTATGTGGCAGTTCCGCAGGGCCTCTTCATGTGCTTTCCATGTGCTGCGTCACGTTTCATGAGGTCTATAATTTCCCGGGATTATGGGTATGAAGTCTCGAATAGGATGGCCAAAGATGCACATCACTGGAGATAACTTTGTGTGTCTGTCCGGTGTGTTCCTATACTGCATCATTGCACGTTGGAATGAGTCAGTGTCAATGGTTCCCAAGGGACCTGTATTGTCCATAATAAGGCGCTTTACTGTCTTAACGCCCAGCTGTGCTCTGCAGTTTCTGTGAGGGAATGATACTGAAGATAACCTATGGTGAACACCCCAATCTGTTGAGTAATGGTAGCAGTAAACTCGGGCTCTCCATCAGAGGCCAGCTCAATGGGTATGCCATAAGTTACAAAAGTACATCTGAGGCAGGAGATGAGTCCGAGAGCCCCATCTGAGGACTTTTCAACTATTGGCCAGTTGGAATAATGATCTACAATAACTAAGTAGTGGTTTCCTTTGTATGTGAAAAAATCAGCACAGAGACACTGGAAAGGGTATTCCGGGCTTGTTGGAGGGACTGGTGGAGTGCTAGGATTAGATGGTGCGTTGCGATTGCATTGCAGGCAGCTAGCATGGAGCGCTGCAATAGCAGGCATTATACCTGGCCAGAATACAGATAATTCGGCCCTAGTGATCATAGAGGTTACTCCTTGATGAGCTGAATGCAAGGTGCAGAGCACCTTGTCTCGCAGGGATAGTGGGATAATGATGCGGTCCTTATAAGCTATGACGCCGTCTATAGTAGACAGATCATCATGGAACTGAAAATACTCGCAAATGGAGTTTGGCATTTCATGGCGGAATTCTGGCATGCCAGATTCTATGAGCTCAGTCAATACTAGCATATCTTCGTTACTGGCAGTGCGCACTCTGTCCCATGTGACTGACTTGAGGTTTAATGCATTTAGTGATGTGGTAGCGGCTGCAATCACACACTCCTCGATATCACTGTCAGTAGTGTCATACACCCTAAGGTCAGGCAGTGATTGGGTCGGGTGTCGGAAAGCGTCATGGTTCGAGGCAATTGATGCCAGGTCATCCATCAAAATGAGTTTCACAGGTTCACCTGTCGGATAACATGATAGGCAGTCAGTGGCACGATGTTTCACTCCGGGGATATGTACTTGTAGCGTAATGTCTTCTCTTTGAGATTTTGTGGTTTATGGTCGACCGCAATTATGAGGTCTGAGCAACCTAGGACGAAGTATATAGCCTTGTCTAATGCATCAGCGATGGCAAGGGCTTCACCTTTTATTGGCGCGTACCGTGATTCTGCTGCGTGCGTGAACCGGCTACCAACTAGTGTGACTTTCCAACCTAAGCGACAACAGAAAGGCTTGTTTTTAGTGCAGCAACATTGTTTCTGTAAAAGCCAGAATCCAATGTCGGACTTTGACCACTCAGTCGCCAGGTAGGTTGGTTTATTTGGATCAAAGATGCGGAAACCATGTTCAATTTCAGCAGTGATTGCCGCTTTGGACTCCTGAAAGAGAGCCTCTAGATCCTCGTTCCACTTGAATTGGATGCCAGGTTTGAGTAGCTCCTGGAAGGGTAGCATCTGGTCCGCCATGCTAAAATGCGTAGGAGACTTGATTAACTAGGCCAAACCATGAACGCACATCCGTGATGTTTTTCGGTGTCGGGAAGTCTAAAATTGCCTGTAAGTACTTCCTACATGGATGGACATCATTATTCAGCATAATGCCATTTCTCCCACAGACATCCAGCCAATTTACGGTCTGAAAGAAACTATCTTCCAGATTGTTGGCCACAGTAGGGCATCATCAATACACTTTGTCTTGTTTGGTATGTCTGCAACAATCTCATCATTTTCGCTGCGTGTATCCATCAGTGGTGCTGTCCTGTAGCGATACCGACCCCAAGGGGTAATAAATGTAGTGAGATGGCGATCCTCCTCACATAGAGGTACACTATGATAACCATTCCAAGCATCAAAGACAGTTTTTTTTTTACCAGGGGGTACTGACCATGCCTGGAGGAATGGCGATGGTGTGTGGTGCGTTTCACGAGTTGTGTGGGTATTCAGAGCTTGGAGATCGACGGTGTGTCTGGGTTGGCCGTTTTTCTTTGCGCAGATCACCATCCTGTGACACCAGGTGATGGGTTCGCCAAAGGGCACAAGCTCGATGACACCCAATTTCACATCGTGATCAAGTCCCTTTTTGACATCATCCCGCCAATGTATTGGAACCGGCACAGGTGTGTGATGCGCTACTGGTTCGGCGTCTGGGTTCACCATCAGCTTCAGAGGTGGGCAGTCCATCATGGGTAGCGTTTGTTGTTTACACATGTTGAATGTGCTGGCACCATAAAAATCAAGGAGGAACTGCTGCAGCTTTTCATGGTTCTTGTCTGTTGCTGCAAATGACAGTGTGGTTGATGCTGGTGGCGGTGGTTGGCGTACTAGGCGTCCACATGATGATTTATCTGTCCCATCTATGCTGGCGACACTATAATTGTACGTAGCATGCAGGGTAGGGAAGTCATTTGTTATAATGCCAAGATCCATGCAGGCTTCCCTACTCAAGAATAGTTTATCTGACGAGGGTGTAATATATGTCATTTGTCTCATTTCAATCAGTTGCCCACATGGATCTCTGCTAGACAGGCGTAACAGGATGGCTCCTAAGATTCTGATACTGCTATCTGTTGCCGTGTGCATATTTATCGTCACTGGTATCAGGTCAGACTCACGTAAACCAAGAGGGTGGATCACTCTTAGGCCAGCCAGGCAGATTTGGCAACCGGTGTCGGCCATGGCCGGCATACTAACGGCTGTAGAACGTGCCACTAGTTCGATGCCTAGGGTTTTGTGATCTCCAGGAAGAGCCTCTACCGTCGGATTGATAAATGGCTGAGGTTTTGAGTTTTGCTTGATCCAAGTGTTGGATAGGCTGTCATATACATGGTGGTCTAGTGGTATGCTGACTTGTTGTCGACCACGATGGTTGCTATTTTTATTGCGAACCTTATCGTCGGATGAGCCGTGTTTTGTGTTAAACAGAGAATTAAAAACGGCATTTCCTTTATTGAATCGCTCCGTCTGTGATGGTCTTCTGTCATTAGGCGTGTCTCTACTACGGCACATGGTTTCAAAGTGGTTGTCTCGGTGGCAGCGCTCAAATTTGTGACCAAAGGCTGTGCACTGGTTTCTGCGGATGCGTGTGGCACTTTTCATGCCATGGCCGCACTTGCCACAGTACGAGCATGGGCCCTGTTTATCCTCATTCAGTGGGTGCTTGGTTCACTGATAAGATGAACGTGCAGCCTCCACTGAATAGGTGTTCAGTAATCTTGAGGCTGATCTTTTCCCAGCTTCAATGAACTGGAATAGCTCCTCCAATGATATATCCTGATTTTTATCGCCTAAGAGGTCTAATTGGATATCAGGATTGGCAATTCCTTGGCTTAATACATCGTGCACAATGGCATCGGTGTAATTCACGTTATACTTGCAACTAGGGCACGTGATGACGAATATGCAGATATCTGCCTGTCCACGTAGGCGGGCACCAAAGTGTCGCACTGGTTTGTCTTGATCCTGTCACATGTTGTGCAGTGTTACCCTTGCTGCCATTGTGTTTTCCTCGCAAACAGCTAGTTTCCAAATGGCAAACATGACTACATCTATGTTTTGTCTATAAGGTTACCACCTGATGTGTGAGTGAGATCTCTGCACAGTGGTTCATCACAGCACTCAAGAAGTTGGATTACCGCTTCGTGCCCTGATACCTTTGTAGCTGTCACATAGTCGATCCAGCATGATTGAAAGCAGGCCCAGTCCTCGCTAGAACCAGTGGCAGTTAGAGTTGGCCGTTTGACTTTCTCAACAGGGGCAGCCTGAGCAGAAGTACCAGTAGTGTGAATGGCACCATAGGTTGTTATGAGTGTGGCAACAATAGCTGCGTCGAGATCTGGTGTGGTGTAGTCGCAATTAGGGAAGGGGCACTGGACTGCAGGCATGGCGATTCAACCTTGATGTTTTCTCCAGAGAAGTCTTGTTCATAAATAAGAATGGAATCTATTTGTTCTGTAAACGTTTGTCTACTGACAATGAACAAGACCTGAAAGAGGTAGAAACACAATAGTAAGAATTACATGAAACATCGTAATCTTATAAACAGAGTTCAAGATCTGGTCTAGTCTGTTGCATTCACTTCAGACTAATATCCTTGGAAAAGGTGTGAATCCATTTCTTCTCTCCTCACCTATAGATTAAATAGCAGAAAGTAGACAGCTATCTAGCCTTAAGTGACAGCCAGTTTAGGAGAAGGACAGCTCTGAATTCAAAACTGTGAAGAAGACAATGGGAAAGCACACCACTATCTTTCCCATGATGTCATGACAATTCAAAAATAATAAAAAGAAATCTATGGTGAGACATGATCTCCTATTTCCCAAAGGGACATGGCATTTAAAAAGATAAAGGAATCAAATAATAATTTTATCTTCATTTTTTAGTTGCTTTTTATTACAGTTTCTACTCAGTCTGTCAATTAAAATAAAATTAAGATGAAAGTAAATAAAATTTAGAAATTAATAATAATTGTTGACAATGATTAATAAAGTTGATTAAACAATAAAATTAGAAAAGAGCAAAAAAAAAAAAAAAACTTTTAAAACTACTTGTATATTAAAAACTGAAATCATAGTGTAACTGGTTTGTAGAATATATATTTATAATGTAAGAGTTAACTCAAACACTTTATTAAAAATATTTAAACCAAAATTAATTCAAGACAATTATAAGTTTGAGAACTATGATTTTATTGAATCTACAAAAGGCAAAACAGCAAAAATTACTGTGTTGACCAAAAAGTCAGTTATTAAGAACAAAACAAAAAGAAAATTTTTTGACATTAATTTTACTGAAAATATATTCATTCTTTCCAACATCATAATTATATACCCACAAAACTATCTTTCTTAGCAAAGGTGATTTTGCAATCTTCCAAGAAACAGAAATTGTTTTCTTTAAGAGAATTCTGTAAAGAAGTAATCTGAAGATATATAATGTCTGTTCAATATGATGACTAAATTAAAACTTACCAGCCGTTTTCACTAGTCACTGTTATAAAATAAAATAAGACATATCTCGGCTGATTTGCAGGCAAATAAACTAACATAATCAAGAGCGAGAGCCGAATGTGAATGGGACAAAGCCCCGTCACAAAATGACCATTATCTTCGTTTACAAAATGTTCCCGACGCACGAGTTCCGGTCGAAAAATAAAATAATATTTAAAGTGTTCTATTTTTCGTCCAATAAAAATGCTTCCCTCCTAATTATACTCACTTCATTTTTTGAGCCTGTTAAGCCATAAAAAAACGCCATAAATGGGGGTCACAGGGAAGTACGTCAGTCAACAGGTGGCCAGGGAAGAGACTTGTCACAGTCAGGTCAAGCTGTCAGCAGGGGTACGCCAGCGTCATCATGTGTGAATTACTATGAGAGATCAACCTAGATCCGAAGCCGGCTTATGAACTATACCACAAGGTAGCTGTCCCAAACCCTCACGTTCCTGTTGAAATAAATCATGTAAATCTATTTCTGCTGTTGTATTTCTTTCTTGCAACCATACGCTTGTCTATAACATCACCAAAGAGAAATTAGGTTTAATATGTACTGAGGGAATATTACAGTCTTTTTCTTTACTATTTTTCTTTACTTACTGCCATCATTTGGTTTGTTTGAATTAATCATTTGCTTCTCTAGAAAGAAACTCATGGTAGAGGACTCCCTTTCTATCCCATCACACGCCTTTGAATGAAAAGCAGTTTTTAGTACAATAATGGTTCATTTTGATCTCCCTACAATCTCTAACATTCTATTTTGTTGTAAAGTATTCAGTTTTCATTAAAATGGTTATGAAGAATGAGGTGTATGATATGAATGAAAGAGAAGGTGGTAGGAACTGAAGATGATAAAGAGAAAAAGATAATTGATCCATAACTTGTAGAGGTTAAGATTGTAGTGTTCAAGGAAGCATCCACGTAGGAGTTTGTTCCACAAAGTGGCAATTCTTAGGAAAAAGGTGTCTGAGTGGAACTTTTTCCTTAAGTAGTGCATTTTTTTCTCATTTAAATTCCATGGAAACTACACATCAAAATGACTAACAAGTTGATGAAACTCAGCTGATTTGGTTATTGTAATCATGTTATCTTCTGAATCATTAATATTATTTTCAAGTAACATCTTTATTTGATTGCTATCAACCTCAACTAGTGTAATTTTGAAGCATCTTTCAGTGAAAAATCATCACCATGAAATTTTGCAAACACTTTTTTGTCACTTTCTAACTTTTTCCATAAACACCACAAATCTTTTTTTTTTAATGTTTGGCTCACATTTCTATTTTTCTGAAAATAAAAACATTGATGCTTATTTTCTTCCATCACATTAAAACCAACTAAGAAAAATTTGCAAATTCTGACTTTTAAAATGCTTTCTGATATGACAACTGTCACAATAAGATAAAAAGCAATCCTTTTTTAAGCAAGTTATTTAAAATTAAATACTAATAATAATAAAAAAAAAACAGAATAAACTTTTTTGATCAATCCAATATATACCACTGAATGGAGTACAAGTAGTAGAGAATTACATTAAAAATTACTCCTTACAAATTATTTAAATGGGAAAAGGACAATAATATTTGAAAATTTATTAAAACTGTTTTAATTATAAACAATTTAGATGAAGTGAATATAGTCAAATTCTATTGATGATAAACCTACATATAAAATTCAAACTAAATAACATTCTGAAATAAATTGTTTTATGCAATTTTAAATTTAAGATATATATTTTATAGAAAAACTCCGAAAGTCTTTTTCAAAATTGTAGAAAATACCACAGTACCATTCTTCACCAAAGCTTTATTCTAAATTAAATTCTTTCAGTTAATGCCTCAAGAATGAACCAGCTAAAAAAATGTTGTATTAAAAGCAGTAAAAATAAATGAAAGAAAATTAGTCAAAATATTTGTAATGTTTATTTTCATCTAAATAAAAATTTACTCTATATTTTACATCTTAAAGGTACTCAGAGGGAAAGAATCATTTTGACTTTTAATTGTTCTAATTTAAAACACATTCTTATCATAAAAATAAAATGAAGCTTGTAAGTGGAAGTAGAAACAAGATTAGAAGAAAATTAGATTTTTACAAATCCTATTGCCTGTAAAAAGAGGAGAGATAGAAGCATAGAAAACAGGACAAACTAGGTTATTAATTCTGACCTTGGTTCTGCTATACAGCTTAATTGATGGTTACTGAAGATGAATATTTTCTAAATTTCTGTGCATTGAGGAAAAACACTTTATAGAGTGACCTAGCAGTTGCCCTTATAAAAACAAATTGGGTTGCCTTCCTTTGATTCTATAATAAAATAGAGCAAGAGTGAACCCTAAACATATCTTCTTGCAAGTACAATGAATTAAGCTTTGAATCAAGATTGATTTCACCATGGCAAGTTCTAACCATTACATGCTGATCAAATAAAACTGCATTACTTATTAAGGTTAATTTCTATGAACCTTAGTTCAATGTTATTTTCATTTACTTCAATATTTTGTCCTTACAAGTAAATAGATATTATCTAATAAAGTGTATGGTTATCTGGAAAGTAGTGGATAGTAGTTAAAGGTTGTAAATATATTGATTGGAGAAAAAGATAATGAGTTGATAAATACACTTATGTGAAGAAGTGTGTTAACAAAATAGGAACTTTTTTCATCCAGACCTAAAAAGTACCTAGCTTTTGTTTACTGTAAATAGCATCTTCCATTTATAAAAAAAAACTTTCGTTCTCTCTATCCTTTTCTCAATTACTAGATCATTTCCAATTAGTTAACATAGAATAGGTTAAGAAAAAATAAATACACAAAAACCTAATTGTATTTTTTAAGTATAATGTAGATTAGACAATATTCTAAATCATAAGGTAATAAAAAAATCCTTTTCATTTTATAAAAAAGAAAATACATACTTATTTTTAAGAAAAGGCACACAGATTGCTGAACCCAGACTGGAAGTACTTGCCCTTCCCACACAACACGGACTTGATCAAGTAAATGGTTCTCAATAAAACTGGAATTTTTTTCCTAAATACAAAAAAAATTAGAAAAACTTGTAATAAATAAGAATGATCTGGAAAAAAAAAAAAAAAAAAAAAAAAAAAAAATGAAAAAAAATAGAAAAACAAAGAAACTCAAAACAATACTAAATATGAATAGGGTTTTTGATGTAAATACCAGAGTGAATTATATAATAAAGATTATTTAATTCCTCCCTCCTCAATCTTTTAGAATTATATAGCTTAAATGAAAACATGACAAAAGGAAAACTGAAAAAAAAGTTACTTACCAATATCTCCCAATCATTCACAGATAGGGGGTCTACAAAAACACTTTCACAAAGTGGCACATTTCTTATAGGTTCCAAAATAATCTAATGAAAATAGAATCATAATAATAATCAGGCAAAAGACACAAATAAATAAGTTTTAAAACAATTGAAGTCTTTTTAGTTAAATTCAACAAATAGATTAGGCCTTTATTTGGACAAGATACCATTTATGCCAGAGATACATTTAATTTGAAATAAAAAGATTTATAAAAGTGAATATTCATCTCTCTCTTGACACAAATGCAAATTTGCTTCAAATTCTATAATACAGATATATTTTCTAAATGGCTTTAAGGTTTTAAAATGGTCACTATTAACAATTCTACAATAAAATTTACACAACAGAATTAAATGTTTTCCATATAAACAGTTAAAAATTTTGAAATTAAAAAAACAATGCAAAATATTGGGAAAATAGGAAAAAATACAGAAACTTTATAAACCTTTTCCTTCAAAATTATTTTAAAATGAAATCAAAATTTCACCAAGAAATTTAGATGCAGAGATTTTTTAAAAATGCAGATGCCAATTATTTAATAGAGGAAAGCTTTATTAAAATAAACAAAAATGCTGTAAATAATCAAAAAAGAAAGTCATCAATTTAAATTGTGAAAAAAAAAAAAAAAAAAAGTGAAAAATATTTTCTGTTGGAAGCAAATATATTTCCCAAAAAACAACAAAAAGTAAATAAACAAAGCTCACAAATTAAAGCCCAAATAAAATATGTGGGGAAAAAATAAAATAAACAAACACAGAAAACAACAGAACATCCACTATTCAACATGAAATAAGGAAGACAGCTTCAATGGACAGGTAATAAAAATATCAAATGAATTAAAATGGTTTCAAAAAAATGTTAAATCCTGTAAAATATTTTACAAATAAGAAATTTTAAATTAAAAAAATTATTTTTTTCCATCAAAATGTAGTATTTTGTTCAAGTTTACATTTGTTTAACATTTGCTATATTTATGAGACAAGTGCAATCAGTATGGGCATAGAAATTGGTGACTAGCAGTTTCATACCTTAAGCAATAACACTGTTTTACAATATTTTTTTCTCTCTGAGGTAAGCATTGTGAATAAGTGTTTTTTTTGTGTTTTTTTATTTATTTATTTTGAGGTGGTAAATTTTTGAACAATTTTGCTGTATATCTCTAGTTTTTTGCTTTTACATATCACATTTTTATTATACTGCATAAAAATTCAAAATATAATGTGTTTATTTTATCTATTATAAAGGCATATTACAAAAAAGCATAGTTACAGAGCTTTGCCAGAACTAAATTACTTGGATAATACCATACATATACATCATAGTACAGTCAGAAGAGTGTTTTTGGACAATCTAGTGGTCTTTGCCTCTGGTATGTTGTATAGAAGCATTCAGCAGAAGTCTCCCATCATGCTGGGGTTCCACTTGCTTTGGTAGTTTCTTTCTAGTTTAATAATATTTTGGTGGAACTTTTTTCCATGCTTATCACTCACTGCTCTGAGGCTTGGAGGGAAGAAGTTAAGGTGGGAGTGGAGAAAGTGAATTTTGAGTGACATTTGGCATCCCATATCCTCATAAGCCTGTAGCAACTTCTTGATACACTCTTGGTGATATAGTAACCGTGTGTTACCAAGGAAGCCATGGCAGATCAAATTAAATGCTTCCCATGCTTTCACTTCATTTAAGGTAAGAAGCTCCTCAAATACCTTATCCTTCAGCACTTCTCTGATCTGAAGTTTGAAGATTCCTTCCTTGAGCTTAGCAGAACTGGGAATAGAGTGCACAGATGTTGGCAGGAAGCACCATTTTTGCCCAGGGCCTTTACAAAATTCTTCATTAGACCAAGCTTGATATGAAGAGGAGGAAGAAGCACCTTATTCATGTCCACCAGAGGATTTTATTTGACACCATTTTCACCAGGCACAAAATTTCTCCTTGATTCCATCCTTCTACTTATGGTGCTTGGACACAGCCTGACTCTACCAGAGATAGAGAAAGCAACAGTACTTTGTAAAGCCTATTTGCATACCCATAAGGAGCTCAAAGACCTTGAGATCCTCAGAGAAATTCCACTAGTACAGTTTGTACTTGATAGATTCCAAAAGAAGTTTCATATTGTCCTATGATGCCTTCAGATGGACTGAGTAGGTAATGGGAATGCTGGGGTATTTATTCCCATTGTGCAGGAACTTAATCTCCAGACTTCACTTAAAAGAGTCTATGAAAAAATACCAATCTGAGGGATTGTTTGAGAAGCTATGCAATATTTGTTCAGTAGCACAACCTGCTTTCCATGTCAAAGAATGAAGTGAAGTCCTTGTTCAGTGTCCTGAAACTGGTGATCCTTACATATGCTATGACCGAGTTCCACTGCTTTTCAGGATTCCAGTTGCTCTGACTGATGCTTAGCTAGAGTACAAATCACAGGTAATGTCATTCAGGTCTTCCTGGGTGATTCACTGGGCTCACTCTTACTTGCTCCTGAATAAACAGAGACAGTATCTTCAGAAGAGGCCAACTTGGCAGAGTTTTCCTCTGGAGGCAAATTCTCATATGAATGAATGAATGAATAAGATCTTTATGTGCTGGGGATTTAAGGACAGGGAGAGTTAGGAACAGGTCTCTTAGCTGAGGAAAGGTTGGGATATTTGATTTTTTTTTTTTTTTTTTTTTTTTTAAGAAAAAGCATTGAAACCAGTTATATTTGTTAGACAAGGATAATAATCTGTATGGCTCCATGGCTCTCTCCAGGTCATTGGGACAGCAAAGTTAAAGTCTGCTTTTTGTCATGAAACCATGCAGTTAGTCCATTGTAACAGGGTTTACAACAGATGTGTTGGACTCAGGATTTGGCCTGATCTCTAATTTTACAGTCAAAATAATGAAAGTAAGCATATCTCAGATGGGGAGTAATTGTTTGGCATTGTGCAATCCCCACACACATAACAGAACGAATTTGCTTTGTTGATGCATCCTCAGTGTTTTGAAGTGCCTGAAGCTATTGTAGAGATATGTATTAGCTCTCAAAAATCTGGAAAGTAAAATAAATATTGATTATATATAGGTTTATGTCCATTTGTACCAGGCATTCAAATTTGAAGAGAATTTTATTTTACTGCAATGAGACTTAGCCTGCAGGGTTGGGTGTATGCCACCAAAGGTGGCCATTACATAAGTTTTTATTAAAAAGAAATTAAATTTAAATTAAAAGAAAAAAATTAAACAATGTCCTAAACAGGACACACTTACCAGCCTTGAATGCATGTACATGTATATCTCAAAAACTAGACATGATGAGTGAAAACTAATTTCATTTCTGAAATCAGTGCCTAAAAATTAGGTTAGAAAAAATATTTTTATGCTTGCCTCAATGTTTTTCTAAACCAGTGTAATCAGTCCTCCTCTTTGTGTAAGCTCTCTATATATAGGCCACATATGCAGAATGGACAACATTCTGCATATGTGGCCTACTGGTTTTTCAGTTTATTTTATTTATAATGCTTTTGAATTGTTCATAGTGCTGATGTTGACTTTGGGTATTTCATTCATTCATCTTATTTTGATATATTTATTTTTATTTACATTATTTATATTCAAACTAATGCTTGCATCTTTGTTGTTATTGCCACATCATTTTAGCTGTTACCCTCCAGCCTTCATCAGTCTGTTGATCAGGATAATCATCATAGAATTTTGAACTGAATCCTTTATTTAATCCACAGGAGTTGATTGTTCTTGTTTCATTATGTCTAGGGATATTTCATCTTGTTCTTATCTAGTACGGATCAATCTTTACTTGCACTGTTCTTACCGAGTCTAAGTTTGTACTACCCAGCTCACAATTACTATGTCACCAAATAGCTAAACCAATACTTTAATTCCAGATATAGAATGCTGATCAATTTCCAAGTTATGTAATATTGTTTCCTGATTATCTCAGTACATAACAGCAATGGTTTACAGCTGGTGCACACAGTGAAAAATTCTTTCCAGGCTGACTTAGTAACAATCTGTAAGATTTAAAGTAAGTCCATATTCCTAATGTTTAAAAACACCTTTAAGATCATTAAGCTGTTAGTTAATTTGGTCTGAGCTATATTTAATATTGATCAGATTAAGAGAATATAAATAAAAGATAAACAAACATAAAAAACAAATTCAATTGATTCTGCCATCGGAATGCAGTATAAACATTTTATGACAGTTTACCAATTAAAACCTGATATCAAATGCTTTTTTTAAAATCATATATGAGAAAAGTTTTACTTGTTAAACACAAAATTGCTGCTGATTTACTTAAAAAAGCAAAAAACAAAAAAAAAATTGCAAAAAACATTGAAAGTTAATTCCTTTCCTAAGGATTTATTCATTCAAAATGTTGATAAATTCATTAAAGGCTTCTTTTTGATTGAAGAAGTTCTGTAAGTGGTTTTGATGCTTAAATAGAATAATAAGGATGCCATAAATATATATTTGTAGCTGCAAACTCAATTTTAGTCTAAACTTGAAATCCTACAATTAAATTATCACTTGAAAGACATGAATGGTCTTAAAATTTTTAAAAAAATACAAGAAAATTAGTAAAAACAAATGGTATAGAATGAAATACTTTTTACTGAATAATCCACAAATATTAAAAAATATCATTTAAAAAATGGCACATTGGTATACTGAAAATTTCTCAGACTGACGAAGAAGAGATTAAAAAAATTCTTATGTCTGGTCAGATTTTAGGAAATGGGTTGAGCAAAGAACTTTTCAGCATCCCTTTGTACTTAAAAACTAGGTTGATTTTAGGTTTCATAGACACTTGGTAATTTCTCAACTGATTTTGGTCTGGTTTATATTCAAAATCTTTTTTTTTCATAAGATATAAAAAAGAAACCAATATAAAATACTTCAAATTATTTTTCATAGGAACAATAATAATTCCTGTAATTGCAAAATAAATTATCAATGATTCTTTTGTACTAGCATCATCCTCCGTTGTTTTTCTCACAGTGTTTCAACTACTATACCTCCATGACCTTCTTCATGTGTCTTCAGGGAATTTTGAATGGAACTCTTTATTTTGTTCATACTTAATTCCTGTTATATTTGGCACTTTAGGAACTCATAAGTGTTGATTATCCTTCTGTTTACTTTTTTCTACATTTCTGCTGAGTCAGTGTATTCCTGCACTATTTAGACTGAAAATTAAATCCACTTTTTTTAAAATTACTAATGCTTTTATTAAACTATAAGGGCACTGGTAGTGGAATTTTAGAGTATTTAACTTGCAGTTTTTTCTAAATTGGAGGCTAGTTATTTCTATGCTGAACTTACTAATTTGATCTTCTATAGCATGTATGCAAATTCTTTTCATTTCATACCAGTCATTATGCTATTTTTTCTAGATGTGATCAACCATGCTTGACTTTGTAGTCACTTCAAAGACTTAAATTTTCCTCAAACCTTTTACCTGAAGACACTAAACCAAGCCTGTGACTTTAAAGCATTAACAGTGAAACAAACCTAGGCTGAATAAGGGGCACATTTATTAACAGAATAATGTTTTACCAAATAAAGCAAAGGCTACTTGAAAATAAAACTTTAGACATAACAGCAACTTACAACCAAGCTATCTTATTAGGTATAGCCCAGAGACAATCTGCATCTCACATGCAACCTTGGAGCTACACTAAGTACATCTACTCCTATCTCAGGTTTCCAACAGCCTTGTAATTTTTCATCTTCCTAGAGTACTTAGTCTCTCTCTTCAAAATTTCTTATTTTTGCAACCTCCCTGTCACATTGTAAACTTGTAGAAGAAAAACACAATTTACACAGAGATAACAAATTAAAGCCAAATTTATACAATTATTAGAAAACATATCTCTAACTACACACCAATTTTTGTCTAGCTAAGTTACACATATGTCACACTTTACTCAAAATAAATTTTAAAACAAATACAAATATACCTAGACAAATATATGCTGGACATTATCAATGTGACTCTCACTTGCCACAGATGTCTACAACTATGTCCATGGATTTTCCTTATATAGGTTATAAGACAAGCTAGACAGAGGAGTAGGAGCAGAGAGAGAGAGAGAGAGAGACTTCAAACATGCTAACCATAGAGGCTACTTGAGAGCACAGTTGACTGCCCATTACACTGTGTAAACCCTGTGAACACAGAAAGAGAATGGACTCTACTTTCAATGTGACAAGCCCATACTGATAGCTAACAAGCAGTCAGCCAGATTAAGCACACTCCTTTTTCATGCTCTCATTTCAAATCTTGTACATCATACATTTGAACGCTACACTATACAACTTACCGGAGACATTTTCATATTTTGTAAATAAAAATAAATCTTTGGTCATTTCCCCAAACCAGTGTCTAATTCGTTTCTTTACTCCAAAAAACTTCCGCCTTGTATCAAACTCTCCTTTTGTTCATACAGTTCCAGAACCCTTGTCTAAGACTTTCGAACAAACTGTTACTGCTACCTCAGTTGGGCATAAATGTTATTTTTGTGAACTCTATTCTTATGCCTGTTCATCATGTCCTGCACAAAAGTTGATATGTCACCTATGAGGATATGTCATAAGCAAAGGAACTAGGACACTGAACCATGAATGGCTGAAGCCACTACAGGAATTAGCAATCCCTAATAACATCTGACTTATGATGGGCCCTGGGTATATTTGCACATTATTCCCCCTACTAAGTAGTCACATTCTCTTAGAAAGTTTTCCTGTAATGTCTCCTGCCGTCAAAGCATTTGTGGATTTAAAAAGGGATATCACCATTTCTGCTCTTGTGGCTCTATTCCTCTAGTAGTAGAAAGAGACACCTCCAACTGTGTTGTTGTTACCTTGCTGGGATAATCTGGCTGCTCCATAACATTCTTCTCTAGAAAACTTTTGCAGTTGGAATGATGACATACAGCAATAGAAAAAAGAAGCTTATGCTATTATGGATGCCCTAAAAACATGGTGACATTACTTAATCGGTTCTCACTTTAGTTACAGACCAAACTGAGCTTTCCTGTTTTGCATTTGACACCATCTATCATCCTGGCAAGGAAAATACAGTAGGTGATGCTCTCTCAAGCGAGTGTAGATCAGTAAAGGGCACTGAAGATCTTCTGAAACTACATAAGGAGCTGTGTTACCTGGGGGTCACTAGAATACTATACAATAGTTGAAATCTAGTGTTCTCCATCAAGGATGTCAAGAGGATTACGAACAACTGTCAAATGTGCTCAGTGATCAAACTCTCATTGTACAAACTTAAACCAAAAACTCTTGTGAAAGCCACACAGCCATTTGAAAGGCTTGACTTAAATTTCAAGGGGCCACTACCAAGTAAAACTGGAAAGAAATATTGTCTAACAGTGATTGGGTTCTCATTTGCTTTTTGTTGCTGATGTTTCAGCTGAAACTGTCATACAATGTCTCTGCTTCTTATTCTCAATTTTTTGGGTACCACACTGATTGGGAAACAGACTTTATGTTAGGATAAAAGAAACAAATCTTAATTGGGAGGAATGTGGCAGTGAGTCAAACCACAACATAATCTCCAGGGCAATGGTCTGTGGAAATTATGAGATAATTGCTGGTGAGTGAGGCTGAACTCCTAGAAGCCAATTCCCACAATGGGAGGCAATCAAATGTCTCAGAGACCTGATACCTGCTGGAGCAAGAAAGTTCTCTTTCCTTTGAGCCCATAGACTAATAACACCGATGATAAGCTACCTGTGGATTCTTTCAAGGAGCAAAACCCAGAAGATTGGAACGACAATGAAAATGAGAACACCCAAGCTCTGACTAACTTTCAGACTCTAGATATCCTACTCCAAATAGGAGATGGAAAAGAGTTAGGACACAATATTTCTGGGCAATATCTTCTGCATGGTCCGAATTCCCTGACCAGGAGCCACTGCAATGTTCTAGACAGATTTGAAAAAATTCTGTAGTTTAGATGACAATGTCACCTTTGACTGAATATCAAGCTTTAGTACGGCATCTGTACGTAAGAAGAGTCTCGTGTGGAAGCTATATATTGTTTTTTAAGCTGGCAAAAAAAATTAACGCACAATCACGGTGTTCATAGGACGCGAGTTGAGAAAAAAAGATGGAGTGTACTAAAGATGGTGAGAGAAGAGTAAGTTAGTCTACAAAGAGCAAAATAATGCAACAAATACAATATCTACATTTTGTCACTCAGAATTAACGCCTACTAAGGAATTTTAAGACAGTCTCTCGAATTTAAACTACACTGGTGAATCTTTAAAGCTTTTGACAGGTTTTGGCATATGGACTTTCTTCACAAGTTGAAAGGCTATGGTATTTCCAGACACACTTTTGAATTAATTCAATCTTTCTTATCTAATTGCAAATGGAAAATTGTCCTGACTGGCTGGCCACTCTTCTTTTTTGAACTAATTCTTAGACCTACTTTTTTCTAAATTTTCATTAATGACTTTCCTGATATCATGCTGTCTCAATAATAAGTTGATAAGGTGAAATTGGCAGGTGATCTAAAAAATGACTTTGTTGTTAACTGGGGTAAGGAGTGGCTTGTTAATTTTAATGCCTCCAAGACAACTCTATTAATCACCTGATAGACTCCTTCATGCCTCCCATCAGCATGACTGATGTTAACCACTATGAGAGGGACTCATTGTGCTTTCTCGGTCTAATATTCTCAGCTGATATGAAGTGGAAAGACTATATTAAATCCATTGCTAGGTTTGCTGCTAAGAAAGTTGGTGTGAGACAATTTTTCTTTCCAGAATCTATCTTGCATATTTATAAGTCTACCATTCATCTTTGTTTTGAATATTGCTGCCATATCTGGTTGAGTATTCCCTGTATATTTAGACATTCTTGATAAAATCCAAAGAAGAATCATCAATGTAGTTGGTCCTGACCTGGTGTCTCAGCTTCAGTCACTTTCCCACTACTGTAATGTACCATCTCTGTGTCTTTTCTATAAATACTTTCATGGTAATTTTCAGATGAGCTCTTCCCTAAAGTACCTTTGTGAGGAGTGTTCCTTTTTTTTTGCTGACGTCGTATGATTGGTGTTTGACACATATACTGAACTGTTTTTGATTTTCAACATTTATTGACGTTAAGTTCCTTTTAATTTTATATTTTTTCCGTTCTTATTACTGACTTTTTTGCCAAAAGTTTTTCTTTCTTTACCCTCCCCTCAATTTTACTTTACCCTTTGTTGTTTATTTATTATTAATTTTGATTTTCTTTTATTTCCTATTTATTATTTGATTATATTTTTTGTTTTTAATTTCCTTTTTCATTTTCAGTAACTACCCCCGCAAAACTTTAATTTTTTGTTGTTCTACGTCAGACTTTATTTTTCTTTGTTACATTGTTCTTTGACATTCTTTGTTGAAATATCTATTAAATATTTTGTGTTCCATTGTTTAAATCTTTTGTGTTTTTTCTAACTTTTTGTAATTATTTTTCTATTTGTTATTTCTTTCTTATTTTAGTTTACGTGTTTCGTTTGTTTTTTGGGCTGACTAGAATTTTCTAGTGGCAGTCATATTGTATTTGTGAATTTGTTAGGTATTTGTTTTGTATTTACTGTTGTATTATTGTAAAAAAAAAAAAAAAAAAGATTTTTTTTGTTTATTTTCTGCCTTAATTTGTGAGTTTTTGTTCACGTACTCGTTTTCTGTGATTTGTAATTGTAATCTGCGTATATTTTTACCGTTCATTGTCCTTTTTTTCATATGTATTCTTTTTAAGTAACCCATTCTTGTGTGTTTAACTGTTTTTGTATTGTCTCGTAAAATTTCTTTTGTTATTGTGATTTATATATATTTATCTTGTTTAATCATATATTTTTAAATTTTTGTTTCCTGTTTTTGTGAAAAGAATTTAAAAAAATATTGTTTTAGAGAAAAATGGGTGCTAAGAAAACAGTGAGGAAAAACCTGAAAAAAAAAAAAAAAAAAAAAAAAAAGAAAGATCCGCCTGATAAGATTCCCGATAAAGAATTAGAATGGATACAAAAGAGCCAAAAATTAGAGAAAAATCCAAATTCCTTACCAAATTTAGAAGAAAATAAAAGTGAAGGAAAAAGTATGGTAGCCACAAATGAGCAAAATTTGGTAAGAGAAACCAGCCTACAAGACCAAACTATGGTGGCCGAAAGTAGCCCAAATTCAGCAAATCAGACCCCCAAGAGTAATGATGAAAACATAGCAGTCGGAGAGATGCCCTCATGTTGGAAGTCCCTGCCAAAGTGTAAAATCAACATGACAGAGTTCCCGGAGAAAGCCAAGAGCTACGCACATCTGAAGAAAGGTTGAGAAAAGAATTTTCTCAGTCTTTGCGGTGCACAAGCGTTCGCGCAAAATTTGTTGCTCCACAAAAGACACTGTGATCAAAGCGCCGACTTCTCTGGGCATTAAAGCTCAGAGGGTCATCAAAGGGAAAGGCTTCTTTATGTGGAATGTATTGTTACCCACGACTGTCGATTGCAAGGCAGCCACGACAAGAGATTTAATTACAAAAGACCTCATTTTGCGGACCAAATATGAAAGCAGGCGGAGGAACAAGGTTTCAGTATATGAGGTTCCAACTCAATTGTCGGGGAGCATTAGAACGCCTATCTGTGCCAGTTTGGACAGATACTCAGTGCTTTCTCGGACCATCTGACTCGGGGAGTGTGGAGTTTCGAGTTGATGATCAATAGAAAGGCCTTCATCTCCATCCCCAACTGTCTGGATGTAGAGGGCCAGAAAATGCCGATAATTGTAATAGCGCATAAACCAGCATGCTGGAAGTGTGGACAGACTGGTCGCTTGTCCTCTTCCTGCACAGAGAAGAAGGCCTCTGAATTTCTGGCCCCAGCCCAACCAAATCCCCCTTTGGTCGAGTCTGTACAATCCGTCTCGTCTGTAACGAGCATGCTAGTGATCGGGACCGGTGTGGTAAAACCCTCGGTTGGGTCCAAATCTCAGCCCTCATTCCCCGAAAAGCCTTTGTCTGCCACTAGTGTGGTTAGGGAGAAGGGGAATGGCAGGTTGTTGGTAGGGAAAAAGAGAAGACCCAGGCAGCGGGACCTCATTACACAACCAAAATAGGTAAAGGCACAAATAGCCCCACTCCCTCAACCAGTGCTAAGGGCAATCCTCCGGCCAGCTACTTGGATAAACTCCGACAAAAAATGATTCAATATGAACCATCATTTGAGAAGAAGGAAAAATTGCAGCAGCTGAAAGACTCTTTAAAAACCAGTTGTCAAGAGTCGGAAATGAAATCTGGCATCTCTTTCTCGGCACCGTCTTCCACTGTTACTAAACATTATCCTATCATTCTTCCCACTATTATCAAATCTTTAAGCCAAGTTTCATCTAACATGACCACACTTAAGAATGGACCTGTGACCAAATCATCTAAAAAAATCATCTCCCATTCCATCATCCAATTCTTCCTCTATGCCAGAACTTCAGAGGCCTTCTTGGTTAGCAAGTGTAAATGCCCGAGGCCTGAGGTTGAAGTCTTGCAGGGCGAGGCTTGCTCGTGACCTTCAGCATTTCTGGGTGAATATATGTTGTATGCAAAGACCCGTTTTTCTTCTTGCGACTATGAACGCATTCTGTCTAGGGGGTTCTCTCTCTATTCAGCATGTTTTAATGGATGCTCGAGGGATGTCTCTTGGCTGGTGAGTAAGTCTTAGGGTGTCCAAGTTTCCATGTTCTTGTCTTTGTGGATCCGGCGGGCAGACTTTGCGTACTGGATGTTACCATAAAGGATAAGGCTCTTCGTCTCATTGGGGTTTATGTGCCCAATGTCCATTCTGAGCGGCCTGCTTTGTTTTGGCAGATCAAGCCGTTTTTGACATCGCGTCAGGTAGTTTTAGTGGGCGATTGGAATGCCATCCTTGACTCTGATATAGATCATATAGGGCCAAATTCAGGACTTTATCGACAAGTTTGATCTTGTCAATAAGTACTGGAATGAACACCCTTGGGAAGTAGTGTGGACTAATAGTGGCGGCTCGGCTACAGAGGTGCGTTCTAGCTACCTCAACCTAGTCTTAGGAGAGTCGATGTAGGGCTCTTAGGGTGTCCAAGTTTTCATTTATTTGCATCATAGGCTTGTCCGGGTCCGTGTAAACTTAGATAAGTCTAAGGTTAAGACGGCTGGCTACTGGAAATTAAACTCATTATTTTGTGAGCAAGATTTCCGGGATCAGCTGCAACTAATGATACAGAGGGAACTGATGGGAGCGGTTGTGGGAAATGCCTGGTGTGATAATTTAAAATCCAAAATCAGAACATTTGCTGCTGATTATAGTCGTTAGCTCAATCTAGATAGATTAGCGGCGCAAACGGCTTTAGAGCAGAAAGTTGATCGGGCGATCAAATCCTGTGATAGTGGGGATGTAGCTTTAGTTAAAGCAGAGTTGGCCTCCTTGCTTATCAAGGAGGATCAAGCTCTGGTAGTTAGGGCTAGGTTAAAAAGAATGTCCTCTGAAGCAACGAATATGGTCGCTGAATTTCATTCAGAGGAAGCTCAGAATGCATCTCTGTGACATATTGCATGTGTCACATTGCTGGATAAACGGACTGTGATAACAAACGAGGGCATATGTGAGGCTTTTCATGACTACTTTCAGGAGCTTTTCACCAGGGAGCCTGGTCTGAGCCCTGATCAGTTCAATGCCTATTTAGCTGACTTTCCCTGCCTTGAGGCAGCTGAAGCAGCTAGGTGCGAGAGTCCCATTACAGAGTTGGAAATCTGGGAAGAGCTGAAAAAGGTTGGCCTGGACAAATCTCTGGAATTAGATGGTCTTCAGTATGAAGTGTACTTGAGGCAGTTGACTGTTTTTGTTCCCTTGCTGGCACTGACTTTCAGCAACTGGATGAAGCAGGGGTTTATACCCCAATGCTTCACCAGGGGCGTGATCAAGTTGTTACGCAAGGACAAAAACAGTGGGGATGGGTTAGGTAACTTTAAGCCCTTTAACTATGTTAAACACAGAGTTAAAGATCTTAGCGAACAGTTTGCAGGCTGTCCTGTCTAGTCTGATTGACTCGGAACAGACTTGTTCTGTGAAGGGTAGGACTATTCAGGACAACCTTCATATGGTACGCCTGATCATTGAGCAAGTTGACAGTGAAGCCGCGCTGATCAATTTAGATCAGTCCAAGGCCTTCGATAGGGTTGATCATCGATTTCTGGAGACTGTCCTTTCACTGTCCGGTTTCAGGCCGTATTTTCGCACCAGGATCCGACTTCTGTATGCGACTCCCAGTGCACTGGTGGAGGTGAATGGGGTACGATCGGAGCCTTTCATATTGTCTCGCTCCATTCGTCAAGGTTGTCCGCTTTTGCCTTTGCTTTACATTCTTGCGTTTGAATCTTTCCTTCGCAAGTTAAAGGCGAATCTGGTCCTACGCGGAATTATATCAGGTGTTAGGAGGTCTGTTTGTGATGAGCTGATTGACGAGCTCGGACTTACGAAGCAGGAGGCTCGCTCAATATGGTCTTGGCCGCTCGGGTTGAAATGACTCAATAACGATGAGGCATCACTCACTTGGCTGGTGATTCATGGGGCCCTCTGGGTCACCAAAAGCCTTTGCTCAGCGGGCTTGGAGAAATCTTCAAACTGCCCTTCACTGTGGTATGGAGGTCGAGACCCTGGGTCACACATTCTTTCATTGCAGGTTGGTAGCGCGGTTGTGTAAGTTTGTTGAAGGTCACATGGTTCGCATGCTGCAGAGAAAGTTCTTTGTCCTTGAGGCCTCTTCTGTTTGTAACAATGTGGCACTGACGCTGACCGAACAATATGTGTTCCACTGCTTGCTAGGTGTTACGAGTCATGATTTGGACAACACATCAGAAGGGATTCTATGGAGGCGAGAAGTTCATTTCTTCCCAACTGATCTTGTACTTTAAGCATCAGCTTAAAATCAAGATTAGGACGGAAAGGCGGTGACTTACTTCATCAGAATTTGGCAAAAGGTGGTTAAATCTTGCGTGCTTGTGTTGTGTGAAAGGGGCTGACCTGGAGTGGCACTTTGATGCCGGTTAGGCATCAGGATATTGCTCTTCCTGGGTTGAACTTGTGCAACCCATCCCGAAACTAGGCTAGCTTAGGTTAACTTTTGATTCTTTAGTTTCCTTTTTCAGTTAACTTAGCTAGGGTATATATGCTCATCGGCCCCCTTTTATTTCTGTCCCTATTTTCTTTAAGTTTAATTCCCCATCCTTTCCCTCATTAGGTGGTCAGTGATGCCAGTTCGCTGGTGGATGTGGGGGCGCCTTTCGTTTTGTGTGAGAGTTTTTCGTATTTGTTGTGTCTGTGTGAGTGCATGTGATGAATGAATGTTTTATACTATTATAGTCCCACATTGATTTCGCCCAGTGAACTGATATTTCTACCACATTTAGTGATTGTGGGGGTTTTATTACTAATATTATTTTCTTTAATTTCTTGTAAATAGTTTTTGCTTTCATATTGTAAATACTCATTGGGGTTAGTTTTTTTAGAATTGTTGTTTTGTTACCCTCCCACCACACACAATGAATTGTAAATATGGGGACTAGTTATAGAGACAATGAAGTATTATGGTGGATGTAGTAAGAAAGGTATGTATGAATGTGTTGTTTTGGTGTAAAGAATATTGTTTGTATGATTGGGTCAGTGTTTGTGGCTAGCTAAATTATAGTCAAGATAGAAGAAGACTGTCCTTTCCCCAATCCCCACTTTAGCCTTGTGCCACATTTCTGTGTATTAAAGAGAATAAATATTGCTCTTCACTATGGTACCTAGACTTTATGAACAGTAATTCACAGTTGAATTGGCTATATGTAACTGTCTCTATGCTAATAGTTTCTTTTCTTACATTTCTTGTTTGTGGAACTCTTTTTGGCTTCATGTTTTCCAACCAACTTTTATCTTCAAAAATTTAAATGTAATGTCAATCGCTATCTACTGTCTTGATTAGTCTTCTATTCTTCTTGTTTTTCCACGCCCAGAAACCCCTTGTTTCTTAGTGGCTTCACTGCCTTGTATGGGGATGATATGATTAAAGAAAAAAAGAATAAAATTAAGCTATGGAGAATGTGGTGAAGGTTCTCCCCCTCAAACTACTCTACTATAAAAAATGAGAGCTGAACCTCACATATGTGCAGTGGTTGAATTGCTTTGAATAAAGCTTTATAACAATGTTGATGCTATTCATATTGGGTACTTATTTCTTTGAGAAATGTTCTTCATGCAGATCATCTGTTGCTGATGGGCATGTAGGTTAACGTTTTGCTTAATGTCGTCCATGCATAAATGTTGGAAAATGAAGTTCAGGTATTGTCAAGTAAACATAAGTTTATGGTATACAAATATTTTGAAACCTCCGTGCAAGTTAGTGACACATTTAGAAAGTTCAATTTATTGTAATCTTGCTTCTCACTAGTAAATTTTATCTTTGACAATGGCATTTGGTGAAATAACTTCTTTGTAGATTTTCAAGAGATTTTACATTACTCTCAATAATCATGATGAGATTCTCTTCTTAGGAAGCTGTTGAACATTTTTACCTTCTGGTTTTAGGATGGGATCCTTCTTCAGGTACCTCCAAAAATAAGATTACTTAGTACTTAAAAATCATATATATATATATATATATATATATATTTAAAAAAAAAAAAAAAAAAAAAAAGGTGCTCACACCATTTTTTCAATTATGTTTTACAAATAAAGTCTCCATAGAACGAAATTACATCTGTCATCAGGCTGTCAACATGTCAGAACAGCTACTGTCAGGTTAAAAAATGCATTTCTGCAATATTTTAAACTCAAAGTAAATAATATTTGTTTCAAATCAGATTAATTATTTTTTTGTGATAGTTCTTAGTATACAGTATCTATTTTCATAAGTTAGAGTAGATAAATAAAATAGCAAATCCAACTTGCCCATTACAATAATTGCATTGCATTTGTCTGATAATCAATAGTATGATTATATATTAGTATCACTCAGGAGGATTTTGATAGCTATTCTTTACTGTCTTATGATGTTCAGTATAAGAGATTGGTTTTCTCTACTGTTTTCCTTTCCATCTTAGCTAATTTGTGTTTTGGAATCTTAATAGATGCTTCTTCAATCTGAACTACAATGTCACAGCAATGGATCTACCAGATAGTAGCTGGAAATTTATGGAAAATATAGTAGCTGGAAATTTATGACCTTAGTTTAGAACTAATACTATTATGGATTCGTGCTGATCCATGTTGTGTTGTATCTAATATTTTTAGTCCTAGCATGTGGAATTTCTGTAGATGTCATGGCTTGGCATTTATAATTTCTTTAAAGCCTTCTGAAACTGTAATTGCTTCATATTCAGCAGATATATTTTGACATTATGCTAAATACTTTCTCAATGATCTGAAACATACAAATATCAAATCTGACTTTAAATGTACTTTAAGGCAACTTTATGCGAAAAAAAAATGTCCATTTATAATATCAAAGCAAACCAAATATGAATCCCAGTAAATGTTCTGATGAAAAATTTATTTGTGTATGTTTAAAGATTTAAAAGATTTTCTCAGTATGTCTACATTGGACAAATTAATCTTTAAATTAAACATTGCCGTAATGATTGTATTAGACTACTGCTTTTTAATCCTTGTGATTAAGGCATGTCATTAAAAAGAATAAATGACAGCGTAGATTTATAAGTTAAAAGTTGAAATCTTAAGTTTACCAGATAAGTCACAAAATATGCCTAACATCAAGTAGACACAAAATAAAATCAATTATCGAACAAGCAGCAGCAGCTTTCTGTATGCAGCTAATAATTCATTTTATTTTAAGTAGTACATATGAAAATTGATCTATAGGTTTGTAGCCTGATGCATAGATAAATTTTGATCTGAATTTTTGCTGTATAATGTTTGACATGATTAATATTTGCGATTCAAAAACTGGAAAGGAAGGAGATTATGCTGAAAAATAAATATTTGTTATTTAAAATAAAAACTTGTTTTCCTCATTAGGCTGTAGACTTATTGATGCATTTATGTATATAGCTACACAATGATGAAATATAGAGGGTTTATTTTTCAATTATATTTGTAAATTCAAGAAGAGTCAATTTCAACATAATTATCATCATCCTGCTTGTGTCAAATTTATTTCTTTTAATTTGAATTCCAGAGACAGTTTGATTTAATTGTGTATTTGAGACTCACCATCAGCTAACTGCAAATTGCATTTATTTAAAACTTTTCTGTTAGTCCCAAATTATTTTATAATTCCGTTTATATATCTGATTGGACAAACATGTATATTGGTCAAATGTTCAACTGAGGTCTTTCAGATGAAGTTACTTCAAGTCAAAATTTACCTTTACAAAGATATAATAATGGTTAACTTTTTACTGGATGATTTTCATTATTATACTAGTTCATGTATTGTCAAATCTATAAATCTTATATCAAGATGAATAGACAAAAAAAAAAAAAAAAACTTATGAAAGAATGTAAAGATGATTCACTACTTCTTGTTTCAAGTAATCAAGGCATAACATTATACAGTGTTATCTTATGGACATTAAGATGTAAGTATCAATTTATGTTGTCAAAAAAGTCAATCAATGTTAAGCTTAGCCATAGTTCAGACCAAGTGCTTATTGAGAGAGAGAGAGAGAGAGAGAGAGAGAGAAGAGAATAATTAGTCCAAAACCTAAAATAAGAAAAGAATGGATTTTATTGTGTTGGGTCTGGAAAAACAAGCCTCATTATAGAAATAATCTTGTAGTAATCAAATTTAAATTCTGAAATTGGACAAACAATATCTGATCATTAAACATAATGTTACAATTAAATTAGGAACATTTTCAAGATAAGTAAAAACAAAAAACAAATAAAAATGTTTTACAAAGAAAAAATTATCAACAAGAAAAGAGACTTTTTAACACATGATGTAAAATTATTTTCCCACCATGTCCATTTATACTAACCAACCAACTAAAAGACAAATTACTATTTCTCCAAATAAAATTGCTATTGAACAGAAATTAACTTGTATCCAGTATGAGATCCAACCAACTAGCAGCTTCATTCTTGACTGTGGTCTCTTCGTAGTAGGCAGGATTTATATATATATATATATATATATATATATATATATATATATATAAAATATATATATATGAAACATGTTCCCAGCAAATTATTAAAATAAAAAAAAAGAAAAGATACAATAATAATTAAATATTGATAAAATATAAATCAATTTTTCACTTGTATTTCTTTTCTGTCAACATTTGATAAGATTGATATCATCCCAATAACCATTGCACCATCTACCAAGATATCACCAAGTCAGATATCAAATCTTTTAATGAAAGCACAAATTCTACCTTGCTTGTGAATAATTAAAGCTGACTGTAACTTTCACTGGTATAAGTCTTGATTTGCAAACACTTTTCATTCATTGCCAATTTGTGTTTTAATTTACATTGGAATGACCTAATTTGATATCTGTCATAATCAGATAATAAAAATAAGCTGTATATTATCAGTTATGAACCTTTTGCATTAATAAGTTTTTGTCAAGCAAGAATAATGCACTATTATTAGTCATGTCTATAGTACCCTTTTCTTCCTAGTTCAGCTTTTGACTTTTTTGTGTGCATGGGGGGGAATGTATGTTTGTGAGGGTACTCTTGGGGTCATCAGGGTTGATAGGTTCTGAAAAAAGAACCAATAAAAGAGTGAAAAGATTTTGAAATTGGAAGCAAAATCTTACTTCATCCTTTTCTCGGATGCCCAGCTTGTTTGCATAGAGCCCATTGATGTGAAGCTCATTGTCTTGATACTCGGAGAGTTTGAAGTGACAACTGAAGAAGGCAGTCTGATCATTCTGAAACGTTGCCTTGAATACATGGACCTAGAAAACAATAGATAAATAAAAATTTTGGTTTTTAAGGAGATATAGTAACTTAGGATAAAAAGATTCTCAGCATATGATTAAAGCTGTTGGTACTTTGATATTTTTTATATATTCTGTGCATGATCTATTAGTGAATAAGAAAAGAAGCAGGAATGGTTCTCTAATATTAACATAGATATTTTATTTTACAGCAATTTTTTTCAGTGTAATTCATTAATCTTTACTTTAATATTTTAGATAATAATTTTTCACTTAGCAATGTGATGATATTAAAACAGTGCTTTTATATAGATTATAATATATAATGACAAAATTATTTTATCCTGCTTTGAAATAAATTAAATACTTTTCACATTTAAGGAAGATTACGATTTATATAAAGATAAAAGTAGCCAAAACAAATCTTTTGCAATAATGTATCTGCAATAATTAGGGAATTTTCTTTTTGATATGGAATGATATTTTGAGGTTGAATGAAAAATATTGTGAAATAATATACAAATATGAATAGATATTTCAAAATATTGTGAAAAATTAGTTTTCATTTTTTTTAAGTGATACCTTTTTTAAGTGGAGATAGAAATAAATGGCTTCAAGCAGAAAATATGTAAAAAATTGTTTAGAGGATGAAATGAGTAAGTAGTTTGAGATTTTGTGAAGATTACCATGTGACGTTATCATAATTATATTGATAACAACAATGTTCCTTCAGACAATATCAGATGATACTGAAAGTTTACGGAAATGTCAACAGTTGAATGAAGTTTTAGGCAGACCAAGATTACCAAGAAAAAAACATTACTATTAAAAAATTAACATTTTTTAAAAAATATTAAAGTTCAATAATATATATACTGGCATTTGCAGTTAGTATCACACATGAGTAATATAATAAAAGCTAAAATTATTTTTTCATAATAGAATTAGAGGGAATTAGCCAAAAAAGAAAAACAAATCATCAATATGGTACTTCAGTGTAAAGAGTATGAGTGTTGATTTTACTTTTTCAAGTTGATTTTTATAGAAAGTCTTGGTCTTTTGGATTATAAATAAGAAAAATTGAATAATAGAACTGACAAAAAAAAATTGATCAGTTCATTTACACTTCTATGGCTTTGAGCCATAAGAGCTTATTGATAATTACTTTAATTCTTTTAATCAGTAAAATGATAGAACAGTTTAATAAGCAGAGTTAAGAAATGTGTAAAGATATTTAAAAATAAAAGAACCAAGACACATTGAAATGCTATCTGTATGATTAAATAATCAACAGAATAAATTTAATTTTATTCAGAATCTATTTCTATAATTAAGAAATGCAGTAGTGAAATAATCTATGACAAACTTCATTTGTAAAGAGAAGCTCCAAATTTGAAATAAGAAGCAATTTGTATGTATATTTTCAGAGGAAACTTGTAAATTTACCAAATATAAGCACATTTTGTAACAATTTAATTTTTATTTGAGATTGTAAACAATATTTGTTAGTATCTGTCTATATTTCCGAGATGAGGCATTATGTACATTATTTACATTATTTGGACTATTGTCCTCATCTTTGTCGCCATATTTATTACAACATTTTGGTTGTTGTATGCTCCGGCCTTCTTCAGGTGGTTGGAATGTCGACTGTTCTAGTCCCACGTGCCATGTTTTTAATGGATGTCAGTTATCAGTTATCTCCTGTTAATTTCCCTCTGAAAGTTCTGCACTGCCTTAAGGGTCCTGTCACTGGATCTAACTAACGCCTTTATCCACTGTGCCATGTGTCCTTGAGGACATCTGGGTATGAATTTCCGGGCATTATAAACCTAATGTCTTCAGCAACCATTTTTACCAGTGCTCATATTGCAATTTTGCTGTTATCATTGCATGTTTTTATTGCAATTTGTGTTGTTATTATCACTTTTCTCTGGCACTCCTTATTACTGGTTCCCATATTGTATTCATTTCTATGCTTGGTTGGCTCACGAGATTTTTGTGATATTGCATACGTGCCGATTCCTTAAGTTTATGAATTTTCCAATGATGTTCTTTGTTTATGATCTCAACCTGATCCCACGGAGGACAGTGATCTCCCTTTTCTCTCCATATGTGGTCAGCCACACCTGATTTTTCCACTTCCCCTTGTGTTACAGCTTTCTGGTGTTCTTGAAGCCTTATCTTAAGGGGGTGGCCTGTCTCTCCTTTATATTTCTCTCTGCAGCTGCACGGGGTAGCGTACACAATCTTTAGTCATAGTCTCCTCTATGGGGGGGTCTTACTCGGAAGAGATATCTGTGAAGTGTTGTCAAGCTTTTGAAGGTTGCCTTGATGTTATATAGACCGCAGATCCTTTGTATTTTCTCTGATAACCCCTTCACATAAGGCAGGCAGACTGTTTTCTGAGTGTTGTTGTCCTCCTCTTGTACCTGCCTATCCCAGTTTTTTTTTCTGCTCCATGTACCAAGGGTAGTTGTTACGTTATAGGGTACTACTTATACTCACTAATTCTTTAATGTCTCTGGGTCGTCACTTATGACTTTTGCTCAGTGTTTTAAGCAGTGGATAATCCCTTTCTTTACATTGTATGGATAGTGGGAGTTGAAATGTCCGGTGAATGCTGGTTTACGTTATATGGACGTCTTGAACTCATGCTCTGTTCAAGATATTAGAACATCCAGGAAATCACTCTTAATACTAAAATTACATTTATGTAGCTCACAGGACATGGTTTAAATTTTTGCTTTGACTTGCATTTAAACTCGCAAAGCAATACTAAACACGATTTCTAATTCTAAAACTGAGTGAACAAAAGCCCCAAAAGTGTAAAGTGCATGGCAATATTTTGGTACATCCTCAATAATCAAATAAAACTCACATTTATTGTCTTCTAAATTCATAGTAAATTTGTTGTTTCTTGTAATAATAAAAAGATTGATAAAGTCATAAAAAAACAAATCAATCCATTTTGAAAAAATATATGTTGTCATTTAAAAAAATAAAAAACACTAATTTCATAAACAATTGCACAAGTAATAGTTCTGCAATCAGATATTTCAGACATATTAGAAATGACTAACAAACCTAAACTCAATCCCCTTCCATAAGTTTTATAATAATAGAAATCATTATCAGTTGATTCATGGACAAATACTGTTAACATGTTAACATAATTCTCCTTTCAAATCAATGGCATTAGTAATTCAGGTAACTTCCCAACCAAGATGCTTAACAACAATTAATATTAGATGAGAGTACAACCTAAGAAACAAGCTGTGCTAAAGTTTTTAAGAAAAGAATAGTAAGAAAATTCCAAAGGATTCACAATAATCCAAATGGGCAGTGAATGAAAAGAGTTATATGAGAACATTTTTCATTTAAAGAATTTGACATTTTTAAGGGTTTACCTATTTGACATGACATAAACGTGTTAACAATGTAAGTTTGAATTGTGACTGAAGTTGTTGCATATTTCTCAAACAAGTGATTAGCAATATTTTGAATACTTTTATAAGATAGGCAGACCTTCACTATTTGAAAGAATTGCTTAACAATCTCCTGATTCCTTGACAAAGCTGAACTTTGTAAATATCTGAATTTATATTTATATATTTGAAGGATATTACAAAAACTATATGGAATATTCAACTTAGAAAATAAATGCATCTACTACAATTGATAAACTGGAAATGTAAATAACATTGAATATATTGTAAGATTTGATCCATTTAAGAAAAAAAAAAACTAAATCTGTCAAAAAAATTTACAAAATAAAAAGTTCAAATATTAATTTTTCAGAGTAAATAGGTGGTGGCTGTGGGTTACAACTGACTAAATCTGTAGGACTTTCATCTAATCCATAAACTAATGCAAAGCATAAAACTGCTTCTTTCCAATATTGTATACTTTTTATCTATCACTGGAAAAATCATATAGATTAAGGGAAAAAAAAAAAGAGAAAAAAGACTAGAAATAGTATATTGAGGATAAAGTAGTTAATAAAATGTACCCATGTAAAGAAAAGAATTTTCACTCTTACAAAATATTGCAAGTACAGCTCTATTAAGAGTAAAATCTAAATATTAATTAAAGTCCTATTTGAATCATGGAATTTTAATAATAGGCAAATTTTTTTCATTCATTTGATTACATTTCATAATGAATGACAGTAGATTGTTAAATGTTTATATAATCAAGTATTTTTAAGACTTTTTTCTGTTTATCTTGAATTTAGAATTTCAATGCTATATATAAGCTTGGATAATAATATAAATTATACCCTTTAACAAGGTTCCATCTATTTTTATGGTCTGCATGGGACCAAAATGCATGTGAGCAACTAAAGAAGTATTGCCTGGAAAAATATTTTTACTTTTTTAGATGACTAATAGAACCAGTGTTTATTCTTTAGCTTTTCAGTAAGAAACAAACATTCAATGATTTCATCCAAGAAAGTGGCAAAGTTTTATCAGCCATGATGCTAATAATCTTGCTCTGCATAATCTGAAATGTCATTACGGTTGAAATTCATTTTCACCAATATTGAATTGGTGTGTTATATATTCCAAACCAAACATTCTCCTTTTCAGAAGCTTCTTTATATCTTCCACTCACTTTCAAAGGGCAGACGATCCAATGTTTTCTGCTTCACTGATAAACAAACTGGTGCAAGGGACATAACTCCTTAACACCTATTCCCATGAAACTTGAGATTGTGGTAAAGATTATTTAATATTCACACAAACATCTGAAAATCTGAAACAAGGGACCCTTGTCTTTGATAAGTAATCTACAATATGCTCAGCTATTGATATCCATGATATTTTTGTTATTTTACCGTTAATATCATTAAATACCAATTTTGATATAGTCTCTTATCTAGTGAAAGAATAAGTTGCATCATGCAAGAAAAATTATCAGTGTAACAGAATATAGGAACATTTCTAGGTTCAACATCCAAACGAAGGATTTCTCATATAAATTTTCTGTAAAAAAAAAAGAAAAAAAAGCTGCTTCTGCAAGTGTGACCATGACTATCCTTGTAATGTGTTTGGATTACCAAGAAACAAACATGTATTTGTTATTTTCACCAAAAGTAATATATATTCTCCTTGCAAGCCCCCATTCAAATTAACAAAAGAGGCATCACTGTAAGCAACAATCTACTTTTTCAAAGTGACCCAAATCAGGAATAACTGATTTATTGATGTTCTTGATGTAGTCAGCTTTCTCCTACTTCATTACTAACATCAAACTGGTTTAGCTTGAGTTGCAAGTTATTTAAGTTCACCAATCAATTGCCTGACTTTTGTATAATTTTGTAATATTTTTTCTTTTCAGTTAATTTCCAATGAGACAGGCACCAAGTCTTCAACATATTCATCTTATCCAAGCATTACACTCTCCCCATCTTTCTTTATATTCAAACCAATATAATTAAAATTAACTGAATTGTCTGATTTAACTTTGAAAACTTATGAAGTTAGTCTATAATGGTGATATGTAAAACCTCTGATTCAGCAAAACAGAAATTATCAACATGGGTAGTGACAATATCATGCAATTTATTGTTGAAGTTGCATGTTAAAATTATTTAGTTATATTTTAATGAAACTGCTTTGAGTTTTATTAATTCCTCTGACCATTAAATATCATCCACAGGAGGTAATATATCTAACACTTTGACAGCTTCCAATGATACATTAGATTCTTTCAAATATTTATCAAATGTCTTCCTTTGCAGAAAAACAGTTTTAATGCCAACGTATTTACAAATCCACCTATTTAAGACCTGACCTTCCTTAGAACACCTAGGGGAAATATTGCCTGCTTCAATGATATGAAAACATTTTACTACTAGTCTCACTTTAATAACATTTTTGTAACATTGTTTGTACAAATCCATTTTATATGTATTCTTGGCAGACCATTATCAGAAACTTGTTCATAGATTTTGTTTTCAATTCAACTCCATAGTTCCTTTTTCTGTGCTTCCTCTAATTCAAAATCTCTGCATAGCATCATCATTTCTTCACTATCAGATGTCTGTTTTGTATCATTTATATTCTATTCTGAGACTTAATGTTTAAAAGTACAAACAAAAGGACTCATCTTGATCAATGACAATATTTATCATAAATTTATTTTATTGTTCACTTCTTGCCCACTTGTCTTATAACATTTATTTTTCTCCATTTTTCTTTATTATTATTATTAATAATAATAATATTAAAGGGTTTACAACACCAGGTTCAGGAAGCTCAATCATTTTTGTAGGAACTGAAACTGTCTACATTTAGATTGGTTGAAGCTACTTGTGGTTCTACCTGAACTATGTTGCTTTCTTCTATATGATTATCTGATTTGACATCACCTTTTAATTCACAGCTCACTATTTTCCCCACTTGGTTGTTGCGTCAAAGAAGCATTCTTTTATTGATGTAAGAAAGATTGTGATTGGCTGAGACTGGTAGGGAAGTGCAAATAATTACCATATTTCAAGGACTACTATCTTGATCCTGATTTTCTTTTTGACAGATAGCACAAAGAACAATTCTTTTTCTGAAGTAAGACTTGATTTTCTCCTTTGTCACCAGTTTCTCATTGAGTGCATTGCCCTATAGGCTTTGAACTAATGTAGTCTAAACAAATATAATCAAATTTTGAGACATCTTGTGAAAAAAATGATTATTGAATTCCCATCCATTGTCATAAATACAAATAAAGGTGCTCCAAAATACACAAACTTGAAGAATGTTCCAAAATATACAAATCTGAAGAATGCGATGATAAGAACTTTGTATCTTCTAGACATTGACAGTCATTATTTTTAAAGTATGAGCCCAGGGAAAAACTAATATTGCTCAAGGTTCAGACTTTTTATATCTTATACATATCTCACAAGAAGTTAGAATGCTCTAATAGTTTCATGAATTCATTATCTTTTACATTTGTATCCTTAACTTGGCCAAATAATTTATTTCCACTTAATGACTAAACTGTTTATACAATTTAGTGGCAATCTTTTGTATACTTTTACTAGCAATTTCATTTGCAAATGGTACATCTTTTACCATGCCACATTTTAGTAAAAGCCACAGACTTATGGTTATATAGTAATGTCCAGAAACTGTACATTTAAGTTTCATTTTTTTCTGTGCATAAATATTGTATCATCTTCAAAATCTTTTTGTTTGTTTTTTTCTATTTTTATAGTAATTTTTCTAAGCAAAAGGGAGATATCCACCATAGCCATACCTCAGTAACAATGTCCACTCTAATGCCTACAAGAATAAATGGCAGTATGACCCAACTTAGTGATGGTAACACTGCTCCATTTCTAAACTCTTTGTGGATTCCTGCACTTTGATATTTGTCTGAATACTGTCTGTTAATGTTTCCCCAAGAACTATCATAACACTATTCAAAACTTCAATTCTCATAGTTTAATCTCAAAAAGAAGTAATATTTTAATCTGGCTTTTAACTGATTAGCACAATGTTTGTTACATATTCTTCTGCTTGATTGTTTTGGAAACTTCTTGAAGCATATGGACAATCTTTGGCCCAATTAAAAATTCAACCACAGACACTACACTTGGAAGGCCTACCATCAGGCCCTCAAAGATTAAGTTTCCTACCAATCTATTAGTGCTTTCTTTCTCCTATTGGAGTACTGAAAAGCCATTTGCCAATTGACCAATGACCAAAATACATTGTCTGTCACCTCTGGCTCTGTTCAAATTTTTAAAGCTGTTACTTGTGACTGAGGTATACTGATTTAGCTCACTCATTGTGCCTTTCATTTTCTTACGATATATTAGCACTTTTCAATATGGTAAGCTAACACTGGCTCTGTTAATTTGATATAATGCTCTCTCAGCTTTCACATATGGCAATTAAACTCAGTCAAACTAACATATCTACAGGTTTCTGATATTGCTGAAAAACTTCACAAGCTTGATTCCTGTCTTCTAAAAAGTGTCCAATTTTTTTTTATACTGTTTATTTTTTTTTTCACTCCATCTATATTTAAATTCATCTCCAGTACAGCTTCTAAAATGAGAAAAACAGTAGGTGCTCTTTCCTTCATTCAACCTTTAATATAGATCATACTTATCTATGTTCAACAGAAGTGGTACCAAATATGAGTTTTAACTACATGTCTATAACATAACAAATATAGCCACAAAAAGTTAATGGGTACTTCAGATTGAAATATCAGAAAATTGTGTGTTTCCTTTCTTTTATTTACTTTTTTCATTTACATTCTGCTACCAATGTTGAAACTCATCTTCACCAATTAGTCTGTTGTAGATACTTTTTTGCTTAGAAGTTGTCTTTTATATCTTTACTGTTACTCATCTAAAGGCAGACCACCAAATATGTCTTCTGCTTAACAACTGGATCAACCCCTTAAAAATTACACTATGGGAGAGTGCATAAAAATAATAAACAAAAATTGCCACATTCTCCGCTGCTAAATAATGCTAACATAAAATTACAAAGGAACACAAACACTAACTCAGTATCTGAAAAAAATAAACCAAGTACATCACTAAAACCAAAAGCTTAGATGGTGAGGTGATGTGCATACATGCTCAGACTGGCATAATAATTAAAAGTGCACAATTTATTGGTATATTGCAATATTTTTCAGTTTGATATTGTATCACCACATATTTCATTAATCATACTAACAATATTTTTAACTTATTTAAAATTTAAAGAATACTGTTCTGCTTTTACTATTTTAAAGTGAATGAACAAAGATGAGTAAACAATACACAAATAATCTCCAATCTCTGTTGTCAATAAAGTTAGAAGTCTTGATACAATGAAATTATAAATTTTAATTTCATGTGTTTTTGAAGATGCCACCGTGTAATCTGTGATACCTCCTATATTGTAATGTTATTTGTTGCTTAAATTTTATTAAGCTATCATCAGTCACATTTTAATATGTATGTATCTGGCACTAAATGGATCATAATGACTTTTAATGTATTTAAGATAAATTTCATGTAATGTAAAAAACGTAAAGGATCACAGTATTTCAGGGGGAATGAATTTACAAGAGTTGATCCTAGTAAAATTGTTTATCAGGATTGTAAGGCAAGGATAAAATATACTGACAACAAATATGGCTACACAATTCAGAAATGTTCAACATACTCACCACAGATAGAAAGAAAAACAAGATTAACCAAGATAATTCTTCCACAATCAAAAATTCAACATCAATGACAGGCCAGTTATGGTTTTTGGCTCTTACATCACAACACATGGAATTTATTACTCAGAATACTGGCAAGTTCATTGCATTTGCCATACACCCATACTCAGTATTAGAGAGTCTAGGTTTTTATCACCTAGATAAAGTTCACCAACTAATAACCAAAGCTCAATGAAGTAGTACACTTACAGTAGTAGAACCTGGATGTGTAAACAAATATAACCTTCAAAATAGAAATTATCATAAAGACTCTCAGTACTAATTTTATCCATAAGTGCTCTGATTCTTTCCCCATTTAATTTAATCCAGGTAACAGCAATAGTAAAAAAATCTGGATGTAGCTGCCATCACTGTAAAAGTTGGGAACTGAAGTGCAGTTGATATTCCAGGCCTTGCTGAATGACATAACTTTTCAAAATGGCCCATTTTGTCACATCTATATGGCATCCCATGCTGAAGAATGTGTCTATTATTCCTTACGGAAGAAACACTCCTGACCTCTTAGAATTTGGTTTTCAGATAATCTGTGACTATACGTATTCACATTATCACTAGAATGAGCTGTTACTGCACTAAAATATGTTAGTTATGCAGAATAAGATTCTGAACTATGTAGTCTGTTCCTGTGGCAGACGTGATGAGACAGAACCTGGGACGAACACAACTGGTTGCAACTTGCCTTGTCCCTGCCAAAAAAGAGCCCATATTTGCTTAGCATGTAAAGCTACTGCAGTTGAAATGAGGGAGAAAAAAGCATTTACCGCTCTGCCGTAATCCGTCCTCAGCCAGATAATGTAAAAGAATGAGGGGGGACTTGCATTGCATTTTTATGCAATAAAGATGCAATGTATTATGGGACAGGGACGCAATGAATTATGGGATCGCATGAAGACGCAAGGGATTATGGGTATATGGACAAATATAAAAGCAACTACTTTTTCCCCAGTGCGGGGTGCTTTGAGTGACGTTCACGGTTGGCGGCTGGAAAAGTCTGTTAGTGCGATTTTGAGACAGAACTCAAGAAGGAACGACTCGAGGTTGGAATATCAGTTGGGAGAGCTTGAATTTACTCGCTGGTTGCTGTTTTCTTTTTATTCACCACAAGCTATTTCGGCATATTAATTCTTCAAAATGGAAGGCAAGATCTTTGATACCATTTGATTCCAGAAATTACAGCTCTGGCGTCCCAATGGATATGCCCATTGTTGAATGGATAGGAATGTGGAATTGGTCTGCGAACTTTGCTGGTGGACAAGATCGAATGACATCATGCCTCTCACGACTACATTTTGAGGTGCCCTTGCTGTGTATAGACAACTTAGTGGAGAGCAGAGGGCAGGCATAGAACAAATTAAATGAGCCCTTATGACTGCATACGCGACTGACAGATTTAATGCGTTTGATCAATTTATGGGACGGCGTCTTTGCCCAGAGGAAATGGTGGATGAATTCCTGGCTAAAATGCATCGTTTGGCGTGGCTAATAGGAGATCCGCTGCCTGATCAGTGGATGGCATGTGCATTTGTGTCAGGGTTGCCATATCATGTTAGGCAGCTTCTCAAAGCTTCGTCCAGGATGGACGACATGAATCTAGAACAGAGCAAGAGCCATTATGACGGATGACGAAGGGTGACAGGTATTGGCCACCACATGCGTAGAACTACCGTGCTCAGAAGCTGAGGTTCCCCCTGCCAAACCTGTTAGCAGAATGATTACCTGCTACAAGTGCTCTGGACCCAACCATATGGCGAAGAATTGTACACAAGGACGTCAGGAGAGGTCAAACAGAACGCAGAGGTCTGGCGCGACAAGCGGCGTTTTTTCTTTATTCAATGGCATTGGACACATTTCCTCAGAATGCCAGGGAAATGCCCAAGGGGAGAAGGCATCAGCGCCAGCCTTCTCCCCGAGCAAATAAAAACCCGGAAGTTACCCACCGTACAAGTATTTGTAAATGGAGTAGAGTGCACAGCTTTAGTGGATTCGGGATGCTCACATACGCTGGTGAGCAAGGATGTATGTCGCTGTTGGAGACAGGAAGAGGTGGGAGTGTTGACCGCCGACGGGAGGACCCTGAAGTGCTGTGGATATGGCAAAATTAAGTTGGGCGTCAAGCAGATTCAGCCCGTGACTGTTGAGGTTCTGGTCATGGACGGACTGTTGCTAGGGTTCGATCTCCTTCTCGGGATTGATGCAGTCAAAGTGCTTGGAGGTGTACACCTGACCGAATCAGGCGAAGCGCGTTTCGGAAACCTGAACACATGTGCCGCCATTCTTATCAACAAGCCAGCCTGACTTTAGAGTAATGTTTAACCCGAGCACAAAAACGTGGACTGCATTGTGGAAGTAGGCGAAAGTGGTCATTCACCTAGCAAGTTGGTTAATAAAGTACAGGAGTACACAGTACCTGGCCAAGGTCCGGGATGCATACGATGAAGAACTAGCATGGTGGCAGTGAGATGGATGGCTACTGCCATATCCCGAAAAAGCTTGGCCCACAAGGGATTAATTCCTTTAATGGTGGTCATGCAAAAACACAAACAGATCGGTCCGGCCGGTTGACTATCGGGAATTGAACGGCTTTGTGTCTCCACATTCACAGCTGGCCATTCTCCATGTGTGTGCAGAAATTACGAGAATGGCGACAACAAGGAGCTGACGATCGCTGTTGGATTTGAGAAATGCGTGCCTACAGATCCATATTGACAAATCGCTATGGCCTTTTCAAACAGTGATCATTAAAGGGAAGCGGTTTTGCCTTACGCGTTTGGGTTTTGGCCTGAATGTGGCACCACATGTCATGAAGTCAGTGATCAACACGATAACATCCCAGGATCAGGACATTAAGAGTGCCATGTCGGCATATGTCGACATCTTCATAAATGAAGGCCTAGTTTTTGCAGCGCGCGTAAGACAGCACTTTGCAGATTACGGGCTAGTCTGTAAAGATCCGGAGCGATTGAGAGAAAATGAACTAAGGTCCTGGGTCTGCAAGTCTGGGAAGAAAGCAACTCCCTTCGATGGAAGCGGGAGGTCAGGTTCCAGAAATTGCTCAAATAGTGACCCAAACAAGCGTATTTTCCTTGTGTGGGAAGCTTGTGGGTCATTTCCTGTGTTTTTTTGTTGGCTTAGGGTGGCAACTGTATTTATTAAGCGTTATGCAAGTACACTAACCAAAGGATGGGACGACGAGATAAAGGATGCCCCTCTTGGACGTATGCTGGAGGAAACAGTGGCCAGAGTGTGGGAATCAGATCCTGTCGGTGGAGACTGGTGTGTGAACATCAATGAAATGACAGTTTGGGTGGATGTAAGTTCTGTGGCTACGGGAGTAGCACTAGAGGTGAATGGGAGTGTCGTTGAAGATGCTTGCTGGTTACGTCCAACTAATGATGCCAGACACATTAATCTTGCTGAACTTGATGCCGTGATCAAGGGCGTGAATCTTGTCCTGCAGTAGCAGGCACCAGTTATGGATGTGGTCACCGATTCAGCATGTGTGCATCTGTGGGTGTCTGACACCCTTATAGGAAAGCTTCGTGAACAAGGCAGGAGTCAATGCTGATGAGGCGGCGCTTAGAGACACTGTGAGCTTTGGTGGAGGAGTACCCACTGACTGTAATGTTGGTAAAATCTTGTCAGAACCGCGCTGACAGCTGCACCAGAGTGCTGCAACGCTGGTTAGAGATGCACAAGAAAGGAGGAGAACTGGTGCAAGTGAGTTGTGCCACTGCAACAAGCCAGTTGAACAAACATCAGGTGACCCACATCCACCAGCAGAGTGGGCACCCAGGTGTTAAAAGAACAATGTACTTTGCTAGGACCATAGATCCAATGGTGTCTAAGGAACTGATTAAATCTGTTGTTAGAACCTGCGAAGCCTGCCAATTGATCGATCCAACACCAGTGCATTGGAAAAAAGGAAATTTGAGTGTGAGAAGAAACTGGAGCAGGTTAGCAATGGACGTGACCCATTACAATGGTAGCCATTTTCTTATACTCATTGATTGTGGTCCCTCCCGTTTTGCAGTACAGCAGCCACTGAGACGGCAAGACTCTGCTGGTGTCATTCGTCAGCTGGAGAGTCTTCTATGAACAAGGCCTGCCGACTGAAATACTGACTGACAATGACATCACGTTCACTTGCAGACAATTTAAGGAATTTGTAAGCAGCTGGGGCGTGCATTTAAGGTTCCGGTGCGCTTATGTGTCGTCTGGAAATGGCATTGTGGAATGCAATCACAGAAGCGTCAAAACCATGGCGGCCAGGAAAAATTGTTCAGTCTTAGAGGCAGTCTACTGGCATAACATCACACCCAAGGACTGTAATGAGTTGGTCGGTCAACTTGAAACCCCCAAAGTGAGTGGAGGTGGGCAGGTGCGGGAACTTTGATTGGTAGCTAGCTTGTTGGTGTTTTGCATAGGTGAGTTACCAAGCTCTATGTAAAGGGCTGGAATGAGAAGGAGGTCAGTTTTTCAGTCTCAGAAGTGGAGACTGTGTCTGTCACTACAACAAGAGGAGAGAAAGAGACGAAATCATTTATTTTTTTTCAGTGCATTCCAACACAACTATTTCGCATTTACTTTGTCTCCAGCAAGATGGGCGGAAAGACCGTTCGACATAAAACTGATCTCCAATTCAGTGGTGATACAAGTGGACAGTCTGTGGTTGAATGGATGATGAAAGTGACTCTGAAGATGGTTTTGCCAATAGATGGTGTATTTAAAGTCGGATCCTCTGAGTTCTACCTCAAACACCAGTACTCTACCTGCGGACGTCAACGTGGCCAGCTGTCCAGAGGCGGATAGTAGCTCAATGGATGAGAGTTCATCTGAGGATGAGGACCCTGTCATCCTGCTCAGAAGGAGTGCCCAGCAGAAGAGGCCTGCCATGAACCTGCACGTTGTGTTGAGCATGACAACAACACAGGATGAATCTGGAAATCTGCCACCTCGGAAAAATGAGTTTGCACATGTGTGGTTATCCCAATATGTCAAGCGTGCAAGTTGTAATATAGAGGAAAAAAGCACTCACAGGCGTGACCATCTCTTGAACTGAGAAGTAACGTGATCTTAAGATCAGGGGGGACTGTAATGAGTTGGTCGGTCAACTTGAAACGATGCAATGCATTAGGTGGGCATGGACGGAACTGTGATTGGGGAGCTGGCTTGTTGGTGTTTTGCATAGGTGATTACCAAGCTCTATGAAAGGGCTAGAAAAGAAGGAGGTCAGTTTTTAGTCTCAGAAGTGGAGACTGTGTTCGTCGCTATGACAGCAGGAGAGAAAGGGCAGTTATTTATTTTTTGTGAGACAGAACACACCTTTAACCTTCCACGACTCAAGATGAAATGCCAGCCACATGTGGGTGAGAGGAATTTACTCGCTGGTTACTGCCTTCTTCAAATAACCTCAGAATCACTGTTGGACATTGCCTTGGGTTAAGACTCCAGGGTAAATGCATACCAAATTTGAACTGGACATGTGACCGAGGTGGTGAGTCAGCTGTCAATGGTTTGCGATGGGCATTGGTATCATGTTGATTGCGATGTTTTTTGTCAAATCCCACAACTGAGGAAAAAGATGGAGGATCTGAACAGCCAATATATGTAGAGTTGGGTTCAACAACCGTTCACTGATGAATAGTTTTTTAATAGATTTGTTCAATCATCCTCCAATGAAGAAACTTGTGAAATCCCGCAATAGTACCGGAACAAAAGTTTACTATCATCTGTGTAATCAGGAGCTCATTTAGATTGGCAGTTTGAGACAGAACCTGGTTCAAAACTGATTGTATTGCCTTATCCCTTCCAAAAAGAGCCTGTATTTGCTTATTTATGTCAAGCTACTGCAGTTGAAATGAGGGAGAAAAAAGCACTTACCGTTCTGCCATCCGTTTTGGCCAGATAACGAAAAAGAATGAGGGTTTGGATTGCATTTTTTGCAATAAAGATGCAATTTTATTTTACAGGGATGCAATGAATTATGGGATCACATGAAGACGCAAGGGATTATGGGTATATGGACAAATTATTTTTTTCCCAGTGTGGTCTTTGATTGATGTTCACGGTTGGCAGCTGGAAAAAGTCTGTTAGTGCGATTTTGAGACAGAACTCAAGAAGGAATGACTCAAGGTTGGAATATTAGTTGGGATTTTTGAATTTAATGAGTTTTTGCTGTTTTTTTTTTCTTCACCACAGTTCCAGAGCTATTTCTTAAACAAAGGCAGTTACAAGATCAAATGTTTTGTTCTCACAAAACTGTTAATGGAGAGTATATTTGAGTATTTATAAAAGCATTGCATTTAGTATCCAATGCCTCCTCTAACTGGTGCTGATAATTTTGCATTTATCTCATTTTTAGGCTTCATGTTCAAGTTCTGCAAAGTACATAGTGCTACATCATAATTTTTACAATCAGAAATATACATGTCATGGAAGAAGCAATGAAGGTAATAAACATATTCACTTTAATTGGGGAAAGTTGTTCAACAGCTTGAAAAAAATTGTTGAATATAGCATACCAATGCTTCCAATTCTTAGCAGAACTTGAATTGGAGTCAATTTCAAACCAAGAACATTTGTTTCTTTGGGGAATAAATTGTAATAGAACACAACTTTATTTGATTTCATTCAATAAAGAACATGGGAATACACATGACAGTCATGGAAGAGTACATAAAATTACCACAATGATCAATGAACTTTTTGAGCCTTTGAAACAAATTATGAAACTGTTATAAAAAAATAAATAAATAAAAAAACTACATAAAAATCATTTATTTGTATTGATTATTCATTATTTAATTTTATATTTTTTCGTGCTGCATAAATTACAAGCTAAAATAAGATTGTTTAATATTCAATACAAAAATTCCCATGCAAAAAAATACATTATTTTTAGTACAAAAACAAAAAAACAAAAGCTATTTACTTCAATGTTTAGAAAAAGATTAAATTAAACTTATTTCCTTTGTTTGAAACATAAAAACTTTACTGTGAAGCATATTTTTTTGTCTTCTGTTGTACAGTTTAAATAGGAATAAAGAGTACTTTGGAGCAAGTGCTTTTTAAATTTAATTTGATAATTATAAAAAAAAATCAATGTAATATAAAAATATGTAGTATCTTTCTTCATTATAATACAGAATTTGATCAATATGAATTATTCAAGCAGAAATATTTATTGTAACAATTAAGATTTTGAACTAAAAACATTGAAAAGATTTTAAACTCATCAATGTTTTTATTATAGCATTTCCTTGGTGCACTTTAGCTAATGTATGGAAATAATTAGTTATGGTGAAAATATTCAAATTATTTCATATTTATTTATTCTAAATTAAAATTCAATTTCAGTAATTACTGAAATTAAATTTTCATTAAAATTTTTCATTCTCTAAGGTTATAAAAATATTTACATAAAAAGTATTAAATTATTATTAATAATACCAACTTAGATAAGCATTTTGATATAGAACTGATTAAAACATGAAATAAACAAGATAAATATCTTATCAACATACTTCAGGGAGAGAAAATAAATACAGGCTATCAAAGTATTATCTCAAACTTCAAACTGGCAGTTAGTAAAGTGTAAAGAAATTTATTTCTAGCTTAGTTTTATACAAATCTCATGGATAATAGGACCATTTCATTCTTCCCGATTCAAGTAGGTAATTGGGTTGGAATTTATGAGATGAGAAATTATTATTATTATATGGTTTTCCATTTAGACTAGCATCATGATCCACTAGAATTGGACCAGTCTCTAAGAAAAGTGTCTTGTTAGATAACTTGATTGAGATATGTACATTCTGTGTGCAAACAACAAACTTTCAATTGAGTTTCAAGATATACCGACAAGAGAAAGGCTTAGCTAGGAGAATGCTATCACTGGAGATAATGGCAAACATATACATAGAATACTTTGAGGAAATTGCTATAGAAATATCACCCTTTAAGCCAACCATAAAGCTTAAATACTTAGATGACACATTCATAATTTGGTTCCATCAGGAAGATGTGAAAACAATGCTGAACAGTTCACATGGAAGCAGATCAAACTGTTTTTCTGGATGCACTAATAACTCATATAGAGTATGAGTTCATGACAGCTATATATTGTGAGCCCAAATTCAATGAACAATACCTGAAACTCAACTCCTATCATCCATACAGCATTAAGAAAAGAACTGTCCACTATTTATAAAAGTGAACCCAGCTCGTAACTAGCAACTCAAACAGGAGATGGTCATCATTGGAGAAACCCTTCAATGTAATAACTAGACTGCAAGCATAATATTAGTTCCACAAGCAGAGACAGAAGAATCAAAAAAAAAATCTTTGAAAATTCTTTCTCCCAAACCAAGTTTTGCTTTAAAGAGAATATGATAAAGAATTGTTCAGTTGTAACATGAAATTAGGTACCTCCAAGAAATCGCTAAAAAAAAGCATAGCTTGATGAAAAAGACACCAACCTTGCCGAAAACAAAATTTTATTGTTTAAATGCTTATGTTATTAAGAGGAAAGACCAAAGTTTTTTTTAATTATTTTTAAAAATTTTTCCTTCTTTTTAGAACATTCTAAATTTTGATTAAAAAAAACCTTGTTTCTCTTTGTATCAAGGAACTAGTAAATAACATTTTTAGCATGTTTTTTGGTATGAAAATTAATTTGGAAAAATAAAAATAATTGTCAGATGTTAATGAAACTTTCAGGAACTATTCATAGATGATCGAAATTATTATATGTTTTTTTTATTAAAGTCATGGCAGAAATATTTTTTTTATATTTATTACCGCCCCCAACTAATTTTATGAAAATGCTAGAAATTCGATCGAGTCTAGTTTAATGATTACAATAGTTAAAAGCAGAAGGCTTTGAGGAATGCAAATCATGTTTTTTTTTGTTTTTTAATTGGACCCCTCTAGCTGAAAATCAGCTCTGAATTGTAACATACAAAACTCAATAAAACAAAGATGATATTTAATTTCAAATGCTTTTATTTGCTTTTAGTTGTTTTTTGAATATGGACAATATTTTCTGAAAGCAAAAAAATTTTTTGATGAAAAATGAAAATTTAATACAATTATTTGTTATTTTTTTTTAATTATAATAGATTTTTTACATTTAATTTTTTAAAAATATTATAAAATTAGATAAAAAAAAAGTATCAGGTTTCCTAAGTCTCCTTATGAGATAGATTTTTTTTTTTTTTTTTTACCACATTGTAAATTGTATCATTTTGACTAATCAGAAGATCCGCAGTAATTAAGAAATGTAATTGTGTGTTTATAATCAGGCTGTAATTATAAAGTACGGAAGACCAACCAGAATACAATTAAGTTGCATTATTTTGTTCTCCGCTGTTAAGGCCTTTACTTTTGTGAAACACATGTAGAGAAGTTAATTTGATTTTTCAATTTCAACTGATAAAGGTACCTACAAGTATCAGTATCATCTTATGAAATTTATATGATCTTATTTTTATATTAATCTCTGTTATGACATTTTTCCATAAATGAAATATCAAAATTAATAATAAAATGAATGGAAATACAAATAACATAGTAAAATGTAATAAATGTACATAAAATTATAGTATTTTATGTACACTGCTGATAAAATTTCATAAGGTACCTATAAATTAATTAGATACGTTTCTTATGAAATATGAAATTTAATCTCACTCTTAACAGTCTTATTTTAATTTCTTTATAATATATTTTCCATAAAGCATTGTAAAAAGGTGAAAGTACAAAAAAAAAAAAAAAAAAAAAAATTAGAGCACTGAAAGTTTTCCTTAAAAATAACAAGGTAAATAATTTGTTCACTGAAATGTAAATTATTTCACTTTTCTCCTTCTGTAGAACAAATTAGCCTCACAGAATCCGTCAATATGTCATTCATCACCTGTCAAGTGATGCGAAAGTTTATGACCGGCTTTGTTTTATTTTCAAATTACATCTTTTCTGTGCAAAAGCTAAGTTAAGCTTGGTTCAAAATATTTTAAATAAACATAATTTCTAATTTTCTTAAAAATAAGTTTTGAAAAAATGATAATTGATATTTAAAAGAATTTCAAAGTGAGATTTCCAGTTTTTTTATAAAAGAAAAAAATGTTCAATTTTGCTGACTGAAAAAAAAAAAGATTTTTAATGAAAATTTCTGATGTGCTAGGAACAATTAAAAAAAATGTAAAAAATACCCCCAAAATACTTTGATAATAATAACAAACATTTAGTCAATAAAATTTTGTTTTTATCAAGTTTGGTGTCTTTTTCATCATGCTATGCTCTTTTTTTAGCGATCTCGTGGAGGTACCTACATGAAATACAAAAAGGAGACCAACCATAAAGAGTGAAAAACTGTATTCTGGGGAAAGAAGTTGAAATCATGTGTTGAAATAATCAATCCCTGTGAAATTAAGTCAAAATAATAGATAAAGAACAACACTAGAGGATAAGACAACTGAAAGAGTCAATGCATATGTCAGATCCTGAAAACTTACTAATCAACATTCAAAAATTCCACCATCTGAGTGGAGACATTAGGTTTAAAGATCCACATAATTGTCTTTAGTAGATTAAAGCATTGGTTAAAGTGAGTCTTGTTTCCTTGCAGTCATATACTCTGGTTCAATTGAAGCAATGAACAAATGTAAATAGACTAGACAGAATTAACCAAAAGAAGTTATCCCCTAAACATGGAAAGAAGAATGAGAACAAACAGTCTAGTGATACATTGCATAAAATGGTTCAGTTAAAAATTTCAGCAAGGTTACCGAGTGTGAGAGACATGGGTATGGAGGCTACAGTGGTTGAAATGTTGTCAGTGTAACAGCCACACTAGTGTATGTTCATCTTGGAATATACTACTATGTTCCTCTTTAGGGATATCTCCTATAAGTTAATTCTCTCTATTTTATTTACATTTTGTCCATAAAATGAGTTATAAAATGAGCGTATGGTTGCAAGAAAGAAATACGGCAACAGCAGAAATAGATTTACGTGGTTTATTTTAACAGGAACGTGTGGGTTTGGGACAGCTACTTTGTGGTAAATTTCATAAGCCGGCTTTCGGATCTAGGTCGATCTCTCATAGTAGTTCACACATGTTGACGGTGGTTGATGTTCTCCTGCTGCTGACAGCTGCCTGACCGTGACCGGTCTTTTTAAACCCACCACCACCTTTGGACTGACTGTTGAACTTCCGGGTGACCCCTTTTATAGAGTTTTTTATGGCTTAACAGGCTTTTATAGCGTTTTTTAAAAAACGAAGCGAGTATAATTAGGAGGAAGCATTTTTTATTGGACGAAAAATAGAGCACTTTAAATATTATTTTATTTTTCGACCGGAACACGTGTGTCGGGAAACATTTGTAAAGAAAGATAATGGTCATTTTGTGACGGGGCTTTGTCCCGTTCACATCCGGTTCTCGGTCTTGAGTATTTGCCTGTAAATCAGCCGAGATATGTCTTATTTTATTTTATAAGAAGGCTCCCCCAGATCTCGGTCTCATTTACAGTGAGCATTATTCGTGTATATTTGGGTGATTAAGTCATGATAAAGTCTCTGAAGCGTGTGGGAAGTTGTCCTCGTGTTCTGCTTATTGGCATCTGTTTTGGTATGGGGTTATTTGCTGAATTGTGTGTCCCTGAGTGATGCGGAGGAGAACGATCCTGGTGACTGTTACATGGTGGAGGCAGAGGGATTGTATTAGAAAGATGTGTTGGGCGTGGAGCCAGTCGTCGGATATGTGCATGGTGAATCCAGATTGTATCACCATCATCGTTTTGCACCTGACACATCATATTGTTCGTTTTTATAATTGTGTAATTTCCTATCCAGGGCAGATGAGAGGATTGGGCAACAGTTGAATGTGGCCAATGAAGTAAAACCTTGTTGCCTACTTGTATTGGGTCCTTGTATGTGAGGCGATTTAAGTTAGTCTCAAGTTTGTGGTCGGCTTCATCATTGGCCAGGGTGACGTGGTGGTGAACCTGCTTTAGCAGGGCATTAATTTGCATTCCATATGCTCCAGGATCGTCGCTTGTGATTTCTTTTCTGTGTAGTGTAGGTAGGCCGATGTTGGGGTGACGGCCGGTAATGGCATAGTGCGAGGAGACACCGGTGGCGCTGTTGGTTGAGGCATTCATGGACAAAATGACAGATTCTAGAACGTCTGTCCATTCACAGTTCCTGTCTTCGCATAACATATAAAGTGCGTTCTTCATCGTGCGATGTTGTCTCTTGATATTTCCTGAGCTTTGCAGGCGCCAAGGACAGTGAAGTTCTTGCGTGATTGACATCTGGTTACAGAATTGTCGATAGACTTCTCCAGTGAAGTGTGTGCCTCGATCAGAGGATACTATGCGTGGAATCTCTCTGTGTCGAAGGAAGAAATGGTACAATCCGCGGGCGGCGTCGATAGCACGGTCTCACACGCATGGTATGGATGTAAAATGTCAGCTGAAGCCATCCAAGATGGTTAGGATGTAACGTTTTCCCTTTGAGTTGGGCATTGTGACAAAGTCTATAAAGACGAGATCGAATGGTCTCTTTCCTCGTTTGCAGTGGCCAATGGGCCGGTGGGTACGTCTACCGTAGTTTCCCTTTGCACTTAGCACACGTGTCGCAAGAATCGACATAGGCCTTGATGTCGCGGTTTTTGAATTCCCACCAGTAGCTGGAAAGAAGTTCTCGCATACGGGTAACACCTGAGTGGTTGTTGCCCTCGTGTGCCTGGTAGAGGTATCTGGGTCGTAGTTTGTATGATACAACCAATCTCGGAGAGTGTTTACTGTCTCTTATCATCAAAACGGAGGTGCCTGGTTCTAGAAAAAATTGGTGGAAATGTTTTTTGAAAAGTGTAGCTTGGTGGTCGTCAGGATCGATATGAGGTTCACTTGGGGTGGGCGACTGGAGGGCGCTGATGATCTTTGCCAGGGCGTCGTCCTTCAGTTGTTCATCTGAGGTGGTTGCAGATTCTCTCAGTGGGGATGGTGGTGGTGGAGTGATAGGCGAAGAATGCGTTGGTGATGCGCTTGTGGGTGCGGGCGTTTTGTGGTGTGTGAGTTTTGGGAATGAGCTGTAAACCGTTAAACTCACCGAGGCACCAAGATGTATACGTGGAGGTCTGAACCGCTTACCTCGAATGTCCTGCCTGCTGGTGTAGGGTTGTTCGGGGCTTTCGTTTTCTTATGTCCGCAGCCTCTGCTGAGCATGTCAGCCCATACATTTGATTCATCTTCAACATATTCCAAGACGAATTTATAACATGAAATTTCTTCTTGCCATTGTCGTATTTTGGCATTATTGAACTCTCGTTGGTCCAGATATGTCAGCGATCTGTGGTCGGTGAAGATGATGAAGGGGCGGTTGCGAAGGAAATAATCAAATTTCAATATTGCCCGCTTTATTGCATATGCCTCTCTTTCCGACGTGGACCAGTTCTGTTCCGTGGAGTTGAATGTATGGGAAGCAACCGCTATGATATCTTTCTTCCCGTTGTCGGCTTCTTGCATCAAGATTGCTCCACATGCGACGTCACTGGCGTCGGTAGTGAGTGTGAAAAGTTTGGAGAAATCTGGAAACGAGATGACAGGTGGTGAAGAGAGACGTTCCTTGATTTTTTTGAAGGCTCTGTCGGCATTTTGCGTCCAGACAAACGGTTTATTAACCTTGTTGAGTTCGTGTATGGGACCCATAAGTTTTGAAAACATATCTGACCTGATTTGTTCGTGAAGACGTGTCTCTAGGAATTGTCTGATCCACACTAAACGGCCGATAAGGCTTTGTAATTCCTTTTTGATGTTGGAGGTTTCATTTCCTGATGGCATGAACGTATTCTGGATCAGCCTTGAATCCTTTGCCGTTTACTATGCGTCCGAGGAATTGTGCCTCTGACGCGAGGAAGGAACATTTATCGGGATTCAGCTTGAGTCCGAATTTTCGGAGGGCAGTAAAAAATTGTTCGAGGGAGAGTATGTACTCCCTAAATGTCCTAGCGTGGACCAGGTTGTTGTCGATATAGGAAGAAATGTTGTTACGGGATGTGACCGTGGCTAGGGCTTCTGCTATGCAACGGGAGAAGATTTGTCCGGCAGATGTAAGGCCGAGGGCCAGGCATGTGTATTGATAGCATTGGTCCTTCCATGTAAATGCCGTTTTGTATCGGTCTCGCTTGTCGATCTCAATTTGCCAGTAGCCGCTGCGTAGATCAAGGATAGTAAAATATCTATTGCCTTTGCCGATTTTGTTGAACAAGTGGTCGATCCTTGGCATTGGGTAAGGGTCAAGATCGACTAAGACCTTGTTGAGAGTTCTTTTAAAGTTAGCAACGACACGAATCGATCCGTTTTCTTGCGTACGGCAAATCGGGGCTATCAGCCTTTTCGCTCTTTTCAATGATACCTTCATCAGCCAACGCTTAATTTCGGTATCTACGTTGCTTCCCAAAGCCTTTGTTGTTTCTGGCTGCGAGACTGGCCGTTGGTTGGTATGCGGATGGGTCGGATGAATGTGCCTTTGCTGCTGCTTTCTGTGCCGATAATGTCAGCGTAGCGAATGAGTAATTTTGCAGTGACCTCTAGTTCGTCTCGGTTCGGGTGGTTTGGTAGCGATAGTCCCGTGTTATGTTTTAGCCAGGTTGGCTTTTGATCCAGTGTCTGGATGTTGGGCTGTAGTTCCATAGTAGGCTGGTTTTGGATGATGTCAGCTTGGGCGCCATATGCTGGATCGTTGGTTGACGATGATGGTGATATGATTGCGGCTGTGTGTGTTGTATATCCCGAGGAAAGTGTGCGTCTGAATTCTATAGTCGCATTTTGGTTGTCAATTAGATAGGAATCGAGTGTGTTGTGACGTAGGATATTTTGGCTGATCAGGATTGGTGTGGTTTGGGTAGTTACCAGCACGTTAACCTTTTTGAATGTGGGTGAGTCTCGACAGCCGATGGTGATGTCGCAAGTCAGTTCGCCGAGGGCGGTGGTGCTGCTGTTGATTCCTTTTACTACGACGTTGGAGCAGGTCATGCGTTTCTTAGCTTCTCTGGGTAACTGAGATATTGGTACGATGCAGGTGGAGCATCCAGAGTCTAGCATTGCGACGCCAGAGAAGGTGATGTCCCTGAAGTTGAAGGTGGACTGGATGAGCGGTGAATGGTGAGCGAGTCCTTGAAAGTTGAAGGTGTGATGGCTGATGTAGGGGCATGGCGAATGAGGCATCACATCTCGTCCTGCCCGAAGCGAAAATCCTGTTCCACATCATTTATGGGTTGTATATTATTCGTTGCGGCGATATGGGCCTGTGCCCGAGTGCGAGGTGGGTGGCGATATAGGCAGTTGCGTCCATGGTGGCAGGGGCGACCTCTGAGGTAGTTCTTGCACACGCTGATTCGTGGTGTGTGCTGATGGTTTTCTGTGTGTCGGATGGTGGCCATGTTCGGGAGGGTTGGTGAGGCCCGTCTGCTGTGGGTTTGGTTGTCTGCTGGGTCGGAGTGGCGCGTTTCTTTGGTTTGACCGCTGTGGTTTCTGTGTGAAATACACAGTGTCATGCGAAGTTGTGTCGTTGGATTTTACACCGCGATCAAGGTATATTTGAGCTTCGGAGGCTATGCCAATGGTTGAATACTGGTTGTCCATTGTCTTGACGAGATGTGGGTAGAGATTTGAGTTCCAAATTTTCACCTTTTTCGCTCATTAGCATAGCGCCGATGATGGAAATAAGTCCATCGACTGTTAAGTCTGTATTTTTGTCTTTTTGTATTTGTTTTTTATGTGGACGGCTGCCTCTCTAAGTGGGTTTTCGAGTCGACCCGCGAAGTCTTTTAATTTTTCGCCGTCTCAGCCGTTCCAGGTCCCATGCTTGACTGAGGTGTTGGAAGTTAGTCATCTGGCTTCCGTGGGCTCCTAATAAGTATTCCTTCAGTTGTTCGAAGGTGGATATGTCCTTTTTGAGTCAACCATTTGCTGAAAGATACTTTGGTCCAGTAAATCTTTAGCAGACTTGATGAATTCGCATTCCAGGCTGGGATAGGTGCTGAGTTCTGGCGTGACGTGGATTGTGTATGCTTTGTTTAGGGCGGTGAAGAATCGGTTCACGTCGTGTCCAGGGTGAAAAGTTTTCTCTAGCTTCAATGTGTCGCGTATAGTTTGTTGGCGTATCATTAAGCTGTAATCGCCGTTTGTTTGAGCGGTGGGAGGTGTTGAAGTAGTTTTTTAGAGCAGTCAGCATGTCGTTTATGTCGGCTTGAATTTCCTGTATCGTGGCTTCGGAAGGCTGTTTTGGTCCCGTTTTCAGTTGAATAGTAGTGTTTTCTGTTACTTGATGAGAGTAAATAGTTCGGCTCGGGTGAAGCTTGTGTAGTCGGCCATATTTCTCTTGCTGTACGACACCAGTGTTATGACAAGCCAAGAAAAATACGCAACAGCAGAAATAGATTTAGATTTCAACAGGCGTATGGTTTTGGGAACATTTGTAAAGAAATAATGGTCAACAGTCCCGAAATAGATTTGCCTGGTATGTCTTATTTTAACAAATGGAAAAGTAGTTATTATTTACACTATTTACATTTGGACTATTGTCCACATCTTTGTTGTTATCACAATGTTTTGAACATTGTGCTCTGCAGCCTTTATCAGGTGTACATTGATCCAAGTAACATATAGGGAATTCTGAATCATCTGCCCAGGTCTAAAGATATCTCATTTAGTTCTTATTTTTAGTACTGCTTAGTTATTGCTCATCCTGTTTACACTGAGTCCAAGTACACACTGCCTGGACTTTTGTTTTACTTAGTACTTTCTTATACTATATGCATGGTACTTTGCTAAGAAATTGCAATTAATGGTTATTATTATTAAGAGACAGCATACAGGTTAATATGTCATTTCTATCCAAAATGTACAGTCCCCTCCAAAAATATTGGAATTATTTTGTTTTTGTTGCAGACTTGATGCAGTCATTACTAGCAAGTGTTATGTAATCAAATATTAAATATTTACTTTAATTTGGCTCACCAGAATATGGAGTGATCTGATACAAATGGTGTTATGTCCTAAGCTCTTTAACAAATCTAAATGTAAATACCAGGAAATAAAAGCTGAAATTCTGAACTCTTGTCTCATATTCATCTTTTAATTTTAAACCCAAATGTTTTCAGTGAACAACAAAAACAAAAGATTTGGACTTGCCATTCCAATACTTTTGGAGGGGACTGTATATGTCTGATGATATAACCCAACTTCCCCATTCACGATAATGGACGGACTGGTTGCCGATTAAGTACGACCACAGCGGACAGTCATCAAGTCTTCGTTTGTTAACACCTATTGAGGTTAGCATACTCCCGACTCTGTCTCTGTACTTGACACACCTACATCCGATTATAAACCTATTATTGAAAACCAACACTCGGGTTACTTTGTTTATTATATCTTGCACGAGATATAACAGCTGGCGACGAGGATTGTGCAACGTACTTACTTGAAAAAAAAAATGTATATATATATATCAGATTACGCTGAACGGATTTCGAAAGCAGATTCGCAAGTCAAAGATATCAGTTGACGCTGATTAGGATTTCGAAGCGGAGTCACAAGTCAAAAGGAAACTTTTTGAAAAGTAAGAAAATTTTTACTGTTAAATTGTGATTTGAAAAATATATATTGAACCGCGACTCAAATGCGAGCCGGTCTAATAATTGATTATTCAAGTAAAAATTACGGGTTGTAAAAAATATTACGGCTGTAAATTGTCTGTTAACCGTCTAAAAAAAAAAAAAAAAAAAAAAATTTTTTTTGTCGAATTCTAAATAAAGTCAGGATGGAGCAATTAGTCGAAAATGACTAAAATGCTGTGTACAAGCTTGCAACAGCAACAACAACAGCATCAAGAGTTACAACAACAACAACAACAACAACAGCACCAAGAGTTACAACAACAAATACTGCAACAGCAAAAAAAACAAAAAAGTCTCGAAAAAATTCTGAAACAGGCGACTGGAGAAAGAAAAAAAATGCTGTTTTTTCTGCCGAAGGAATAGCAAATTCATTATCCGAATTTATATATGAACCTGATTCGGGCATTACATTTCCAGCATACTTTAAACGTTTCGAAACTATATTTACCAAGAGATGTCAACATTGGTCGGATGAGGAACGAGTAACATTATTAGTCCAGAAACTAGGGACAAACGAGAATACGAAAGTACTCAAACTTGATATTGCCCAGAAAGCCAGAAGAAGTTTCGTTTGAAGAAACTATAAGTATTCTGTCAAAAATATTTGACGAAAGGAATAGTCTGTTCCACACGCGATACAGATGCCTAAACATCGTTAAAGCAGATAACGAGGATTTTCTGACATACGCGGGAACAGTGAACTCTCTGGTTGAACAATTCAAGTTAGAAGAAATTCCCAAAGATGTATTCAAGTGCCTAATTTTTCTTCAAGGACTAACTGATCCTAAATATAAAGAAATTAGGTCGAGAATATTAATAATGGTCGAGCAAGACTCGAAAATAACATTACAAAGGGTGACCGAAGAATGCCAACGTCTCATAAACGTAAAAAGGGATAATACACAAATTGAGGAAAAAAGTGTTGCTAATGTTCGACACGTAAAAACTCAAAAAACTCCAAAAGCCAAAAAGATAGAAAAATGTGAGACGTGTGGAAAAAATAACCATACCAAAAACACGTGTTTGGTACAAAAAATAAATTCTGCCAATCGTGCGGAAATAAAAATCATACCAAAGACGTGTGTTGGTACAAAAATAAATTCTGTCAATCGTGCGGAAATAAAGGGCATAAATATTCGGTTTGCCGCAAGAAAAGGAAATTACAAGATGTAAGCCTGGTATTATCAGAAAAAGAAATTCAGAACGGTAAAAATAGAAAGTACGTAGATGTACGTATAAATAATCATACAATTACTTTCCTATTGGATTCTGGTTCAGACATAAGCATCATTGATGAACAAACATGGAAAAATATTGAAGACCCAAATTATCTGAAACCAAAAAAAAAAAAGCTAGAGGGGTTTCAGGAAAGAAATTAAACTTTAAGGGAGAATTAAAGTGCGATATTTCGTTATGTGGCAAGACTGCAAAAACGAAAGTGTATGTAATCCAAGGGATTAATTCATGTCTTTTTGGAGTAGACTGGATAGTACTCTTTGATTTGTTTGAACTCCCGATTAACTCATTTTGCAACGTAATAAACAGTGCAGAAAAACAAAAAAGTATTAAAAATGAAAAATTCATGAATGAATTAAAAGAAGAATATCCCAGAGTTTTTTCTGAGGGATTGGGTTTATGTACTAAGACGGAAGTCAAATTTGAACTCAAGGAAAATGTGAAACCAATTTTTAAACCTAAGAGAAACGTTCCTTTTTCCTCCTTAGACACAATTAATAAGGAATTGGAAAGGCTTGAAAAAATGGGAGTGATATCTAAGGTTGACCATGCGGATTGGGCCTCGCCCACAGTTTATGTTAAGAAGAAAAACGGAAAAATAAGAGTGTGCGCAGATTTTTCAACAGGGTTAAATGATTGCCTTAAAAATCACAGTTATCCACTACCTTCACCAGAAGATATTTTTTCAAAGTTGAATGGTGGTAAGATTTTTTCAAAAATCGACCTGTCTGACGCATACTTGCAGATTAAAGTGAGTGACGAATGCTCAAAATATTTGTGTATAAATACACACATAAGGTATTTATAAGCTAAATAGGCTTCCTTTCGGCTTAAAGGTCGCCCCAGCTTTGTTCCAACAGGTGATGGACACTATGCTGGCAGGCCTTGAGTTTGGTACCGCCTATTTAGATGACATTCTAGTCAAAAGTAAGAATGTTCAAGAACATAAAACGCACATCAGAGCGATATTCAAAAGACTAGAAGATTTTGGCTTTAAATTAAGCCACGAGAAGTGTAAATTCTTCATGGAAAGAATTACATACCTCGGACAGGTGATAGACAGTGAAGGCAGGAAACCGGACCCACAGAGAGCCGATGCAATTAAGAACATGCCTGCACCCGACACAGTTGCGAAACTACAATCGTTTCTGGGGTTGGCACAATATTATGCAATCTACATACCTAAAATGTATGATTTAAGAGCCCCCCCTTAACGAATTGTTGAAAAAAGACAAGAAATGGTTTTGGTCAAAAGATTGCGAGACGGCTTTTCAGAAAATAAAAAAATGCCTACTCTCAGATCTCGCCTTAGCACATTATGATCCTGAGAAAGAGATCATTCTGGCAACTGACGCAAGTTTGTACGGAGGGGTGCTGCACTGCTACACAAATATGAAGATGGCACTACTAAACCGATCGCGCACGCGTCGAGGACTCTTCTTCCGGCTGAAAAAATTATAGCCAGATCGAGAAAGAGGCTTTGTCGATTGTGTTCGGGGTTAAAAAATACCATCGCTTTTTACATGGTAGATCATTTGTACTTCAAACGGACCATAAACCGTTACTTACAATATTTGGAGGTAAAAAGGCATTCCTACGCATACAGCTAATCGCTTACAGCGATGGGGTGTAACCCTGCTTAATTACCATTTTAGGATGGAATACGTCAAATCTAAAGAACATGGGCATGCGGATGGATTGTCAAGGCTGATTCCAAAAAATGAAGAAATTTTAGAAGAGACGGTTATAGCAGCATTAACTGAGGAAAAAGAAATATCAGGTCTCTTGTTGAATACAATCAGGGAATTGCCGGTAACTTTGGACCAAATAAAAAAGAAGCGGAAAAAAAGATCACTATATTGTGAAATTAAGGAACCAGACGAGATGGAACAAAAGACAGAAAAAGGGAACTCAGATTTCACCTTTTTCAATTTGCGACAACACGTTGATGTACGCAGATAGAATTGTTATACCTCAATCTCTACGTACAGATATGCTGAAAGAATTTCATACCGGTCATCCTGGAATGTCTCGGATGAAATCACTCATGCGTGGTTACGTATACTGGCCAGGAATGGACAAGGATATTGAAGGTTTTGTAAGACTATGTAGAGGTTGTCAATTGGCTGCAAGGGCACCTCCGGTCAAAATGAATCCTTGGCCGAAAACGGATTTGCCGTGGGCACGTCTACATATAGACTATGCTGGACCAATTAATGGGTACTATTATTTGATATTGGTGGACTCTTTATCGAAATGGCCTGAGGTAGTCAAGTGCAAGCATCCTACATCTAGGAACACCATCAGTGCATTGGATGAAATTTTCAGTCGTTTCAGGGTTCCCAGGACATTGGTTAGCGACAATGGTATGGCGTTCACAAGTATGGAGTTTAAGGATTTCTGTACTGCCTTAGACATTGAACACATAACTACACCAGTGTGTCATCCCAGGTCGAACGGTCAAGCCGAGAAATTTGTTGACACTTTTAAACGTGCTTTACGTAAAAATAAAGGTATGGACACGGAAGAAAGAACTATTCAGAAGTTCTTAGCAATCTATAGGGTAACTCCTAATGAGAACAACGATGCGAAAATGTCACCGGCGGAAATTATGTTCGCAAGGAAAATTAGATCAATTTTCGATAGATTGTTACCCTATCAAAACAAAAAAGTTGCTAAGAAAGAGGAAAAAGTCAACATAAAAAAATACACTTCAGGAGACAAAGTTTTTTTTTTAAATTTTAAAAGTGGAAAAAGCTATTGGATGGATGGCATAATCCAGAAAAGGATTGGTAAAGTGGTCTACACGATTAAAAGTAAAAAATTTACGTGTAAAAGACACATCAATCAGATTAGACCACGATATGGTGAAGAAAGTGAAAAAAGCGAAGAAGAAATTCCGATGGAAGTGTTATGCGATGCTTTTAACATGACACTACCCAATAGTGTATATGAACCTGTATCTCATGGACCAGCCTTACGGGCTGAAAAGCGGAAATTATCTTCGCCAAAAAAGGATCTAATTGTGACGACTAAAAGAAGGAGCACACGGGAAAGAAAACCAGTGGAGCGTTTTAGCCCGGATCCAAAAAGAAGACGACATTAGAAGCAGAAATTTTCAAAAGGGAGAATTTCAGCTTCGGGGGGAGGTGTTGTGATGATATAACCCAACTTCCCCATTCACGATAATGGACGGACTGGTTGCCGATTAAGTACGACCACAGCGGACAGTCGAAAAGTCTTCGTTTGTTAACACCTATTGAGGTTAGCATACTCCCGACTCTGTCTCTGTATTTGACACACCTACATCCGATTATAAACCTATTATTGAAAACCAACACTCGGGTTACTTTGTTTATTATATCTTCTCAATTTAAATCAACGACTGCTTGCAAATAAAATATTTGCAAGCGTTCTCATTATTTTCTATTGTGTGTAAAAATAAAGAAATACTCTTTCTTGTGAAATTGAAACTTAAACTCTATGATTTCATTAAATAAAAGAAGTGGTAGTTTAATGGGTGGTGGTATGATCAATAAAACATGGATATTTCAAGTTAGAGATTCAGTTGCAAAAATCATGTTGATAGGTAAAAATTTTATAAAGTTTACAATTTATGAAATGTCTGACCCAGATCTAAATGCGGACTTATTAATAACAATTCAAGTCTAGTATCAATCAATGATTCAATATGAAGAAAAAAAAAAAATAAATCAAACAAAAAAATATCAGTTTACTGAACTGCAACAAAACTTGTATAATTCATCTCGATCAATACAAACAAAACAGGAGGGTAGGAAGTGAATAAAAAAAAAAAAAAAAAAAATCAAAATATTTTTTTAATTAGAACCTAATATTTTCTTTTTGTATATTAGTTATGAGGTAATTGCAGAAGAATGCAAAACATTTACAAAATATTCAGAAAAATTCATCAAAAATAAAGCATGAAATTCACATTCATAATTTGTATCATTTTTAATTTTAATTACTGATTTTTTTTTAAATTAATCAAAAATACTAACTATTGGAAGTGGGGAAAGTAAAAAAAAATTATAAATTAGTTATTTGCATTATCCAGGAGAGACTGCAAATAGTTTTTTTTTTTAATATTTAATATTTTTTTAATATAAGGTAATGAAAATTGAAAAATAACACCTCAAAATTTATTTTTAAAAAAATGTAAAAACAGGATAGAGTGGAAGTTCAAGTGACCTGTCGTCTTACGTTAAGCTCGATATACAGTCAGGTGACGGGACTTGCGTTAAAGTGTGATTATCTCTAAAAGCAATAAATTATGTTCTTTTAACTCCACTTTTATGTATATTTATCGTAGGTAACATAAAGTTTCCCACCCAACTATTAAAAATTTTATAAATTTGTTCAAGTCAAAATTTATTTTATACTAAAGGAAAAAGACTTGAACAAATGTGGCACTCTTTGCCTGATATACGCACAAAAAACGCATACATAAAATCAATCGCATACACATGATTGTCCGCGTGCAAGTACAGTACATTGAAATCCAAAAAAATTAACTCCTACTCAAATACAGAATTAATTCCTGAAGTAATGAGTATTTTATAACCTACTCTTCATACTTTTCAGGATATAGTCCGATTTTTTTTTAAGCTAACAGCGCATATCATAAAATCTCGTAAGAACAACACAATCTTTGTACAATGTATTATTAATTATTATTTTATGTACAACAATACAATACAGTTACAATACATACAACACTGTCCATTGTATGTGTGTAACTGTACAAACAGACTTAGAATTTCATTTTTACATGCGTGGTTTTACCGGTAGATATAATTTTTAAGATTAAAATATTTTCACCCATTGCAATTTCTTAAATTAATGCTTATTAAAATTCCTAAAAGACAATTAAAAAAACAAACAAACAGATGGCAAATCCCTTTTTGGCCAGTAATGTGTAAAATTCAACCAATGTTGCATCACAAAAATGAAAAAAATAGTTTTAGAATTGAGTAGAAATTTTGAATGTATACAAAAAAAACAAAAAAGAAAAAAACGGAAACAATGCAATCCAGAATGTACCGAATTAAAATGTGCAATTGTGAAACATGTACAAAAATACATTAAAAACTAAAAAGTAAAGTTAAGACGTATTTTTAAATTTAAAATAAAAAAGTATGTAGAAAAAGAAATTGACTAGAGTAGAGAGTTTTTAGACCAAAAGTGAAAAGAAGATCTACCAGAAATCTTGTAATACAGAAATCAAATAATACAGATCGAATAAAAGATGGTTAATTAAAAAGAAAAGAAAAATAATTTTCGTCGATTACTCAACTCAACTGTAAAGTTCGGCTCGAAAAAATTGAACACTTGTAAATTCCATTCAAAATTCCTTTTTAGGTTGTATCTACATGAAAAAGGATACTTTTAAGTTTTAGCTAGATGATTATTACAACACTGAAACTGACGGAAAAAAGGGAAAGGGTTGATTAAAAATAAATTTCCTCAAAGTCATTCGTAATGTAAGTTGTTAATAATGTTATTGTTATCTGATGAACAGTGTTGTTGAGTTGAAAATGTTTGTTTTGTCAAGAACAACATGCCCTAGTTTTCTTTGTCGACAATTAAAAACTAACTGCGCGGTATACGAAATATTGACAAAGCAAAGTATTAAAATAAAGTAAATATAAATAAAGCCATAAAAGGTGTAAAATTAACAACTATGACGACAACAACAAATAACTATCATTGCTACATGAATGACTGATCACTCCTCTCGTAATGTCAGCAGTGTTAATGTGGATAGGATACACAACACACACTTTGATATATTTAAAAGAAAACTATTAACTCTGCAATAAATAAAAGTTCTGGAAGCAAGCATGAATAAATAGAACCTTACCTTACTGTCTAAATGAAGCTGAGCATGCAGAAGTGAACGGGCAATGTGTACAAAACAATGTTTCTCCGAGCTATACCTGGCATTTAGTCCCAAGTAGGACATTACGTCTGCTACTCTACATGGAACTCTCTAATGCACGAAGGTATATCTTTTAAAAAGGAAACCATTCATCGCGTTCGGTAATTATGTAGAATGTAGATATTTACTTGAACCCCCCCCCCCATTGAATTGTAACACAAGGTCAGTTTTTAACGTGGGGACCTGAGTGTTTTTACCTGGGCCACTGGTCATAGCTTGAAACTGGTATTCATTCATGATCAAACCTATTCCCTTTTCCGCGTGACTCACTAGGTACAATTTAATTACAATACAATTTCAACAACCATATCAAAATAATTCGATAAGCCGAAGCGAAATATATTTTCTTTAACCCTAATTAAAAAACAAAACAAGATTTTTAATTGGACAGAAATAAAAAAAAACAAACCCCAAAACAAGGTTACTTATTGAGTTTTACAAATATCGGGTCAAAATAAGAATTTCAGAACGTTTATTTCTTTATAAATCCTTTTAAATTTTGGAAAGCTGCTTTTTCATGAAGAGTTCAAAAAGAAATCAATTCTTTCTTAATATACACTACACTACAGGTATTTTTCAGGACCAGCTACGTGAAATTAAATTTAAGAATAGCTTTTTTACTCATTCTTAAAAAAAATCATTCCTCTAAAAAGTTTCTAGAAGAGCAATAAAACATGCTAAGGTTTTCTTTTCATAAAAGGATTTAAGTAAACGATTGCAATATAAAATTAACGTTTTTTTTTTAACTTTATTTAAAATTTTACTCTGTTGAAGATAATTATTCATTTATTTGAATACTAATTTTCTAATTATTGTCATTAATAATACTTTTTTATTTTAAATAAGTTACTTTAACTAGAAATACCATCATTTTAAGAAACACTTTTCTACTATTACTATGTTCATTATCAAATAGATTACTATTGATGTACATTATTAAAGCTGGTTGAAATATATGCATCATGTGTGATTTGCAGTTTGGTTAGAAATGTGTAAATCATATACAACATTATCTCTTATGTTAACAGTATGTGCGTATCCTGGACAATAGTCATTGATATAAAGTGAGTGTTTGGTGAAAGTTATTTCTTTTTATCATTATTTATCTTACCAAAGAATATTTTTATTTTGAGGAACATTTTTTTACTGTACATCAAAATAATTTAAACAAAATAATTAAAAATATAAACTTTTATTGTTTTTTTTATTAATTTTTACTCGGCATAAATAGGAAGCAAATATATCATCTTTTTTAAAGATTCATCCTTAGATAATTGTGAAAATTGAAATACTAGTATTTTTATATATGTGAAGGAAACAATAAGCAAGTTAGGAAAAATGTCCTTAAAATGTAGATATTTTTGTAAAATATATTGATAGCTGTCATGCAGCACTTTCAAAATTTTAAGGAAATTTTTTCTAACCAACCTATCATTTGTTGCAAATGCGACAAAAATATCAGACAAATTTTTATGAGGACAAATGGTTACACTCAAAACTTATTAGTGTTTCTGAATTTTGTTCTAAAAAAACAGCTGTAGGAGGAGCAAAACACTGTTCATTATGCAACAATGTGAGTCAAGTCAATTCTGTCACAAATTCCAAGAGAAATATGAGCTGCTGCTTATAGTAGTAGTAGTAATTCATTGGAAGTTATGTGCAGTTTTCAACAACAAAAGGAATTAAGATTTTGTATGAGTTTTCAATACAAACAGATAAGAAACTAGAGCACAGCAAACTGGACTTATTGGTGGAAGATAAAAAAAGGAAGGGTTAAGCAAAAAACAAGAGAAAGTAACCAACTATGACCCACTGTTGTTTGAACTTGTTAGTCACAGTCATACCAGTTGTCATTTGAGCACTTGGTATAGTGAATAGAGACATGGGTAAAGAAAATTTGAATTAATTGCCCAGTTGCAGATAGGGAGCCTTTTAGGAATGACAAGAATAATTTAGAAGTGATGAACAGTTAGAGTCAGAGGAAAATTGCATGATATCTGAGGCTGCTGGGTTGAAGCCCATTTACCAAGCATTAATTACCAGATATTAAGATCTTATCTGAGAAAATACGGAAACAATAACAATTATAAGGAGTTCAGTGATAATTAACATTTGCAAGTAATTATAATATAAATTCTATAAACAGGAAGTAACCTGACATGAAGCTTAAATGCTGCTGAAGGAAGCATTTAACAAAGTTTTAATGTTATAAAATCAAAGGAAAACTGTCAAGTAACTCTGTTTTGATACTCAATGTACCATTGTATAGAATCACACTGAAATATAAAATATAATTTGTTGTTAGACACCTCCCTGCATAAAATATTTTTGTTTTAATGGACTGGCAGAATTCTCTTGTTATTGTATCTTCAAATATATTGTTGTAAGTAAAGATGATGCTGTTATTATTATTTACAAAAATTTTCTGGCCATGATCTATAAAGACATCAAGTGTAGTCTGTTATGTGCATGTTTTTTATGTATATCAGAATCATTGCATATAGATTTAAAAGTGAAAAATAATTTTTTGTAAAAAAAATAACAAATTTTGGATGAGAGAGATCAAGAAATAATGATGGATAAGTTTAAATGTTAGATTTAATCTTCTGACAACTGTAAAGATTCCTGTAATTCAGACAATAAAAGCAAACAAAGAAATAGGTTTGCATCAGCAGAAACTTTAGGTGTATACCAAAATTTTGAAACTTTGCAGAATAATAATTTGACATGTTTTAAATGCTATGTGTTTCCATAAATGATGTATTACCATAATTTTCCATGTATAATATGCATATATTTCTAAAAATTAATAAACAAAATCAAGTGTGCTTATTATGCACAGCTACAAAAAATCTTTAAAAAATTGCTGTAAAATAAGAATTATTGTAAACCTAAATTAGAATAATAATATTATTCTATGTTTAAAACCATTTTTTTAAATAAGAGTAGGAAATGCTGGCTGTAATGAAATTGGAGACGTACAATATATAGGGTTTGGTTACCAAACAAGGGTGCGTATTATGCATGAGTAGAAGCATTTTCCCACACTTGATGAAGTGTATTATCCATGGGGAATTATGGTAATTAAATTTTATTGTAAGTTGGTATCCACTTAGTAGAGATATTGTATTTTATCAATAATTTTAAAAAGAAAGCTTTTTATTTTGCCTGAAATGAATTAATAGAATATGTTCTAATAATAATATAATTTGTTCATTTTACCAAATTTTAATTTAAATATTTAAAATTTTCCTTCACAAACACTATAGATGTACTCCTTGCTGACACACATGATAAGAAATGTGGTATGAAGAATTGAATTTTCTAGTCATACTGTGTTTCAATTGCTTTCACACTTACTTTGTAAGTATGATTCAGTAGTAGTGGTTGTAACTCCCAGTATTCAGCTAACTACAATGGGTCTTGTTACCCCTTACCTCTTTTCTAAACTGTAGGAACTTGCATCAGCCATCTGAAATAGAAATTATATTATGTTAGGATGACAAGAATTTCAGACCACCCTGTACTTGACTGTGTTGCTTATTATCCACTGTCAATCACTACACTAAGCCAATGTATTGATCCAATAATGCTTGCCTATAGATGCAACTGGAGAGCTGTTGCCTGTCCCAGTTTTTTGTCATTGAGGTTTCTTCTCTAGGTGACTAATGTATTTAAACCTGTCTTGTTAGGTTGGACCTACCAGTCTAGTTATCTGGGTTATAGGAACATGCAAGAAACTCTACCATGTTGATGTATTTAATCATGAATCAATACTAGCCAAAATTAATATTAATAATAATGTTTCATATGAAAATAACAACTAAAATAAAAATAATAACTAACAAAGATAATATTCTTGCAGCTATTCTAATATCTATATAAGTTTGTTATGCATCAAGCCACAATCAGCTACCTGTGACTCATTGTTTCAAATGTAAGAAAAGAAAGCTAACAGTAACTTAAAAAATATAAATAAAAACTGTTATATTTTAATAACAGATTTGTCTTCTTTTGTAAATTTTAAGTACTAAAATATACTGACAAGTTTTTTCTCCACAAGTATTTTGATTTGTACTTGTAGAATTTTTATTGGCTGTCGACGCGAGTAATTTCCCTTGTCTCTACTTCCTAGGGGAAATAACTTCCCTTTAAGTGACCGGATTCCTGCTATTATTTTACAAATGTATTTTTTGTTACATGTATGCGCGCGCTGTGCAACATTCATACTGTAATTATCAGCGATGTATAAAAATTTATCATAATCACAAAACCTGGTAGAAATAAGTGAAGTAACACTCCTCTAATACTTGCAGTGGTGGCTCCAGGCAAAAGACACACCTTCATTTTAAAAGTAAAAATAAATTGCGAAAAAAATTAATCAATTTGGAAACCAAACCAGTAACTTTTTTAAAATTTTTTATGCCATCTCATTATGTCTGTTGTTAAATGGAAAAAGCCGGCTATTAAGTTCTGCCTTTTTGTTCTTGCACGCTTTCCATTTATAAATGCTCTAACCCTGTTGATGCTTCTTGGAGAAAGAGCTGCACATGAAAGGTAAGAGGAAAAAAATCGAATATTTTTATCTACTCTGACCTTTATGTGCAGTTTATTGTACTAGTCATGTAAATGGTTAGGGATTTATCAAATTCTCTTTACTTAGAAGAAATAGGCAATAAATAATACTTTTAGTTTTTTCTCTGAATCAATATGCGTTTTTAAAATTATTAAGAAATTCTTTCAATTTCATTAAATTATTTGTAAAGAAAGCATGAGGCTATGGATGAATTAGGAGTTCTGTTCTTTCATTCTCAATTTTTTTATTTATTTTTTATTGTAAGTTTTCATTAATTTCTTAAAGATGTTACATGCATGCATGCATGCATACATACATACATACTACTACACAATTATTATTTTCGATATTCATTTATTTTTGGTGTATGATGTTGGAATTAAAAAATGATTATTACAAGATATCTTTTTTAAGCAGTTGAGTTGCATTTATATATAAACAATGAGATAAGTTTGTGCTAAGATCTGTTTTGTGAAAGTGTCAGATAAAATTTTGAAAAATAAAGTAAAAACGTGAGTATTGTTAAGAATAAAATGAACTAGGAGTTGCCTTCGTAAGTCGCCATAAGTAGAAACGAAGTAAAAAAAAACTAAACCTGATAGGAAATACGCATGCGCATTAACATTCGACAGGGTGGGCGGGGTTTGTTGAGTAATACGATTTGTTTTTTTTCTCTATTTTGTTTTTAAGTAAATATTTAAAAACTCTTTTTTTTTTTTTAAACCCATAGGAAATCATATTTGTGTTGCAAAATTCTCCCTTTTCTTTTTTAGAATTTAAATAAAAAATAACTTTACATCAGTTTGAATGGACAAACATACATTGAAAAATCAGCAGGGAATTTGTCAAACTTCACAATTTTTTGTGATTCCTAGCTAGTTCATCATTCCAATATCCAGTTTTCAACCCATCATTTGTATTTTTTTTTTTTTTGTGTCATGTCTTTTACAGATATAATAGTAGAAATGGAATAAAGATCTGGTTTTTGTCAATTAATTTTTTTCTTTGGAATAAAAGATTAACTGACAGAAAAAATAAGTATTTTTTTTTTTCTTATCAGTCTGCAATTCAAAATCTTTTCTCTATTTTTTCCAAGATTAAAAATGTATCATTTGGGAACTTCACATAGTTCCAGTTAAAAAAAAGTAAAACTAATGTCTTATTTCTATTTTTGAAGTAAAAGTCAAAGTTATTAATTAAATTCATCTCAAAGGTGGGGGGGGGAGAAGTAAAGATTTACTTTTGATTTGATTACCGATTATCTTTTATTTTGGTAAATAGAATTAATTAAATTTATTGTTACTCTTATTTATTTTTCAATTTCTTATTCAATTTATATAGGCAATTGGTTGGTGTGGTTTTCCTCTGATACAAAGCAAAAATAGATTTCTCATTTTCACCTGAGTTCTATTTAAAATTTTATGGTGCATGGTGTCTAATTTATTACTTGTACAGATGTAATAAAGTACTACTCTTATAAATAGAAAAAAATAGCATTGTTGATGCTACTGCATATCTCCACACTGAGGGATAGAATTTCAGAAAATGAATGTCAGGCAAAACATGGTGATATTTTTAAATTTAGAAAACTTTCTGAATAAAATCTATCATTTATCTGTAGCAAGATCATATAAAATATAAATATGGAAAGCTAAAAATGAAAGAAAGCACCCAGTGATGATCAAACTCACTACTCAGTAGTAATGATGAATCAAACTAACTGGTTAACCATAAAACCATGCCCCGACACTGTAAAAGTTATTAGAACATACTGATGTTAGTATTTTTGTTTTTTCTATTCTAGCAAAACACTTAAAATAACCCAAGAAATGACATTGGTGAAGGGACTGAATGTTAGGTGTACTCATCTTAGAATTGCTAAATTGACAATATTTTTCTAGTGACAATTCTCTCTATAAATTTATTATGCAACAATTTGATTAAAATAAAACACTTTTTAAGGATGCATACTTCTCATTATTCCAACTTTTTTCTCTAAGTATTGAAAATATTTTTTATCCAGTGTCATAAATTTAGAAATTGTTTTTTTATTTAAGTGCTTTGATAACATGAAGTAATTAAAAAATATATTTTTTGGTGGTTTTAGAAATAAATGTACGTTTTGACATGTATTGCTTTCTCAGCTGATATTTATATCTTTGTTTTGGGAGTGGTAGAGTTAATGGTTCTTGTCAAACATTGATTGAAATTAGTTTAGATCTCACAGAAATGCACACACTATTTCTCATATAGAAGATAAACTTTTACAAAAATCATACTAAATAGATCCAATCCATTTCAACGATTTATACTGGCTTATTGTAATATTTGCTGTGATGTTACAATAAGTGCAATTTATCTTCAAACTTTTAAAATGTTTATGAATATTACTACAAAATCTCTTTTCTATAGCTTGGAAAATTTGATTGTGAAAAATTTTACATATTTGTTCAATTATTGATTTTATATTGTTATATGTACAGAAGTAATTAGTACTTTGGTGGAAAACTAAATGTACCTGAAATGAAATAAAGAACATTTGGATTCTAGATACATATTTTCTTTTAAATGATGGAAAACATTGGTAAAAATCAAGATGTACACATCACATTGGTTTGAAAAATTGTTTGTAGATAGAAATTTTTTTATGATAGAAAACACTAGTAAAGATCAATTTCTATCAACTGTTCTAAAATAAAATATTTGGATTGTAGATTTCTTACATTTTATATTCCCACAATTAATAAAATTTCTAATGTTTTGATTGACATTATCTCTACTTATAATTTTAATTTTTATTTACAGCTATCCTCCACTTAATCCAAAAGTGATCTACTTGCATCTTGGACTCTTTGTAGTATGTGGAGCTCTGATGTCTGCTTTTTATCAGGCCAAAGCCATGGCTATCATTTATTCAGGTCAATTGTTATATTTTGCTTATAATGCATACACTAATGCAGCTATGGGACATGACTGGCTTCGGGTAAGGGAAATTTATTTATTGTTAAATCTTAAAACTGATCTTTTAAATAAAAAAATTAGTAATAACTGAATTTATTTTTTCTGCTATTAGAAATTCTGAAAGTTTGATTATTTTTTAAATTTATTTCTACATTGCAATCTTAAAGATTAATAAATTCAATTTATTTTTAATAATACTTTTATTTTAGATTTATGATAGTTCTTACTCAGCTTTGTTTGTAAATTAATAATTATCAACTAAAACTAGTTTATCTACTCTTAGGTACCTAATACAAAGGGAGGTATTAATAATTGGAATGTTTATCAATATAAAATAAATGAGATGGAGTTTTAATAAAAGGGTGATCAAAAAGTCTGAAATTAATAAATGAAGTGGTCCTCATAAGCTTATGGTGATTGGAAAATTTCCTTTAAAAAACAAAAATTGCCCCCACTATGTTTATTTGGCACCTAAAAGTATATTAGCAAAAATTACAATAGATATGAAATTGATATTTTATTCAGTCTTATTAAGTTTTCATATATGAGGTTTTAAATATATATTTCCAATTATTGTCATATTCTGCTCATTCAGTGAATCAGTTTTTTCACTTCCCAGCTTTGTAAAAATCTTTGAACAGTTTGCTAGTGTGATAAAAATATTGCCACTTCGGGGATAAATCTAGTATAGCAAGATAAGTTACATTTCAGACAAAATATATACAAATACACTTGACATATATAGATTATTTAAAGTTATGATATATTTTTTCAGTTAAAATATTAAGTTTATATTTTAAGTTGATTAAATTTGTTTAATGTATCATAAAGTAAGTTTAATTTTCTTTTTTCTATTTTTTCAGACACTGATTGCTAGTCGTCATTTTGCTTGTGCTGGTGTGTATCTTGGAATAGCATACTTAACAGATCAGGCTTCAGGGAAACAGTTACGGCACATTTCCTATGCTATTCTTGGGGTCTATAGCCTAAGCATTGTCATGTCTTTGAATGATAACCAAGAGGCTTATTTAGCTTTCACTCGACACTTTCCTCTAGCTGACATAACGTATTTTATTATGATGATGATACTTGGACTTTGTGCTGTTGCCTTGTTCTCTGGACCCACACGATTCCTCAGTAGGGCATTTTTTACCTTCTCATTCCTTCTGGCCCTAATGTCTATATTCATAGATTCAAGACTTTCTTATTGGACAAATTGGAAGAAGGTTCACTACTGGAATGTTATACGTCTCATAGCTGACCAATTATGTATAATTCTGGGATTATTATTGTTTGGATTTCATCATTATTCAGGAGGAGCAATTAAAACAAATTCATAATCAAACATCAGTAGATTTGAGAAAAAAAGACAATTTTTGACAAGTTTGTCTTGCTGATGAGTCCTTATACTCTGTTTATTTCCTTCCTGTGATTCTACTGTCTTAATAACAATACAGACAAGACTCAATTTTTTCATTCTATTATTTATAATACTTTCATCACTATCTACACAGTATTCAGATGATTACAACTGTGTAGAGATTTATTGATTGAATCAGTGTGACTTTAGTTTTTATTTTTTTCATGTGTGTATGAGATTTATTTTATTTTTCTCATGTGTGTATGATATTTATAATTTCCTTTTTTGTTAGTTTTCCCATGAAATTCAAAAAAGTAATCTACATTCCCCCACCCCAATATTCTTACTAAATTTTCAATAGAAAGAATTGCTGTATTGACTCACCATTGAACTCTAAGATGTGATTAGTCAATACATTTCTTGTGCCTATGCTACTAAGCCAGTAGAACACTAGTAGTTGGCCCAAAATTATTAAGAGTTATACAAAGGTTAAATCAATAAGAGGATGAAGCATAATTTCAGGCAGAAATTGTTGTTATTAAAAAATTGATATATTTTATCCAAGCAATCAATATGGTCAATCATGTCAGATTACATAAATGACATATTGACTAATATTGTTGGCTTTTGTTTATATTTTACTATTTGTTACATGTATTACTGTATTTTTTCTTTAATGCATGTGCCAGATTCCTATAATAAAAGTAAGTTAGCTTCTATTTTTCAGTGGATAAGAAGAGATTACTAAGTGAATAGTTTTGTTGAAATTGATTTGTTTTGGAAAATGAAGTGCATCTTCATTTTCAATATTTTTCATTTTGATTGTTTATTAATCCTTTCTAATTGGAGTTCTCTATATTTTCATATTATTTTAGACCATAATGCTTAAGAAACCCATATTTCAGTAGGTGTATCATCTTAATATGTTCAGTAAAGTATTTTTAGCCAAGACTATAAAGAAATATAATGTGGTAAATATCTACATGGAGATGGCATGTATATGATCTAATTGATTCTTTCAAGATTCTAAAGACTGATAAAATATCTTAGAAAATTGTGGTATTGATGGTTCGTTCTAGTCTGAATTTTGACAAGCTGTTTTATTGCAATTATATGCAATCAAAAGACACACAAAGAAAATTAACCCAAAGAAAATCCATATTCAATGATTGGTAGTGGCCATTATATAATATTTTAGTAGATTTTATAACAACGAAATTAATATTAATTAATATTTTTAAGTTTTTCATTTAATGCAAAGTTGTAAGCATATCTAATATATTGTATCTGTTAGTTTTCATAAATCTTAGTATCTACCAGGACACCACTACTAAAATTTAAGAATTTAAAAAATAAAATATAAAATGCAATATATTCTGATATATGGTTTTTAAATTGTATATATATAATATTGATATGCAGTATGTATCTTTTTATTTTTTTAATAGTGTATTTTTATTCTCATTTGTTATAGTCTGAAATGATTTTGATCAGTACGTAATCAATTGTTAGTTTCATGTTAAGAACTTTTTTCTTTTAACCCTCTTTTTAAAACCAAAAAATAAGTTGAATTTTGATAACATAGAAGCGTGTGTGTGTGCGCACACACACACACACACACACGCACATATCCCTTTATGTATATTTGAAGATAAGAGTTGCCGAGATAACTGTCAATATATTAATATACATTTTTTATGCATATGATCCCTCTTATGAGTGTATTAAAAATGATTTTTATTTTTCATGACTTTGCAGGTCTCTGATGGTTTTGTGACAGACTTGCAAGTTGTACATTTATAATAAAATATTTAATTTTATTCACTGATTGATGCCACAGTTAATTTACTCATCTTTGAATATCATCCAAGTTTTATAGTCTTAATTCTTGATTAAGTGATTGATGCTGGTTAAAATAAAATGTTTACCTAATATATTCAGTGGACCTGGGTTATTAAAATAATATGTTCAAGACTTTTATATATAAGTGCCTATGTACATCAATGTTTAGGAGAAGGTTATCTTCAGGTTGATGACAGAATTTTGTGGAATGAAGGCTCACAACTGTGAATTTTTGGTTAAAAGGAAAAATGTGTGGATGATACCGCATGTGTACGTACGTAAGTGTATATATTTGTAAGCTGTTTCTTTCTCTTTGTAAAACAACTGTTGCTTTGGCTCTATATCAGTTGTGAACACACAGGTGATGCATAGGATTTGTTCCATAAGGGTTGTACTCCTTGATTTATATCCTTCAAAACATGGCCTTGGTAAAAATTGCTGCAAACTTTTCTGTAGTCCACAACTTCTTCCTATTCTGTGAATGATTTCAACAGTTCTACCATTTTTTTTTTTTTTTTTCAATAAGATTTTCTCAGTGCTCTGATTCATAGTTTGACAACATCCTCCATAATATCAAAAACCTTCTCCTCTAACTTCCCTGGCAACCTGAAAAATCTCTTTCACTTCTCCATTTGTTGTATACCCCCTGTTCTGGGAAGTCTGTTTCATTGACAGTGTCGATTCCACAAGCTCTATTCTTCTCTCTTGACTGTCTTCTCCCAGATGTGTGTCGAAATGTTTTTGGATTCAAAGGTAAAATGAGAACTTCAACAAAAGGGATTTTAAATTTATCTATTTTATTAACATGTTGATGTGTACATTTTACTAATTGGCCAGTGGGGTTGCTACCCCACTCCACTGGGGAGCAGTTTCCATCCACAAAATTAACACATCTGCATTCTTTGACACGTAAAACTTAACTCATTGAAATTACTTTCTATCTCTCTAACATTCCCATGTTTGGCAACCTATGGCCCATGGGCTGGATCCGGCCCGCGAAGACATTTTGACCGGCCCACGAGCCTGATTACCAATGACTCTATTTTTAACATGAGAGACGACCTTCAAATGAAATTTGTTATATGTCACTTTCCATAGAATGTCTACACATCTCAGTGCACTAATAATATTAGACTATCTGCCAGTTATCTTTCATGAGTCTTATTTTACCAAGTTGCGTTGCCTACGTTTAATGTCAAATAATGGATACATATTTGTTGTGACCCTTCGCTACATTAAAAGATAACAGAAGTGAAAGGAACGATAAAGGGAAAGAGGCCAGGGAGGGACTGACATGCAAGGTAGCCGAAATCTAAAGACAGTTAAACATACGCGCACTATACATACATGCCTCGTGAATGTGTGGATGATACCGCATGTGTACGTACGTAAGTGTATATATTTGCAACTATTTGTACTCGTATGTATGGGTATATGTGCTTCGTTTTTGTTTGATGTGTGTGTGTGTGGTTCGTTTGTGGAACAATTTTCAATAACAGTTTCAAACCTACACGTCATAATTTCATCCATTTCACTTCGGTTGATTTTTTTCACTTTGAAGTATTTTGACGTTCCTTGAGGAAAAGTAATTTTTGTTAGGTGTTTTTTTAATTTTAGATTTTCTTTTTGTTTTTCTGATTTCTCAATGTTTATTTTCATTATGGTTTTAAATATTTAGGTTGACAGGGGTCTGCATATGTAATTTTCCTTAATTTTTCATTAATGGACTTCGTCCAGCCCGCGACACGTTATTATAACACGATCCGGCCCGCGGAGTCGAATGAGTTGCCTGGTATAGACTAATAGTCTTAATGCCTTCAGTTCTGCATGTATGATGAGGTCCTAGTGTTTTTTGTTTTTTTTTGTCTGAACAAAAATGTATTTTTGTTATTAATCTGATGTGTTATTGTGGGTGCATGCATTTCATAGATATTACCTCTGTGATATTTTAATTTTTCTATTAGATTGGTGTTGTATGATGCATGTATTGGGATACTGTTTTATTTGAGGTGGATGTGGGGGCCTGGCTAGTGTAGTGTACTGTCCAGTGTTGTCAGAAGTTGCTTGCTCCCACAGTTGAGAGTGAATCTTATTGATTCTCTCCTAGTAGATCTAAGGAATTGTCAGTCCCTGTGGTGGATGATCCTGTTGTTGTCCTCCACTACATATGATCTTGGCACTTTTCTGCCTTAATTTTCTTCCACAATTTTGTTTTCTCATTTTGAGCATAGACTTGTTGGCCCACAGCGGTGCACGTTTGTCACTTATTCTGCCTCTAATATCATTCTTTCATATGATTCTTAGTCTGCTGTAAGCAATCTCATGTATGTTTGTCTCCCAACTGCTGTCTGTTTGGAGACAAGGGGCATTCTTATAGGTCAACCATTAAGCAGTTCTGCGGGAGATTTCATGTTGATATGGGTGTCACTCTGTATTCTATCATTGCCAGGTGACAATCTGTGCCTGTTTCTCAAGCCTACATTAATATCCTTTTGAAAATTTCCACCATTCTCTCAGCAAATCCATTGGATTGGGAATAATGGGGTGATGAAGTCATGTGCTCAAAATTGCATTTCTGGGAGAAGTTGGTAAACTTTTACTCATTTATTGTGGTTTATTGTCACTGGACACTATTTATGACCCACCTCTTTCTTCGAATAACAACTTCAGTTGATTTCTTACAGCTGTAGATATGATGGAATGAAGGTGTCTTACAAATGGATATCTGCTGTACTGATCTGCTACCAGTACATATTCATTGCCTTCCATAGTGAAAAGATCTCTTGCCAAGGGCAATATAGAATCTCATATTTCAGCAATGTATGTGTCTGCATACTCAGTCGATATTTTTGACATTTTGGGCATTTCATAATCATGTCTTCAATGTCTTGATTGATTCCTATCCAGTATACTACTGTCCTAGCCCTCAACCTGGATTTTTCAATCCCCTGGTGTGATGTGTGTAGCTGCTGTAGTATGTTCAGTTGGAGTGACACTGGTACTAGTATTTTGTTTCCTTTCAACAAAACACCACCTTGTATGCTAATTTTATCTCTGAAATTCCAGTATAGCAAATAGTGTGTGAACAGCTGGTCATCCTGTTATAATAATGTTGATTAACTATCTGAGGGTTGGATCTTTCATTGTTTCTTTTATGTTTTTTAAATGTGTTGGTGATGCATTTGGGTTTTGGTTCAGCTGGTGAATGTTGGGATCAATAGCTTCCACTGGCGTTCCTGGCCTGGGGGACACTCTTGACAGGCAGTCTGCTATAGGGACTGCTTTACCTGAGCTATACTTTATGGTGAAGTCATAGCTGTCTACTTTTAACAGCATCCCAGGTAGTCTGAGTGGTGCTTGTGCCATATTTTTGAGTGCTATTGACTCCAGTAGTTTGGGGTTAGTGTGTATGATTACTTTATGTCCCCATACATAGTGATGGAATCTTTCCAGGCCAAATACAACAACTAACACCTCTCTGTTGATGTTAGAATATCAGGTCTTTGGTCCAGTTAGCATCTTACTTGCAAATGCAATGGCCATTTTCTTCTGTAGTAATGCTGCTCCTAGTTCTGCAGCAGAGGTGTCAACCTGCAATGTGATCAGTGTCTTTGTGTCAGCACTGTGGTTTTACAAATCTCCTCTTTGATAATGTCAAAAGCTTTCTGCTGCTGAGGCATCCAAGTGAACTTATTGTTCCTGGATAACAGGTCATGAAGCAGTTAGCACTGCTAAGTTTGGAGAAAATTTAGGTAATTCACTAATTCCAGGAAACTTTGCTGTTTCTTATCCTTTCGTGATCTCATCTAGGTGTGACACTATTTAGCTATGGTAATTGGCTAACTAATTAACCATAGAAATTAAAAACGGGAAATACGTAAGGCGAGAAAGAGCTGTATCAAAAGATAGACTGAACAACGAAGAATTTATTTTATTTATAAAAGAAGAATTTATTTTATTTATAAAAGAAAGATACTTTTCGCAAAAGACATAAAATCCGTAAGAAAAAGCGAGACTGTGATTCTGTCAAAATTAATTAATGTCACAATAAGGGGGTGACATGCCAAACGAAACAGAATTCTGAAAGAAAAACAAAGCCACACAATGCATGCGACCATAAAAAGAATTTCAGCTTGAGACAACCACAGAGAATAGGTATTAATTAACTTTCAGAAATACCATTTAACTTTAATTCCTGGTTCCAGCGGTATATGCACGAATCTGACATGAGAAGGAAAATTGAAAAGGGGATCATTATTATTGCTTATTCAAACTGTTGACATCAGACATAGCGTCTTGAAAATGAGCATCTGGTGATAAGAGAATTTTAAGACATGAGAAAAATAAAGAATTTAATTATCAGGGAAAAATGACCACCCAGTTAAAGGTTGACTAGCGTTTTTTTTTTTGACAATGATTAATGAATCAGTAGAGGTCCGAGCTAAGTGGATTTGGGATGTGATAAAGAATTAATTGGCAATCTGGGATTTGTAAATGTTTTGGCCGAAGGAAAAGGAAAAAAAAGGATTTTGTAAACAAAATTCTGGAATAATTCTAAGAGGGCCGGTTTAGCCACACCCACACTGCCGAGAGATCATTGGCTAAGTGGTAGCATCGGTGATAGGCGGAGATGAAAGATGGAGAAGTTGTTAATGCCCACTGAGGGGATTGGTATAAGATATCAATGTGAGAGAGGAAGAGTCTAGGAGGATAACTCTCCTCCGACCTTCCCTCATGGACGAGGGAGGAACCCTGAAGTGGAAAGTCATTAATCTTCCAAAAATGGGAAGTAATTAATTTTCCTGGCCTAAGAACAAAGAGGATTCTTGTTGGGAATTGAGAATTGTCAAGGAACCCAAACCATGACAGGCCCCCACACTGGAGTTGGTTGGTGTCCATATAAACGAATGTCTCGAAGCAGCTAGTCAGTTTTCAAGAGTTTTTTTTCAGCAGTTTTCAACATAGTTTTTTTCAACACAGTTTCAAGAGAGTTTGGAGTTGGTTTGAGAAGTTGAAGACCAGCCTCGCAGAAGCTGACCGAAAGATTTCCACGTCCTCTCAACTTAGTCTTCCAACCAAAAGCAAGTTTTTATTGATGAACGACTTAAGATACCATAACTCACTTAAGAAACGCAAAAAGTGTCACGAATCCATAGAAGGCTGGGAAAGAAACACACTCCTGTATTCAACAGTTAGATAAAGATAATTGTTAATTCTCAACATATTTGGATCTCTTGAGTTGTTTTATTTTTTTTTTTTTTTTACTTACGCTTGTGCGGTATCACCTTTACCCCAGATTCATCTTGGCACTACGGCCTGATGCCTGATTGATTTCGTCTATCTAAGATCAAAGTCACAATGTGGGTAGGTTAGACTTGAGATCAAAGCAGTTACTTCAGTAACCAGATGTTGGAAGTGAGCTGGGAACGACAAGTTGGTATCGAACCAGGAACGGCCAGATCGACCGGGACACAGGCTGGTGGCAGCGACAACAAGTCAACCCCAAATGCTGGTGGAAGAAACCTTACAGCTTATTTGCAACTGGGAGTTGACCACGAGCCAACGGCGCAGTGTCATATATTTACATTGCGACCAGTGGATGTCACATATTGGCACTGGACTGCGACCATGACCACATGGGTGATCACTTCAATCTTTGCACCATCTGTGCATATAACATTATAGTTTGTTGAGATTGAACTTGCAGTTCCTCTCCTTGGCTCTTTGAAGAGCTCATTGAGTGCAGTGACATGGTCACTGCCGTTCTCCTTAAATCTGTATATGATGGTATCATCTGAGATGGAGAGAATATTCTTGATGTCACCAAAATTTAGGAATATGGCCTTTTGAATTCATCTTGGGCACATTTCACTCCACTGGAAATCTTTTAAATACATATCGTTCGAATGGAGTAATGAAGTTTGTAAGTTTTTTTTATTGTTGATCCAGCTTCATCTGCCAGTATCCTGATTTTTACATCTGTGAACCATTTTGCCCCATGTAGCCTGGAGACTGCATCCTCAAATCTAGGTATGACAAAGTGAAGCATTTGTATGGCTTTATTAAAGTCTTTGGGGTCAAGGCATAATCTGACTGATCCATTCACTTTTGAGATACAAATGAATGAATTTACCCATGAAGTAGGTTTTGTAATGGGTGATATAATGCCTTCACAAAGGAGTCCAATTCTGCCTTGAACTCATCTTTCAGTGATACTAGAATTCTTCATGATGAGCAGATGACTGGTGATATATTAGGGTCTGTATTTATTGTGTGCTCATCTGGTAGAATCCTATCACATCGAACACATCAGGAAATTCTTTCAGAATCTGTTTCAATGTAGTCAGATTTCCTTTAGGGCTGGATGGCTACTTTAGTCTGCAGCTATTTACTTTCTGGCATTTTCTTGTTCTCCAATAGTGCCTTCTGCTTGCAAAGTTAGGTTAACTGTCACTGGGACATTTTCAAAGTGTTCATCCATCTTTCTTTGAAATTTGTACTGGGATGATTTCAGCCTGAATGGCAAGCAAAGGTCCCTGTATCTCCCAAACAGTCTGTTGAATGTTGTGAGGTATGAGAGCTCAGTGGTTAAAGATATAGTCCAATATCAGTACTGTATGTCAAGTTTGGTGAAAATACTTGCTTTTGTCATTTGGGGGAGTATATCCTTGAGAGTTTTCATTAGGTAGTGTGGCCTTTGAATGGCGCTGTTTAGGTCTTTGGTGGGTGGGGTGGTTAAGGTAAATCCTAAGTTTGCTACTTTTTCCACAAGTACTAGGGAGCTCACCAACTGTGTTGGTCCTGTGACCTTCTTAATGATGCCTATATCTTCCATCCGTGCCAGTTCTTCAGAGAGCTTTTGGTGTAGAGCTAGAGGTATATTTCAGGGAGGGTATACTTTTGGATCAATTTGGATACAGCATTTCCCTTGGAACTTTCCTATCCTTCAAAAACATCTTTGTACTTCAATAGAATTTTACTCCTGGTCAGGCCTTCTTTAGGTACATAGGTCTGATCAGGTTGGGGGCTAGATTGGCACTCATATATTAATTTGATGAGTCCTAAGTCAATGCTACACCTCAAACCTAGTATAGCAAATGAGCTAGTTTTGCTTGATCTGCATAGGCTGATAGCCTAGCATTTCTGGGAATGGTGCATGTCTTTTCATTCAGACAATGTGTCATATACGTATTTCGGTAATATATTTACTTGAGAGCCTGTGTCACTCTTGAATTTTACGTCTATCGTTTCGTGGTCGGTTTGTATCTGTAAGGTGCAAGAATGCTTGGTCATCCGTGGTCGTCTTTTGTGTGAGATTATGTAATGAGAATTGTTTGTTTGAGTTATCACTGTCTTCAATGAACAACATTTCAATACATTCATGGTCATCCATCAGAGATATGGGGTGACCAGGAACATTGTCAGTGACAAGAAAGATGTGATGATATACAGATTAGATTGTATATAAGTGGGGAGGCTTCTACATTCGTGATTGAGGCTATCTTTCCTTGACTACAGTGCGTATTTGTGAGAATTTTACACGACACAACATGGCGTCACCAATAGGAGATCTAACCTCGTTAGAGGATCCTGAACTTGAGACTTGGATGAGATATTTTGCGACATTGGCGAGAGTCAAGAAATTGAGTGACAGCAAATATAGAGAAGGAATAAATGAAGTAACTGATTTATTTCTAGGTTGTAAGGCCGTAAAAAAGACCCCCGTAATGGTATATCCGAAGATGCTTTGAAGAAATTGCCGACATTGTAGAAGTAAAATGTACGTTCAAAAATGAAACTGGTCATACCTAAGAGGTCGCGGTTTCTTGGAATCAGGCAAAACCCAGATGAAACCATTAGACAGTACGTTTACAGGCTAAAAGAAGCATCGAGGTACTGTGAATTTGAAAAGTTGGATACAGGACTGATGTCTATAGAAGAAGAATTAATATAGTTAAGGCTATCTGAAGGACTATATGACACCGAGTAAGTACAGCATTTTAGAACAGCTTTAAGTTCAGAACATTAATATTGAAATGAATTTTGAATTTTTAAAGCAGCTAGAGTTAATCCAGAGATTTAACACCCCTAAGACTAATATGGAGACATACAGTACTACGGAGAGTTTACGTAAATGTCGAGATGAGATTAACAAGTATAAATGCCCGGATTTTGGAAAGATGTATTTTAAGTGCAAGAAGAAAAAACATTTCCAGACAGTATGCAAATATAAAAAGAAAACAGAAGTGGAGAAGATAGATTCTCCGACGAAAAAACTGAAATTTATGAAGTAAAAGCGCGAGATAAGGGAAAGGGTAAAAATAAATGGAACAACTGTAGTAATACAAGTAGATACGGGTAGTGATGTAACATTAACACCCAAGAATATTTTGGAGAAAATGGGAAGACCAAAATTAAGGATGACCAATTTGTATTTGAAACAATTTGACGGGTCAGTTATTAAAACACTTAGATGCTTTTAGGGGGTGTCCGAGACGAATATTCGAATTGAGGTAATACTAATTATAGTTGTGGGGTGCATAAAAGATCATGGTCTCCAGGGGATTGACGTATTAAGAATAGACACCTCAAAGTTAATTCCATGAAATTAGAAGAACCTGAGATTGGACTTTTAAAGGGTTACGAAGCGAGTGTTCGGCTCAAAGAGAATAGCCAACCGGTGTATTTTTAGTCTCGTAAATTTACGGTTCACCTTCTGCTCGTGGTTATATCGAAACTTAATAAAATGATTGAACAAAGAATATTGGAGAAGGTCAGACATGGAAGTAGTAATTGGACTTCTCCAACCGTGGCAAAAGCAATAGAGATTTAATGATTTATTGTGACTACAGAGTTGGTGTAAATCACCAGATAATTTAGAACTCCTTCCCATTGTCAAATATTGAAACGGCCTGTCACGAATTTGCTGGCATGAAATTTTTTGCCAAGATTGATCTGGAATCTGATTAATCAGATTAAAATTGACGACAATTATCACCAAGATAAACACTCCTATAGGTCTTCTGATGCGAACTCGTCTGCCGTTTGGGATTAAAGCATCTAGCCACATATTCCAAAAGGCTATTGAGAAAGTTTTGGAAGGAGTAAAAACACCATTGATTATTAGGATGACAGAGGTATTGGCGCTGGTACTGAGGAGGAGTAAAGAATAAAACGTAACAGGTTCTGAACAAATTGAGTAATGCAGACATGGCAATTAATCGAGATAAGTGTAAACTTAACTGTAATAAAAATTCATACTTAGAGTATGAAATATCTAAAGATGGGATCTCACCAAATGACAGATTTATTAGCAAAATATCCGAAATGAGTACACCAAAAAATAAGAAACAGAATCTTTCTTTGGTTTGACTAACTTTTATAATAAATATATACCTCGGTTGAACATTTTGCAAACTTGAGAAAGAAGAATAATGAATTTCAGTGGGCTGAAAGACAGGATGTGGTCATCGAAAAGCTAAAGGAAGCACTTAGAAACAAGCCAGTAGTTAAAGTATTTGACCCGGCAAAAGATCTGACACTAAATACTGATGCTAGCGAACGTGCCATAGCAGCGATCTTATCACAAGAGCGACTTCTTATTATGCATTTGTTCTAAAAGTTGACGGTAGCGAAGACGAATTATTCTAACATTGAAAAAGAAGCGCTGGCAATTGTCTGGGGTACGGTAAGGACGCTCAATTTGCTATTAGGTAAGAAATTTCTACTAAAGTCGGACCACAAGCTTTCAACCCGAGGAAAGAGTTGCCTAAAATCACGTCGTCCAGAATTTTGAGGTGGGCGATCAAGCTTATAGCATTCAATTTCGACATTATGTATAGTAAAGGAAATGCCATTCCACCTGTAGATGCATTGTCAAGATTGAATTTTAATACCCAGAACAGGACAGTTGTGAGGACATAATTTTGCACTGGGTAGAGACAGATGTGTTATACTTCAGGTGTCACAAGTTTGAAACCGAGCAGGATCCTTTTTTTAAAAGAAAACTGAATAGAATATGGAGTAATGTATGAAGCAATTGCTCTATGGTGGAAAGGCTATTTAAGGAAGCAAGGCACAGATTAACAATTGAAAGAGGAGTCATATGTAGTGGAGATCTTATTGTACCCCCGAAATCGTTAAGAATATTATTAAAGCAGTACACGACGACATACATGGTGGTGTATTAAGCACATAAATAAGGTTGAAATTACAAGGCTGGTGGCCGGAGTATGTAGAGGATTATGCCAGGAAATGCCCTAAGTATGCACAGATAAAGAGCTTTACGCAAACTTTTATATAGGATTAAGTGGCGCTGCCGGCATTTGAATTTGAACATAGATCGCCAATGAGCAAACACAGGCGATCCCATTATTGAATTAAATGGATCACGGGACCATAGAGGAAATGCATATATAGGAAGTCGCGTGACGTCTAGATTGATCTTCATTTCTAGTCTATACTATATGGATCTCTATTTCTACTCTATCCTCTATTACTATACGGATCGCTATTCTCTACTCTATTCACTATTTCTCCATTCGGATCATTATACAGATTACTATTCGAGCGAGTATTCTCGAGCAAATACTATTAGTGCGAGTGCTATTCGAAGGGGTCTGACGCTAGTATTGGTCAACGGCGTACTATAGTTGTATCTGCGATTACAAAATCTCTACTACAACGAACATTGCGAAAGTGTCAACGAGTATTCGTTGGCATCACAAAAGTGGCAACCAGTATTCGCTGACATCACAAAACAAACCAAAAAAAGAGCCATGGATAAGGGTACACCTGGATCATGTATACATTAAATATGTAGGCCTATTCCTTCTACTCATATTCAGGTTGGCATGAAGTGATTTCGGACAGAAAAGCAGGTACTATAAAACAGATGTTAAGAGTAGTATTTTCGAGGAACGGAGTACCTAAGACATTAGTGTCGGATAATTCACCAGAGTTTGCCGAAGAAAGCTTGTGTACATAGTTAATACGAATTGGATGTAGGTCATACAAAACAACCCCATACCATCCTCAGTCAAATGGAATTGCGGAGAGGATGGCCCAGACGATAAAATTTGGATTGAAAGCATTCTCTTCAGGGAATTGCAGTCTAGAAATTTATCTAGCAAGATTGCTTTTAAGTTACTGGAACAGACACAAAGCTCCTTGGCATTGATGAGAAGACAAATTAGAGCCCCAATAACCATGTCCTTCTCAACAAATGAGAATGTATGGTACAAAAAGAATTTGCAGTGCAAAAAGGATTCAATACAACGATATTAACAAAAAATGGACAGGGGATGTTTGCTCACGAAGAACAGTTTAGATTGCGAAGAGAGCCAGAAGATATTGAAATGTAGGAAGTCTGGTGCAGAAGAGGTTGATCACCAAGAATTGGAGAGTGAAGGGGGCGAGAGAATGAATGTCTCGTGATAATGAGGAACAAATGAAGAAAATCTGGTAAAACCGAGATCCCCATAAAGAGGAATCTAGGAAATCACCATGAGACAAGCGGTACATCTCTTGGAGTGTTCGTAGAAGTAGCAGATATACCAAGGGCCTAACAGTTCTACCTAGAAAATCGACCTCTACGGTTCCGTAAGATGTGCTGATACGCAAATTAGAGTGTATAGAAGTGGGAAAGAGAGAAGGATCGGTGCACGCACCGAGGCCAGCGCAACCGACGATTGCGTGGGCTCGGGGAATTTTTGTTCCTTGCCCGAGTGTACGCGCTCGGGCTCCCCACATTAAACCGACCTTGTGTCACAACCTGACCTCGTGGGGGGTCAAATAAATAGTAAATACCGTGTATATAAGTGAGAAGGTTTCTACACTCGTAAGTAGAGTTATCTTTCCTTGACTACAGTGCGTACTTGTGAGAACTTTCCACGACACAACAAAAGATATTTCTTGTCACTGACAATGTTCCACAAATCATATAATCATGTCAAGCCAAGTGTACAGAGCCCTTAAGAACAAACACAAATATGTTGTTAATATTAATTAACACAATAGGGTTTGGTTCACAGTATTTTATATTTGATATGAAGAAATACTTAAATACATTTCTGCACCATGTTCTGGGTTGATTGCATGGATACTTGACTCATTTCCCCACCGCATTTCCGTGCCTGACATTTAGCACTTCTCTAGCCATCTTAGACTTTTCATCACTGCCATTAGCACTTTTACCCCCTATTTTTGTAGCAAAACAAAATCGTATTATAATTAATAAATGTTACAAATACAACATGCATAGTGAGGAAGTTACAAACTTTTTAATGTAAGGGAGAAAACTCAGGATTAGAATTCTATTAGATAATAGAAGGGGTTAATTTTGTTTTCATGCAGAATATGACAACAGATTTTTAAAGCTACATTTTTCACTTTTCTGGCTGAATAATATGTAGATGAATTGTAATGTGAATCCTTGCAGTATTTTTCATTAATTGTGATTTTAAATATTTTCACAAATATATATTCTTCCTCAAATGTGCATTCTATTAAGATTACAGTAAGTTGTTGTAGATAAAACTAAATTTTGAATTTGATAGAATATACTAGAATATCTAAATCTAAATTGGCCACAACAACAAAAATTTCTTGTGATTTCTTCTTACAATAGCATAAAAACAATTTTCTCAGCTTGTGTGGAAGAACTTTTATCCTTTTTTAGGAATATCATAATTGGAATATTCTCCTACTGTTAAACCCCAAATTATTCATAACCTTGCAAAATTTTTAAATTGATTTTAAAATGTTTTCATTAAAGCAATACATTTTTCTGTTTAGAATTAACATATAAAGAAAGAAGAGTGAAAGAAACACTACCTGAGAAATATATAGAAAAGCTCTATTTCAATGAAATATTATTTTCAATTTGATCACACGAAGCATGGTTTGGTAGAGAAGAAACTGCTCCCACATAAGTAATGATAGTTGTCACTCAGTACCTATATCGTAAAAATAAATTGGAAGTTGACGGATGCGATCTCAAATGTTTATGGGAGGATAAAACTAGAAACAACAACAAAAGAAGGTGAGGGAAATTATCGTGAAATTTCTTCCATTCGGGAACAAGTGATAAGAAGTTCGATATAAATGTGGCACCTTGCATTATTAGAAATATTCATAGAAATATGATTTAATTTTTTCTTACTCGGTTACTAAACAGGTTGTTGATTTTTTTTTTTTGAAACGGAAAATAACTGAGTTGAAAATAATTCACTAAGATTGTACTAGACGATCTTAAGGGAAGAAGAAGGAAAGAAAAAGAAAAAAAAGAAAAGAAAGAAGAAGAGAGAAAAAGAGTTGTATGATGCATGACCCAATTGAGGGTGGAGATAGGAGTCAGAAAGAGATTTAGGTCAGCGTCTTGGCCGATTTTCGAAAGACAATTGGAAGAATAGAATTATAAATAATAAGAAGAAAGAAAGGAAAAAAGACATGATATCAAAACGGGCCGCTTGATGGAAGCCAGATATCGGTCAAAGCACCTAGCCTACTTTTGCATGGAAAGACACCTTATCAATTTGGATAAAGAGAAATTTTGGGAACAATGAAACAATCTTAATCAGAGAAAAAAAAGTGTCTTTGGGTTGAGGGGAGTGACCGGTGGAACGATATACAGATCCTGACCTGTTAAGAATTGGACACCCACGTTAATAAAGTGGAGACATTTTCAAAGTAGATAATTAAGATTTTCGACTATCAGGAAAAACAAAGAGGTAAAAAGAGGGACAGTTGCTTTTGGCTCACGGAGGGCGCCAAGAAGGCGGAAAAGATCCTTTCTAAAGTCAAGACTAATTAGCGGCGGGCTGTTTGACAAAGTCCAGGTGAGAGAAGGCCAAGATGGTCATTTTTCGTACGTGCGAAAAAAAAAAAAGGAAAAATTAGATTTTGTTTTTTTAGAACAAGAACGATATAAGCCCGCCCCGATTGATTGCAGGAAACGCCCAATCAGGATCTCATTAGCCGAAAACGGTCACGTGGCTGCAGAAAAGAAAAGAAAGAAATGCTCAACCAGAATCCCATTAGCCGAAAACGGTCACGTGGCTGCGGAAAAGAAAAGAAAGAAATGCTCGATCAGAATCTCATTAGTCGAAAGCGGTCACCTGACATACGAGAGACCGAGAGAGATGGATATGCGCCTCCCCACCAAAGGCACTATGAGGAAGTAGGGGTGAAAACAATAGCGATAATGGAGAAGACAGAATTAATGCAGCTTTTGGAATTATCGAGAAAACCCTGACGCCGACAGACCCACCCCAGTTTGTTGCGGCGTCAATATAAGCAGGACCCCAGTCGACAGAAATCAGTTGAGTTGGAGTTGCAGTTGAGTTGAGAGTTGGACCGCGGGCAGGGATAGAGCCTGAACGGGCCATCAGGCCCGATTCACTCGCCCCTTTGCGGGCAGAAGAATCCTCAGAAAGAAATCGCGGAAGACCATCAGGCCCAAGTCGAAGACAAGAGAACTTCAAGTCGACGAAGAAGAAGAAATACAACCCAAGTCGAAGACAGGAGAACTTCCAGCCTAAGTCGCGGGAAGAAGAACCCAAGTCGAAGACAGGAGAACTTCCAGAGACGAAGAAAAGATTGCCTGAAAGCAGAAGAATTGGAGCCAGACAAGCCGAAGACAGAAGAGTTCAGCCCCGGACGGCAGTGAGAAGAGACCACCTCAGACGACAGAGAGTTGCGGCTAAGTTGAAACAAGAAATCTTCCACCAAGTTGAAACAGGAAAACTACCAGCCCAAGCAGACGAAGAAGAAGAAATACAACTCAAGTCGGAGAGAAGAATCAACTGCGAATGATCGATAGAAATTAGCCCCAGTGTCGAACTGAACCACACTCCGACATACATACATGATTCTAGAAAGTAGGTAATTCGACATTTTTCTATTGTGTGATAGAAGCTTGGTGCCATAGTCCACAGAGCGGGTCGGGAATTGAGAACAATTTTGTTTTTTTATGTAACGGACATTAAGATATAAAAGGTTGTTACCCTTTTTATCAGCAATTTTGTTTAGTGTCGTGAGTTTTTGTTTTATTTGTGTTTTGCCACCCCCGTCGGACTCAACTTGTATCGGCCCCAATCCCTGCTGGTCCCGTCTGTCTAAGATCTAAACACAGCGTGGGTAGACAGACCGGAGATCGGTACAGTTGCTTTAGTGACCAGGTATTGGAAGCGGGTCGGGAAAGGCGAGGCTGGTGATCATCTGACCAAGGGGTTGGAGCGGCACGCTTGGACCCAGGAGGAGCGACCAGGAGGAGCGACGTCACCGTTGGCGCCGTAACCAAAGGATCGGACCCTGGGCCAGGTGTGTAACCGTCACATTGTGGGGTTAACAATATAAAATTTTTTTTCGAAGGAAACAAACGAAAAAATGGTTCAATGTTTATAACTTTTTCTAAATGGAACACGAGGGTATAAGTGAAGATTCAACTTTTGGAAGTTCAAAGTTTCGTTGTCTGCAAATGTCTGAATTGATGGTAGTAAAAACCTTCTTCGTCTGAACATTTGATGAGGATGTCTAATTTGCCTTTTGAAAAAGTAAAAAAAATCTAATTTTTTTTTTTTTTTTTAGTAAGTCCTTTGTTAGAATGTACATAAAATAACTACTTAGATAATCCTGTCGGATTCGGTTAACCCAACGCACTGAACAGCTATGATAACCTTACTTTTGTAATGAGAGATATTAGGATTATGTGTATTTTGCTATGCTATAACCTTTATTTAACTGGTGATATTTTATTATATTAGGATTATGGCTGTTTTGATTAGGAAAAAGTGCGCTTAGGAGGATATCATATTTGGTATGGGTTTTTTATTTATCATTAGCTCAGGATTTGTAATATTTACTATATTAACTTTATTTAAATGATTATGTTATATTAGGATTATTTCCTTTTACTATGTTATATATTTTTATTATTATTTTACGATTATTTCATTAGGAAATGTTAGAACGTTTTTCTTTTTTCACTTTAATTATTGACAGTTCCGACATTTTTAAGCCTTAAATTAATGAATCCTTTTAATATGAGTATACTCACATGATTCCAAAAGATGATTTTCATTATCCTCCTTCAGGACGCTTCATCGCCTAAGTTGGTCCATTGGGAGACCTTTGTAGCTCTTAGGGAAATATGGCTAATCCCTTTCAGAAAATCAACACTAATGGTTTTTCTACTTTCCACTCCCCCATGTTACATGCCCTGGATGCAAATTTTCCGTTCACACCAATGGCATCCCATTGATTATGTTGTCGTCCGCAAGAGAGATTCATCTTCTCTAAAACTCCATCATTTCAGTTGACATTCTCAGAATTCTTCTGCAGAACCAAATTGACTGATCAAGACCTAGTCTTGGGAGGAAAATGAATTTTGTTCTTAAACCTGCAAACAATATTTCTAACAAATTTGTACAAAACAACGGAAAGACTTCTGCACGTCTGAATGTCACAAAACTGCATTCCTCTTCAACAACATACCTAGGAATCAGTTCAACAGATTCACTGAAATCAATTTACATTCACCATGAACCTATTTCCAGAAGAATTATTTGGGCTAGTGTCCTGAGGACATTCCATATTTAATAAACAATTCAAAAACTAAACATCCGGACTGGATTGATGAAAATCGAACTGAACCCTTCATTTCGTAGATCATTCTAGTTCAAGAAAGAATCAGATTTAAAGATCGATGTTGCAAAATTCCTCCAAGTTCTCCAAAGCCTTAACAGATTAACTCACACTCTGTGGGGGAGTTTAAAGTTTCAAAAAGCAGAATCCACTGAATTCAAATGGAGGACACATGGCAGATCAATCAATCCTCCATGAAACAAAATATTTGGTCCCAGATCCACAAAAAAATGCACCTGTGACAAAACAATGATTATAAAAATCTATACATAAAATCATGGATGATTTATGGCCAAAAGATGGAAGGACACTTTGAACTGGGCTAAAACTGAATAAAACCTTCCCAAATATTTGTATTTAGGTTCTACACAATTATAGCAAAAGGCCTAAAAAGGGGAGGGGTTGAGGCTGGTCGACACTAACTATCTTATACCTAGCTAATCCGATTCACGACCCATTCACTCATTACAATTTGCCCATTCACCACAAAAATTCGCCCATCACCAATCAATCCTTCATACACGATAATACCACATCCTCTCAAGGGGGTCCTACAAAACGCGTCCCATGCCATAAAAGTCTAATGATTATAAAATTTGTACGTAAAAATTTATGGATGAATAAAATGAAAGGGGAGGGAGATGAAGCTAATAACAAACTAAAATATTAACACAAAACAAACTAAACATAACTAATGTTAGGAGGGCCCGTCAAATCCTCAAAAAAGGCCGCTGTATTGTACCCATTGGACAAAATCAAGAGGGTCTCTCACTAAGGGAGTGGGAAAGGAGAAAAAAATATACGGACACGGGAAATAAAAAGCTGACCCAATCGAGATAAAAAGGGGGGCCAAAACAAACTGGGGAGGTTGAGAATTTCGACTTGGATCATAACCGAAGAGGTAGCCGGGAACAGGCCAGGAACAACACTCACATTAACTAGGTGCACAAAACTTGTCTAACCTAACCAAGGGGAGGGCTCCACAGGAACCCCCCTCCCGATGTGACGTAAGTTGACTTAGAAGAGAAAATCAAACGAACCAAGCTCGTCTCAGACACCCACCTTTCGCTGAAAACTGTCGAATGCAAGCGTTTTTATCTTCATCTTGAGTTGCTAAAAATCGGATCATCCTTGAGCTGATGCACAAAGACTTCTTCCTGCTGCGTCGCCAAATCACCATTCGGTGCCAGCAGGACGAAACACCATTCGTTTCAGGAATACGGGACAGTTGTAGAAGGCAGGCAAGCCGTTTCTTCTAAACCAGGATCAATCCTTCACAGTCTCCCCTCCACCCTAAAGGAAGGATAGAAGACCTTCCTCACCAGGTAAGCGAAAACTTAGGGTTAGGACAATCTGCCGTTGGCGACCAAGGAAAGAGCGAAGGAATCCTCCGTCAAAGCCGCTCCGACATCCTTCGCGAAGATAGAAAACCTTCCGATTGATCCCTAGGGAATGATCGACGGCGTTCAACCCGCGAGAAATAGTTAATCCCGGGATTTACGGGCGCTCAACCAGATAGTAAAGAAAGAGAACGCGTCCCTAACAATCCCTACGCCATAATCGAAACTCCTGTCAATGCGCGGCGTAGGAAAGCCAACCTCGAGGCGAGTTTGTGGCTCACCAAGTGAGGCATTTTCAGCCACCCATGACCCGGACGCTGTGCACAGACTTCTCTGTCGACCTGATGCTTGCGTCTACTCCACAAAGTGGAGGATAGCGAGCGCTCGAACGGCTTCCTATGTCCTTACAGAGAGGAAGTACGGACAATCTATAAAGGAGAATCGGGAAAACGTATGTAGCACGCGCCTCCGGCCTGCCCTTCACGGACAATCTCCGTCGACGCCAAGTCTGACCGGTAGCGTCGACCTTTGCTCGTACTTCAGATCAATTTTTCTCCAGCTGGAGGTAGGGTCCAAACCACACTCCAAGAATGCGGGCAGGACCGTCCGTCCAACCGAAGCGTCCCAGAAGATCGACCCCCTTCCAGGCACCTAACCGCAAGCCGGACGACTTGTTGCTATTTATCTTGTCCCTTGTCACCTTTTCATATCGACCAAGCGCCTTCAGTACCACCCCAATGTCGCTGCGGGATGACACGAAAGCAGATACGTCATCGGCGTACGCGGAAACCCTAGCTCGAGCCCCTCCAGGAACGGCAATTCCACTTAGGGCCGGACTGCACGCCCTGTCTTTCAGCCGGTGAAGGAGAGGCTCCAACGCCAAAGCATAAAGTACGGGCGACAGTGGTCAACCCTGATGAACCGACCTAGACAGCGCAAAAGCGTCCGACAGGTTCCCGTTCACCTATACTACAGCACAGGGGGAGCGATACAGTCTAATCCAGCGGCAGAAGTAGGGTTCGAATCTGGCAGCCTGCAGGACAGCAGCAAGGTAGCGATCGTCAATCCTATCAAATGCCTTGGACTGATCTAAATTGATCAGCGCGGCCTCATCGTCGTCTTTTATACCCTCTATGATCGTTCGGATCAGATGCACGTTGCTCTGCACAGGTCTGTTCAGGACCCAACAGAGACTCGGTAACTGACTGCAAACGCTCCTTCAAGATCTTGGCCAAAATCTTTAACTCTGTGTTATGGGCCTGTAATCATATAATTCCCCCCACACCATTGTCCTTTTTCAACAGCGTGATCACACCCCTGGTGAACCGGTCGGGGATGGCCCCATGTCGGAACCAAGTACAATTCATAGGCCAAACCATCCAAACCGGGCGACTTGCCTCTGCCGACCTTCTTCACTGCCTCGTAGACTTCGCTCTTTGTAATCTCTCCTTCGCAGCTAGCCGCTTCAGTCGACAAAAGTAGAGGAAAGTCAGCCAAATTGCTGCGAAACTCGTCCTCACGAAGACCAGGCTCCTTGGTAAAACGGCTCTCGAAATGCCGCCGAAACGCCTCGCACATGTCGCCAGTGGCCCGAAGAGTATGCCCCTCCGGGGTTTTGACTTCACGAATGTAAGGATCGGAACCTCGACGAATCTCTTCCTTGCGCAGATCAGCGCCCATATTCACCGCTTCGGAAGACATCTTGCTTAACCTATGTCTAATTACCTGACCCATGCAGCGCTCGATAGTCAAACGCTCCAGGGCCTCCTTAGCTAAGGCTATTTCTCGGGGTCCCCCCCAGCCACCGCCCGGGAAAAACTAGCCTTAAGCGTTCTTACCTTAGCTATATCTAGGGCGAGCCGTTTGCTGAAATCAGTGGTGATAGACCTAATCCTACTCTTAAGTCTCTCCCACCACTTATTCCCGATAACTGCCCCACTAGCTCTCGCTGCACTAATCTAGTTAGCTGTTCCTGGAAGACAAAATGAACTTCCAGTACCCAGCCATTCTAGGCCTACGATCTAACGCCACCCGGGCACAAACGAGTTTGTGATCCGAATAGCTTACCCAGTGGAACGTGGGACAATCTAACAAGTCTACGTCGGCTCCTCTAACAAACATTCTATCCAGGTAGCTAACTACCCAGGTAAAAGGCCAATTCTGAGGCCACGTCCACATTCCCCCACCCGGCGTGATCGACCCGGTATCTATCGACGAGACCAAACTATTCGATCAGATCAACCAGGCTACCATCGCCCCTACTCCCGCTAGCTCCCCGCCCCTATCTAACTTGGGGTTCAGGATGGCATTTCAGTCCCCCATTAAGACTAGGCGCGTTGAATTCACCAGGAACGGCCCCAACTGCCGAAAAAACGAGACCCGCTCCTCCCGGTCGTTGGGTGCATAAACCGAAACGATTCGGAACGAACCAATTTCACGGCAATATCGGCCACGATCAACCGGTCCTCGGCATCGGTATGCACAAGGTCCACCTTCGCATCAAGAGTCCGCTTCACCAGCAAAGAAATTCCCCTGGCATGTCGGTCCCCATATGTTGAATAAACGACAAAGTCGCTCTCCAGCACACACGCATCGACGCTGCAAACAAAGTGGGTCTCTTCGATCGCGGCGACATCCACGCCGAAAGACAAGAAATCACGGAGCAGGCGGTCTCCCTTACCCCGATCCCTCAAGCCCTTCACATTCAAAGTGGCTATCTTAATAGACATTTTCTAGGCCTGAAAAATAAAAAAGAGAAAAGAAAAAAACCTACTCACATACAGGCCGGAAATCTGCATCTGCAACGGATTGTCCTAGGCTCCCCACACCTAGCTCTGACGTTATTCGTCCTTCTAGGACAATCTCGCCGACGTCTGTGGGATAGGGTAATTTAACACACCTATATAGGGAGGGATGGAGTAAGACGGAGACCCCCCCAGAACAATACTGTCTTAATCTCTTTAGGTATTCGTCGTCTATTACCAGCATTTTAATGTTTTTGAAGGCTTCTTGTGCTTCCACCAGATGCGCCCAAACTTTTAGGTAGCCACCTCTGTCCCTTACACAGGTGACTACACCAGGAGTACCTGGAAAGTTCCTGGGGTCCTCAATTGATTTCGCATCTACAGTAGACATTTTCATCAAAAGCCCCAGTAAAGATTTTTTATGGCTTGACAAGCCTTTCTTAACTTGTTCCACGTCTACTCTGCAAATGGTTTCTGCGTCAGGGAAAATTCTTTTTTTCTTTTTCTTTTCCCTGGGGAGAGGAAAAGTGGAAGAGTGAGGGGGAGTGGATATTGAACTAGCAGGGGAGGTGGAGGGAGAGGGAGACGGAGCTCGAGTGGGTGAAGTGGGGAGGCTCGTAGCTTTTGGCAGTTCTTCTCTAGCTTATCCTGGCGAGACTGGTACTGACAAAGACCTGTATTCTTTCTGCCCTACTTCGGCCGACACGTTTCTCTACCGGTTTTTCAGCGTCCTCCTCCTCTTCTCTAGTTCTTTTTAAAGAAGAAGAGCGAGGGGGAGGCATTTCCTCAATCTCCATCTCCTCTTCCGGTTGCTGCTGCTGCTTTTTTGTTCTTTTTCTTCCTTTTTATTTTGCTGTTTGGTTGAACATTTTGGTGATTTCTGGTGTTTTTGTTGTTGTTGCTGGGTTTCTGTTGTTGCTGGGGTTTCTGTTGTTGTTGCTGCTGCTCCTGTCTTGCTGGTTGTTTAGGTGACTGTATGACTTGCTGCTGAGGAGAGAGTGGGTTTGTCATTCCCCCCCTCTTCACTTCAGTTCAGGCACCCTGGGTAGGGGCTTTTCTTTTTCTGCTACGACTGTCGCTGCAGCTGCTGCTGCTGGAGGTGCATTTCTTCCCAGGGCACCCCTTAGCCATGTGCCCCACTGAACCACATGACCAACAACATGGCCTCCTGCCCTCCACGACGACGAACATTTTTTTCTCCTGACATGTCAAAATGTTTGGGATGTTTTGGAAGCTTTGACGTGTGAGGACAACTTGCAAAACGATGTCACCGTACTTGACCATACTTGGCAAAGAACGCTCCCATACGGTCTTCCGAGATGTCAACTGGTACACCATGCACAGTGATTTGCGTCTTTCTTGTGCCCATATACTCCGTTTGGAGTCTCAATGCCGATGTTGAGAGGACATTTCCTGCGAGCTGCTTTGCTTCTTGTTCTGATCGAGAAGAAGGTCCCACATTGCGATGCTTCTCCTCGCCAACACTTTCGGTATGATTTTGTTGAGGCTTTTTTCGTGCATTCTCTGCTGACCCAAATGAGTCTCCGACTCTTTACATCTGTGGTCAGCATCGAAATAGCTTTGGTATTGACAGCTTCCAAAGCTTCGGGGATAGTAAGGAACTCATTCTCCTGCAGGTATTTTTCATACTTTTGCCGTTGTTTCTCATAGAAAGCTGTATCTTTTTTCTTAGGCCCGCTCTCGGACCAGGCCTGTTTTTTTGCTGGTACCAAATTTTCGGTTTACACCGGCGGTGTTTCTAAATTTTCGCCCATGGTGGCTGATAGCCGCTACGGCTGAACAAATTTGCCTGTTTCTGTGTGTTATTTTTTTAAAATGCAGGCATAAAATACAGAACAAAAATTATGAACAACAAAACAAAAACGTGGAAAAATAAAACCAATAAACGCGTAAGAACTAAAACAAAGAAATACGAAAAAATTAAATAAAAACAGGGTGAGGGTAAAAATACAAACAAAAAAAGGAAATAAACACGAAAGAAACGAAAAGACGTACAAATGCACAAAATAAGGACAAAAGAAAACTGAAAAATTGAAAAGTTTTAGAAAATAAAAATGAAAAGCCTTAAATGTTCAATTAACTGAAGCTTGTCACAAAAAACGCAGTCCAAAAAAGTCTAACTAGACGGCATATTCCTTCCACTCAAAATAGTGTCCAACGTATTGATGAGGATTGGGACATATCCATTTAGTGCTTATAGGTACGGTATGCAACACACACACACACATATATATATGTGTGTGTGTGTTTATACCCTGCCTGAAGTTATTAAGCAAATCATACAAACTTCAAGAATTCAAATTTGGCTTGAAAAAAATTATCAAATTTTAAACAATCAATTTAGATGCCAAAACAAAGCCATAATTAAAAATTTAGGTAATGTCATTATGGTTTATCGATGTTATTTGATGTGTTTAAAAATATATATTTAAAAAAAAACTGCCGTCTGAAGTTATTAGGCAAAACCAAATAATCATATTTTACTTCAACCAAAAGGTACTAAAATCATAAAAAATTGATCAACACCTATAATAGAACAAATAACAACACATGATAAGTCTTTGAATTCTTTACATTTTAATTGTGACACTATTTAACTATGGTAATTGATTAACTAATTAGCCATAAAAATTAAACAAGAAAATACTGAGAACGGAAAAGAAGATAACCCGAGATTTTATTTTTACTTAAAAAAGTTACTTTTCTCAAGAACCCGAGAATTTGCGTAAACAGTGGACTCACAAAAAGGCCATATGGCAAGCTTTTGACAATTGATTAATGATGTTTATAAAAGTACTGGTTAAAGAAAGCCCGAGAACAAGATATCATTCGAAATCACAAGATTTTAGAAGTCAACCAGGCGATGAAGCCATATATTGATTGTAAGAATTTTTGCCATAGGATGATGTTCCAAGAAATATGTCGTTCAAATGGAAAGATTTTATTTTTTTACTTTCCCAAGAAACCGAGGATTGGCGTAAACGATAAAAAACCATGTGGCGAGCTTTTGACCATTGATTTATGATAATTGTAAAAAAAAAAACACGAGATAGCCAAAGTGGGTCTGTGATATCATTCGAAATTGCCAGATTTTAGAAGTTAACCAATCCACGGGGGCCATATGTTGTTTGTAAAAAAGGGAATTTTTCATAAACAACGTTGATAATTTTGGAATTCAGAAATACTGAAATAAACAGGGGTGTCAAAGGTTTAATTAATGAAGCACGCTTAGCCACACCCGCACAACCGAGACGCCATTGGTCGGGTGGTATCAATGGTAAAGACGGAGAAATTACTAACGCCCACCGAAAGGATTTGGTATGAGGTACCAATGTGAGGAGGGAGTCTAGGAGGATAGCTATCCTGCAATCTCTCCTCTCGGACGAAGGGATTCCCCCACCCTCAAATGGAAGTAATTAATTTTCTATAATGGGAAGTAATCAGTTTTCCTAGCCGGACAACAAAGAGGTCCCTTGTCAGAAATCGGGAATTACCAAGAACCCCAGGCTGCGTCTAACCCCGTACCGGTTTTGGGTCGATGTCCATATAAACGATCACTCTAGGTTTACGAGGCGGTTGGTAGCAGTTGGAATTCGAGTTCCAGTGAGTTTTAGTAAGTTCGAGTTGCCTCGCCGAAGATGACCGAGATATTCCACGACTTCCTAACTTCGACTTACCATCCTACGAAACAGGAAGTTATAATGACGAACGAAGCTAAGCCAGCACCTAAAAACTAAACCAGTTGACTTAGAAAACCAGAACTTGCCAGAAGTATAAAGTGTCACTATCCAAGAACGGGTTGGGAAAAACACATACTCCTGTATAGAACAGACTGATAAAAGTTGATTTGCTTTCTTTCAACATAACCAAATCTTTTTGGTTTTTTATTTATTTTTTTTGTTTTTTTTACACTTGTGCGACGTCACCTCCAGTTTAGACTCATCTTCCACTACGGCTCCGATGCCGATTTCCTCTACCTAAGATCAAATCACAACGTGGGTAGGTTAGACTTGAAATCGAAGTAGTTACTTCGGTAACCAGTCATTGGAAGTGAGCTGAGAACGACGGAGCTGGTGTCGGACCGGTTGCATCTGGTGTGAAGCCGTTAGAATCGACCAACCATCCTATTTGGTACTATGACCAAAGGATCCCGCCGAGTAGCGACGAACGCCGATCGACTGGGTCACATATTGGTGGCAGCGACTAAGAGTCCAAAACGCTTGGTAGGAGAAGTATAACAGCATCACGCCGGGACTAGAAGTTGACCCCGGGCCGACAGTATTGTGTCACATAATATAGTGACCCCATTTCTCAATAGCAGCCAGTAATCCCATTGATTTTTTTTTACTTTGGCAGGAATAATTTTTGACATGGTAGTTTTAATTGCTTTCCATAGGTCTGCTTTGCTGTTATATTGTTTTCCACCTTCATCTCCCTCCTTCTTCCGATCGAAAATTTATGGACAATTGTGTCCATAAATTTTCGATCGGATTCAAATCAGGACTTGATGGTGACCATTCCATTATCTTCTCTCTTGTAAATCCTTTATACTCAAAGAATTCACGGGTAAGCTTAGATAGATGGGAAGGTGCATTGTCGTGTATTAATACATACTTCACTTTGAAACTGCGGGACCATGAAAAGAAAGGCTTGTTCATAAAATCACAATAATTAGCACTGTTCAGTTAACTGCTTCATGAACTTTGAATGGTCCAATAATAGTTTGGACGACAATTCCAGTCCATATCATAACACTATCACTTCATTGTTGCCTTCTTTGAGTCACAGGCACGTCTGAATTGGATGAAATTCATCCTTTGGCCAATCTATCAAGTCCATCAAATATCCCTCGAGATTCGTAGATGAAAATTACTTTAGAAAAGTCAATTTGCATGTATTTCTTGGCTCAATTTTGATGCTTTAAAATATTTGCTTTAGTCAGAGGAGTTTGCCTAAAAGATTTTTTACAGATCCCAATTCACAAAGTATTCTACATCTTTTGTCCATCTTGACTCCTTCCAGGCTTTTCAAAGATCTGAACACTAGTCAAAACACGCTTTACTTTCATCTCGAAGAAGCAAGTTCTTAAAGCCCTTTTCTTTGCTTCGGGTTCTCAACTTACTTATATTTTCAACAGCCTTCTTTATCATTCGATGATTTGTGCAAAACTCTTTTGATATCTCCAATGTGAGCATTCCCTCATTCAATAACTTTATTATTTTCTGTTTTTCAGAAGCTGTTAGATACTTCCCTTTACCCATGTTTCAACATATATTATGGAAAAAAAGTCTTTATTTGATTTCAGAGGACTTAAGCTAATCTGAATAATAAATCGTAAATTCCAAATATCCCAAAAAGTAACCATTAAAATGACAGAACATTTAATTAAATATGTTACAAAGAGTGGAAATGGACGGTTTTAAATTTGACAAATATTTGTTCAGAACAAAGCTTTGAGGTTTGATTTGCATAATAACTTCACACCAAACACTAATATTCCATGGTTGTAATTTATTACATTGGAATCGTAACCACGATCCAATTCATCAGTTCTTTTTGAGTTTGTAGGTTTGATGAATTGTAGCGTGATTACGATTTCAATGCAATAAATTATAAGCACCATATTTTCCATCCAAAGTTTTAAAATGTTAAATTAGCAATAGTATTTATAAAAAAAATATAATGAATGCTTTGTAAGTAAAAAAAGATTTCTTAATTTTTGATTTATAATACAATTTTTACAATTTCATGCTACTGAGATAATTGTCCAATCGAAGGTTTTGAAGATATTGATAATTTCAGCCTAATCTTATATCAAGAAAAAGTAAAGAACAACATACTGGGGATTGGACTCACTAACTTGTGAACTAAATCAAAATCAAAATCACCCCAATAAATATCATAGACATCTAGAGGTGCTCTAATATGTCACTTTTTGAATAAGAATGTCCAACCTGAATGACTGACGCCAGAACCAAGAATACATCAATTATTTACCTTTCAAATTATTATCATAGTAGAATACACTTGTATTCTTTATGACATTTGCTTCTATTAGTAACATAAACATTTCTGAACTTATTACCAAACACAATTAAACAAATCACAAAATATTTGTGCTAGAAGTTGGTGTTTGAGTTATGAATAACTCTCTACTTAGATAATTAGGGCAACACAATCTTGTTAACCTTTTTGACCTTGTACTGCCAAGCTTAATAAATTAAATTTTTTTCATTGCCTAGTGATTTCAAGGACTTTCTTAAAAATAATTTTAATGCATTATCTTCGTTCATTTATTTCATTCACTTTCTTGTTACAAATTCAATTTATAACACGTTTCATTTTGTGCACTGATACCCACTAAGAATCGATAGTTTCCAGGCCTGAGTAACAAGTAATTAAAAAGGAGTTAATTCCCTTAGCTTAAATGCTATCTGACGTAACTACAGTACAGAATAACTTTTTGTAGAAAGGTTTTATTCAAAATAAAAATCACATTCCTATAATACCGATTTATATTTTCTAATTATAACAAATTTTCAAGTTCTTTATGTAGAGAACCAAATATACCAAAATTGAAACAATGAACATCTATTTACTTTTGTTATTTTAAAATGTCTTCCGTTGGTATTGTCCATTCTGCTTCATAATTGTCTGCCTACACGTGTGTATCTACCTCATAAATATTCAGATTAACAAATTGCCTGAACTATTAATATATTTTGTATTGCACTCTCCCGCTTTACCTTTCAGAATAATGTTGTTGGTACAAATAGAATACAGAATAGTTCCAAAATAAGTCAGTTGCATTCAGTTGTTGTGACTTTTGTAAAGGTTAGTACCAACAGGTATTATCTTTATAAGCATTTCTTACTGATATTCTACAAAATAAAATATTTATTTACATATTTTTTCTTTTTTTACAAGAATTAACTTGAACAATTAAGAAATTTTAGGGGGTATCAAAAGCGTTTTACTTTTTTAGTAGCTTTGACTCCAAAGTCTATTTCACATACATGTTGCGGGGCCGAGTAGGATGTCGCACCCGCAAGGTTTTTATGTAGATAAATGTGAACAGCCAAGACAATGACGGGACAAAGGCAAAGGTTTTGGTTATGAACAAAAGTGTCGAATTTATTAACACATTTACATCGGTGTGGTCCGGTATGACTGGTTGATCGACGAACGTAGCTGGTTCGGTCGAATGTAGTTGATCCGGTCCGGTAGTTTAGGATTGGTAGGCGAACGTAGCTGGTTCGGTCGAATGTAGCTGGTTCAGTCGAATATAGTTGGTCTGGCCCGGTAGTTTAGGGATTGGTGGGCGAAAGTAGTAGCTGGTCTGGTCCGGTAGTTTAGGATTGGTAGGCGAACGTAGCTGGTTCGGTCGAATGTAGCTGGTCTGGTCCGGTAGTTTAGGGGTTGATCTGGCCCGGTAGTTTAGGGTTGGTCGGCGAACGTAGCTGGTTCGGCCGAATAGGCGAAGACGGAGTCCCCAAACAGGGCCAAGGCAGAACAGTGATGCGACTTCACAGGGCGGATCGACCGCGAAAGCGGGATCGCGCCAAAGTGTATCACCAGGCGAAGATGGTGTCCCCAAACAGGGCCAAGGCAGACAGTAATACAACTCCACAGGGCGGATCAACCGCGGAAACGGGATCGCGCCAGAGTGTATCACCAGGCGAGGCAGGTCAGAGAGGTGTTTCCAGGGCGGATCGACCAGGGCGGGAGCAGCTTGGTTTGGGCGACAAAAAGCACCGGAAGTTCACAAAGCTAAGAATATTTGATCCAGGCCTCCGAGTTGTTAGTTGGCGAAAAAAAGCTCCTGGATATTTGCAAAGAGTTCAAGTAGGCTAGAAGACCGTAGATAATAAATTACTGTCTATGGTTGCTGATGTTTGAATGGCTCAGCATAGTCAGATGCGTACTAGGTATGGTTTGGCATCAACGATATTGGACTAGCCGTCCGGTTTCTGGCATGTTGCTTGACCTAGATCTGCGAGATCGGGAGTTGTGAAGGTCAAGGTCGGCTTTCTAAGGAGCGGATAATCGGCGACCGCGACAAGGCCCTTCCCCAGAAAATTGATCGTATCAATTAATAATAATAATATTTACGAAGGTCTTTAGGAAAGTGACCCTCCTACCGGATCGGGTCTGCCGCACAGGAGTCGCTGGGGTGTCGTTTGATGTCTGCGGTGCTGCGTCTGATGGTCTGTTGCGCTGGAATAGCATTAGGGGCCGCAGAGCCGGGTTTGCGTCATACTGTCGCTTCTCCAGAAAAGCAGGCTTGGTCCGATCGATTGCGATGGTGTCGGTCGAGTTGGCGCGCTTGATCGTAAGGTGCTTGTCGGTGCGTCGAAGAACCTGAAAAGGACCTTGGTATGCCGGCGTGAGTGGTCGTCTCACGGCGTCGTTCCGTACGAAAACGAATTTGCAATCTCGCAAGTGTTGAGGGATGTACGAATTCACCGGTTGCTGTCGTGGAGTTGCATATTTAAGCCGGGCCATTTTGTGGCGGAGTTCCTCGACGAAAGGAGATGTTGGTTTTGAAAACGTCTGAAGGAGTCGTCGAAGTATTTGCCGGGTAGCGCAAGAGGTGTACCGAAAACCAGTTCGGCGGGTGAACAACCTAAATCCTCCTTTACGGTGTTCCTCAATGCTAGGAGAATTAAAGGTAGGTCGTCCACCCAATTGATAGTGTCAGGTCTAGTGGCCAGGGAGGTTTTAAGGGACCGATGAAACCTCTCAACTAAGCCGTTGGCGCACGGATGATAAGCGGTAGTCTTTATGTGCTTGGCGCCAAGTAGGTTGGTAAACTCCCGAAAAGGGACGACTGGAACTGTGACCCCCTGTCGGTCGTGATAACGTGGGGCGTGCCGAAAGTTCCAATCCACTCTTTCAGGATGGTCCTAGAGACGGTGTTAGCAGAAGTGTCTTTTATAGGTATGGCGGTCGGCCACCGCGAAAAACGATCCACAACCGTCAAAAGATACTGGTAATCCTGACACATCGGAAGCGGTCCCACTAAGTCGACATGTATGTGTGAGAACCGTGCATCGGGACTGCTGAAGGTGCCGACGGGGATTTAGTGTGTCGGTGGACCTTACACTTCTGGCACTCCATGCACGTGGAAACCCATTCTCGAATGTCCGCATTCATATTGGGCCAAACGAATCGGTCGGTAATAAGTTTGACCGTAGCTCGCTTACTTGGATGAGACAGCCCGTGGAAATGTTGGAATACCTGTCTCCGAAGTGTCGGTGGGATGTAGGGCCTAGGGCTTGCTAGGCTGGTGTCACAGTACAGGGTGTCGTCGCTGAAGGATGCAGGGAACTCCCGAAGCTTTAAAGAAGTATTCGAAAGGACGTCCTGCAGCGTGGGGTCGGATTTTGTTCAGCGGCTATGGAATCTTGACCCAAGACGCCGGTCTGAAGAGATTGAATTTCCGCTCGCGATAATGTGTCTGCGACGGCGTTGTCCTTCCCTTTATGTGACGAATATCGGTCGAGAACTGTGACAGGTAGTCGAGATGCCGGATCTCGCGAGCTGTATACTTGTCAGAGTTGTTACTCATCGCGGTTGTCAACGGTTTATGGTCGGTATAGATGGTAAAATCTCGACCTTCCAGTAAATGCCTGAAATGCCTGACGGCCAGATAAATGGCCAGCAGCTCTCGGGAGAAGGTGCTATATTTTCTCTGGGCTGGCGAAAGCTTGGCTGAAAAGAATGCGATGGGTTCGCGTTGTGAGTTGAACTTTGCTCAACCACCGCGCCCACACCAGCGTCCGGATGCGTCGGTTGTCAGGAAGAGTCGTGTCTCTGGATCGTCGTTGATATGCGAGAGCCTGGTATAATTTGCCAATGCAGCCTTTGCTGTATGGAATGCGTGCAGAGCATCTCCTCCAAAGAGATGTCCTTATTCCTTCTCTGCAACAGGTTCGTCAGTGGCTGGAGGATGGTAGCGCAATTTGGTATGAACCGACGATAAAATTGAGCATGCCGAGGAAACGTCGCAATTGCTTCATGGACGTCGGTGTGGGAAAATCCCGGATCGAGCTGATCTTGTCTGGCAGAGGTGCTATGCCGTCTGCGTCGGTGCGGTGCCCGAGAAAGTCAACGCTGGGCGCCCCGAAAACGCACTTGTCCAGGTTCAACTTCAGGCCGTAGTGCGAGAGTCGCTTGAAGACTTCTCGCAGGTGTTGTCTGTGAGAATCGGCGTCTGTACTGGCCACCAAGATGTCGTCGATATAGGCGTATACATGCGGAAGTCCGCGCAGGACTTCGTCTAAGAGCCGTTGGAAGGTCTGGGCAGCGTTACGTAGACCGAACGGCATTTTTAGAAATTCGTATAGGCCAAACGGTGTTGTGACTGCCGTTTTAGGGACGTCTTTCGCAGCGACGGGGATCTGATGGTATGCCTTTGTCAGGTCGATTTTTGAGAAGATGCGAGCCCCCATCAATCCGGATGCAAAATCATGGATATGAGGGACAGGATATCGGTCTGGTACGGTCGATGCATTTAATTTCCGGTAGTCAACGCATATCCGAAATTCTTCACCACCAGGTTTAGGCACTAAGTGTAGTGGCGAGGCATAAGGGCTATCGGAAGGACGAATGATGCCATCACTGAGCATTTTGTCGAATTGCTCCTTGGCGTACGCCAGTTTGTGCGGAGCGAGTCGTCGCGGATGGGAGTGTGCGGGAGGACCTCGGGTTCTGATGTGGTGCTGAGTCTGATGGTCACCTGAAGCCGTTACTTGGAGTGGCAGCGTTATATCCGTGAACTGCGTCAGGAGATCTAAGTACTCGCGACCATGGCATGTTGCGACGCTGATTCCTGTGGAGCCTTGACGTGTAGGGGTACCTAAGACACGGAGATTCGTCGTCGTATCGGACAGAGTCCTAGGGTTCATATGGACCGCCAGTGCGTAATGCGCCAGGAAATCCGCGCCGAGGATGGGTACCTTCACGTTGGCCACGGTAAATGTCCAAGTGAAATCGCGTCGCATGCCGATATTCAGAGTAAGGGTCCTTTCTCCGTATGTGTCTATCGCGGAACCATTCGCTGCTCGTAGTTTGATCAGGGTGGGCTTAGCGGTGTGGTCGTTCTGAAGGGGTACCACGCTGATGGCCGCACCTGTGTCCACCAGGAATTTCAACTTGTTCCGTCGATCCCAAACGTAAAATAGACGACATTGCGTGTTGGCACCGGAAGAGTTAGTCGTCGCGACTCTCCGGTTTATTCGTTTCCCCGGGCCGACGGGTGTGTACAGGGAGGTTTACAATTCCTGGCCTCATCGCCGAATGTGCGATGAAACCAACAAACACCCTGGTCGCTTCGCCGTTCTCGGCTGGGGTTCGTCTCCGTCGAGATGGGGTCGATGTCCTCGTCCGCGGGCGCAGGGAGATCTGGAGCTCCCGAATTTGCCGTTGAAGGTCGGCCAACGCCCGTTCCGTTTTACTAGGCTCGTAGCGTTCGTGCTTCGCTATGTCGGGGGCGCGAACAGCGTTAACGCTGTGGTCGAACTGTGCAAAAACAAGATCAGCAGATTCCGCCAAATCGTCCAGAGGCGTGGCTCTCGTCATTGGTGCGATGATTTGAGCGACAGATTTAGGCAAATGCTCCAGCCATAAACCTCGAAGAACCTTTTCTGATACGTTGTGCTTTCCCAGCTGGTTCCTCATATATCTGAGAAGCTGGGATGGCGTTTTGTCGCCTCTAGTGACGTTCCGCAGTATCTCCTGAATCATATCTTCCTCGGAACGTCCGGTTCGCTTGAGGATTGCTTCCTTTAAGTGATCGTACGGTTCATGCTGGCGCAAATCGGAGAGGACGTCAGAAATTTCGTCCATCATATCGGATGGGAGTTTCTGCATTACATTCGCGAATCTGGCTCGCTGTGAAGTAATGCGTAGCATTGAAAAGATGGATTCCACCTGCAAGAACCAATTCTTGGCATTATGGTGGTATGCAGGCAGAGGTATGATCGCAGCCGTCATGTCCAAAGAATCACTTTTAGCCGACTCCATCATCGCTTAGCTAACCATCACGTCGGGGTCACCACTTGTTGCGGGGCCGAGTAGGATGTCGCTCCCGCAAGGTTTTTATGTAGATAAATGTGAACAGCCAAGACAATGACGGGACAAAGGCAAAGGTTTTGGTTATGAACAAAAGTGTCGAATTTATTCACACGTTTACATCGGTGTGGTCCGGTAAACTGGTTGATCGACGAACGTAGCTGGTTCGGTCGAATGTAGTTGATCCGGTCCGGTTGGTCTTTAGGTTTTGGCGAACGTAATGCTAACGTTGGTTCGGTCGGCGAACGTAGCTGGTCTGGTCCGGTAGTTTAGGATTGGTAGGCGAACGTAGCTGGTTCGGTCGAATGTAGCTGGTCTGGTCCGGTAGTTTAGGGTTGATCTGGCCCGGTAGTTTAGGGTTGGTCGGCGAACGTAGCTGGTTCGGCCGAATAGCGAAGACGGAGTCCCTAAACAGGGCCAAGGCAGAACAGTGATGCGACTTCACAGGGCGGATCGACCGCGAAAGCGGGATCGCGCCAAAGTGTATCACCAGGCGAAGATGGAGTCCCTAAACAGGGCCAAAGCAGAACAGTGATGCTACTTCACAGGGCGGATCGACCGCGGGAACGGGATCGCGCCAAAGTGTATCACCAGGCGAAGACGGAGTCCCTAAACAGGGCCAAGGCAGCACAGTAATACAACTCCACAGGGCGGATCAACCGCGGAAACGGGATCGCGCCAGAGTGTATCACCAGGCGAGGTAGGTCAGAGAGGTGTTACACCTTCCAGGGCGGATCGACCGTGGAGACGGGATCGCGCCGAAGAGTAACACTCTCGACAAAAGCACCGGAAGTTCACAAAGGTAGCGTACTACACTTTGATCCAGGCCGAGATTTATTTTGTAAAAAATACAAAATTGTGGCACAAGGCCAAAAAACGGGGAGGGGTAAGGCTGGTCTTCACTAACTATCTTATACCTAGCTAATTTGATTCACGACCCATTCAGACATTACAATTTGCTCATTCACCATAAGAACTCGTCCATCATCAGTCAATCCTCCTTGCACCATAATACCACATCCACTCTAGGGAGACTTACAAAACGCGCCCCATGTCATAATGATCCTAACACATATGTACAAAAATTCTAAGATGAAAAAATGAAATGGGGGTGGGATGTGAACCCAATAACAAACTAAAATATTCACATAAATGAAAATAAAACGTTAACTGATGTTAGTAGGGCCCTTCCAACCCTCAAAATGCTGTATTCTGCCCACTGGAACAAAATCAAGCAGCTCTCTCGCTAAGGGAGTGGGAAAGGTGATAAAAAATCATACGGGCATGGGGAAGTATAAAGCTGACCCAGTCGAGATAGAAAGTGGGGGATCAAAAAACAAACTGGGGAGGTTGGGAATCTCAGGCTGGATCATAACTAAAGATGTGGCCGGGGGCAGGCCGGGAACAACACTTACTCGCATTAACTAGGTACACCAAGGCTTGTCTAACCTAACCAAGGGGAGGGCACCACAGGAAGCCACCCCGATGTAACGTAGGCTTGACCTAAAACAGAAAATCAAGGCTAGCCCCGTTCACACGAACCAAGCTCGCCTCAGTCACCCACCTTTCGCTGAAGACTGTCGAATGCAAGCGTTTTCTATCAGTTCTGATCTTCATCTTGAGCTGATGCTCAAAGAATCGATTCAGATCCTGATGAGAAAGACGGATACCTCGCAAGACTTCCTCCTCTCGCGTCGTCCATATCACCATTCGGGCCGTGGCTAGCAGCATGAGAAACACCATCCGTTTCACCCCGGAATACGGGGGCGACACATTGTCACGCGTATGCGCGATCCATGGGCACAAGCTTTTCGGGAGCGAGACGAGCCGTCAGCTCGCCGACATGGTCCCATAAGAGGCGGACACGGGGGCAATGGAAGAAGGCGTGCGAAGCCGTTTCCTCTAGACCAAGGCCGCACCGTTCACAGTCTGGCAAATCCGCCAAACCCCCATATGAAGGCCATGTCGTTGAGAGGCAGCCGATTCCGAGCCAGTCGCCAGGTAAGCGAAAACTCAGGGTTACTGAGGTAATCCGCCGCTGGCGCCCAAGACCAGTGAGAGCGAAACTCATCCTCCGACATGTCGAGATCCTTACGTAGGGGATCCTTCGCGACCCCCTCCACTAGCAAAACGATAGAAGACCTTCCTAGGCCGAGAAAGGTCACTGGACCAAGGGACAGCCAACAAGGCCGACCGACACTCGCGAAAGAAATCCGATTGAACCCGGGGTTTACGACGGCGATCCACCCGCCAGATTGGGGGACTGATGGTAAGGCGAGGGAAGGCGGCCCTCACAATCCCCTCAATAATCGGATCTCTACCTGTCAAAGCGCGGCGTAGGAAAGCCAACCTCGAGGCACGTTTGTGGCTCAGCAAGTGTGGCATTCCCAGCCCCCATGACACGGACGTTGTGCACAGACTTCTCTGTCGACCTGATTCGCGCGTCTCCTCCACAGAATGGAGGTTAGCGCGCGCTCGAGCGGTATCCTGTGGTCGTCACAGAGAGGAAGTACGGACAATCGATAAAGGACAAGAGGGAAAATGTATGTAGCACACACCTCCGCCCTGCCCTTCACGGACAACCTCCGTCGACGCCAAGTCTGACCGGCGGCGTAGACCTTTGCTCGTACTTCAGACCAATTCTTCTCCAGCTGGAGGTCGGGTCCAAACCACACTCCGAGAATGCGGACAGGACCGTCCGTCCAACCGAAGGGCCCCGGAAGATCGACCCCTTCCAGGCGCCTAACCGCAAGCCGGACGACTTGTCGCGGTTAATCTTGGCCCCTGTCACCTTTTCGTACCGATCAAGCGCCTTCTGTACTGCCCTGATGCCTCTGCGGGACGACACGAAAGCAGTTACGTCATCGGCGTACGCGGAAACCCTGGCTCGAGCCCCGCCAGGAACGGCGATTCCGCATAGGGCCGGCCTGCTCGCCCGTCTCTCAGCCGGCGAAGGAGAGGCCCAACGCCAAAGCGTAAAGTAGGGGCGACAGCGGGCAACCCTGACGAACCGACCTAGACAGCGCAAAAGCGCCCGACAGCTTTCCGTTCACCTGTACCACAGCACTGGGGGAGCGATACAGGAGGCTAATCCAGCGGCAGAAGTCGGGTGCGAATCCGGCGGCCTGCAGGACAGCAGCAAGGTAGCGATGGTCAACCCTATCAAATGCCTTGGACTGATCCAAATTGATCAGCGCGGCACACTCGTCGTCTTTTACACCCTCTATGATCGTGCGGATCAAATGCAGGTTGCTCTGAATTGTTCGACCCCTCACAGAACAGGTCTGCTCGGGACCCAACAGAGACTCGGCAACTGACTGCAAGCGCTCCTGCAGGATCCTGGCCATAATCTTTAACTCTGTGTTTAGCAGAGTTATGGGCCTATAGTCGTCTAGTTTCCCCCCGACACCCTTGCCCTTTTTCAACAGTGTGATCACACCCCTGGAGAACCGGTCGGGGAGAGACCCTGCCGGAACCAGTTGTTGAAGACGACCGTCAAAATCAGGACAAAGATGTGCGACAGCCTCAAGTACACTTCATAGGGCAGACCATCCAGACCGGGCGACTTGCCTCTGCCGACCTTCTTCAAAGCCGCGTAGACCTCGCCCTCGGTAACCTCTCCCTCGCAGCTAGCCGCTTCAGTCGGCGAAAGCCGAGGAAAGTCAGCCAAATAGCTGCGAAACTCGTCCTCACGAAGACCAGGCTCCCTGGTAAAACGGCTCTCGAAATGCCGCCGAAACGCCTCGCACATGTCGTCAGTGGCCCGAAGGGTGCGCCCTTCCGGGGTTTTGACTTCACGAATATAACGATCGCCACCTCGACGGACCTCTTCCCCTGCGCAGCGCTGCGCCCATATTCACGGCTTCGGAAGACATCTTGCTTAACCTATGCCTAATTACCTGGCCCATGTAGCGTTCGCTATTCAAACGCTGCAGAGCCTCCTTAGCTACGGCTATCTCTAGGGGATCCCCCAGCCACCGCCCGGGCATGACTAGCTTTAAGCGTCCTCACCTTATCAGCTCTATCTAGGGCGAGCCGTTTGCTGAAATCAGTGGTGAAGGACCTAATTCTACATTTAAGTCTGTCCCACCACCTATTCCCGATAACCGCCCCCACTAGCTCCCGCTGCACTAAGTTAGTCAGCTGCTCCCGGAAGTCCTGCCTGTCCAGTAAGGACAGATTGAACTTCCAGTAGCCAGCCATTCTAGGCCTATGTTCTAACGCCACACGGGCACAAACGAGTTTGTGGTCCGTATAGCCTACCCAGTGGAACGTGGGACAATCTAACAGATCTATGTCGGCCCTTCTCACTAACATTCTGTCAAGGCCGAGCAGCTTGGTTTGGGCGACAAAAGTGGCTAAGAATATTTGGAAAGAGTTGTTCAAGTGCTCCCTGGCTAGAGGGAGTAGAAGACCGTAGATAATTAATTACTGTCTATGGTTGCTGATGTTTGGAATGGCTCTGCATAGTCAGATGCACACTAGGTATGGTTTGGCATCAACGATATTGGACTAGCCGTCCGGTTTCTCGCATGTTGCTTGACCTAGATCTGCGAGATCGGGAGTTGTGAAGGTCAAGGTCGGTTTTCTAAGGAGAGGATAATCGGCGACCGCGACATACACATCTATAGACTACGATTCCACTATATTAATAATATCATTATATATCAGATATCATTATGAATAATATTCAATTGTAGCTTTAGTTTTAGATGTTATAATGGAAAATACAGGTATTGAGGTTCTGGCAATTTGAGGTTTTATTTTAAACTGAACTTCAAAGCCACTGAAACAACTTGTAGAATCTGAAAAGTAGAGATAAATTGTGATGATGATCATGACACACATACATACATACTTGCACAAATTCAAATTATACAACAAAAAGCATTCATTGTATAATAAATCAACACTACTGCGTAATGGAAATTTATAAATCGCAGCTATGCGACAATTTTATAATCGCTATATTTTCATGTAGTCGATTTCGTGCACTTTTAGCAGAATCGGATCCCAGAAGCTTTCGTGAATCTCCCCAAAGTTCGCTCGCTGATTGGTCAATGCTAACCAATCATATTGTCTGCACGTGAAGAATGATTCTTCCCGCGCAGCGCTTCGGAGCCGATGGTCACCTATATAAGCAAGAAATATTCTTAGATATTTAATGAGATTTCAGCTGCCAAACGAATCCACGACAGTTGAAACCATGCACCAATCTTCTCACTCACACCACCACTCACATGCTGAATATTCCCTACACTCACATAATCTTTTTCCTTACACAGCAAAACTGTTGAAAACATTTATTACCAGAAACTATCACAACCTTCTTTCTTTCAGTGAACTTTGGAACACAATTAATAGTTAAAGTGAGACAACTCTTGTTTTACTCAATGCATGCCTTTCTTTCACATCCTTGTTTGTACATCGTTAAATACAAATTTTATGTGTAATAATCTCTTTGGTTTATCCTTTTTTCTTCATGTCATTTTGTTTTCCTAATCTAAGTTAAGTTAATGTGGTGAAGTCCGCCACACTTCATTGGTGACCGCCGACGAGATTAGGAAAGGCTGCCGTGATCCGATAGGGCCGCATTTCATTGGTATTTAGTTGACTTGTATTTGTCCTGCAAAAGAAGGCACCAAAACTTCACTGTTACCCCATTCGCCAGTGAACCTAGTAAGAGAATCGTGAGAAACATCTGGGAATCAGCATATCTACTTGGCGCGCAAAATCTTTTCGTCACCACGTGCGAATATTCACGCGACTCAACATGGCAGTCCCATACAGTGACGGAACTGCCGTCCTGGTCAATCTTCCCGTCTTCAACACGATAAACGTTCATGTTTGGTTCTCGCAACTGAGCGCAATATTTCAAGAGAATCCAGTCACAGAACGCCCGTTTCGGTTATGTAGTCGAGAAACTACCTCCCGACATCGCATCAGTAGTTTCCGATTTCTTAGATAACGTCCCATCAGAGAACACATTTGACGTTCTGAAAGAAGCCATTATATACAAGACCGAAATTCAGAGGAACGGCGAATTAACACGCTTCGACTCGACCAGAACAAACCAACACTTCTTCGGAAGATGAAAAACCTTCTGGGTAAGAACACCATGTCAGAGGCCTTGCTACGGAAACTGGCTGGACAAGCTGCCGACCCACACCGCGCAGATTTTGGCAACACTCCCTGAGGACTTGGACCTACTACGAGTGGCTGCAATAGCCGATAAAATTGTGGAGATAAGGGCTCTTAACAGCACTCATATTTCCTCGGCGGACAGCACACCACGTAAATATATATTAAAGAAAATGCAGCAGCAGATCGACAAATTGTCCATGCAACTGGAGCGACTGAGTGCGTTCGCGTCCAGCATACAATGCATACAAGTCTCGACACCATAGCAGATCTAACTCGAACGCTAGGAGTAAACCAAACACTGGAATTTGCTGGTGCCACCAAAAGTTTGGACAAGCAGCGAGACACTGTGCAAAGCCTTGCCATTTCAATGGTCAAAAACATCTACTACTAAAAAAAACAAGCAGGGAAAGGCGACCCCAACAGCGTATGAAGATGACGTCTGCTGTTGGGGGAAATCGAGTTAACCGTCTTTTTTTTTGTTAAGGATACTAACTCAGGCGATTTATTTTTTGGTGGACACTGGAGCCCAGGTCAGTGTAGTCCCACCCAGAGCTAACACCACCAATAGGCGAATCAGCATATACCCTGCGACAAACGCAATAATTAAATATAAGAAATAAAATGTATTTACACAATCATATAAAGAGTAATACTGTTAGTAAGTCCAGGAACGCGGTTAGTAGCAAATACAGATGGATATATACAGTCTCGAAGTAGGACTTCCTTAGAGTCTACGTGCTTGTAACTGACTTCTACAAGAGTTTACCTCACACTATCTCCGTTCGTATATTCTCTCTCTCTCCGTATATCCTCTCTCTCTCTCTGACTGTCTCACTCTGGGTATTTAACGGCAGCACTCTAAGTAACACTGGTAGAGTCCACTTATATGAAAAGGGGAGGACCCCATAACACCCCCCTCCTTAGATCCCTTTTTGGGGGGAGTTAGTATTTTTGTCTCTTATGGTTGATCTAGATGCGTGTGCAACGGGTTTGTTTGTATCGTTCCGCATCTTGTGTAAAATACACGCACCTACCCCATGTGAGCTCGCGTCACTTGCAATAATGATTTCGAGTTCGGGATCGAAATGTGTCAAGTTAACTCTGAAGTTAATTTTTGTATTATTTCCTTGAATGCTTTTTTACAGTCCTCTGTCCAATTCCAATTATTCTCCTTTTTTAGTAACCTATTTAGTGGAGCCCTCAGTTTATGCATATTATCAATAAATTCGCCATAGAAGTTAGCTAGGCCCAGGAAACTTTGCAGTTCTGCAACATTTTTTGGTTCCGGCATATTTTGAATTGCCGATGCCTTCTCTGGGTCCGGTTTCCTGCCATTTTCATTTATTATCTGACCTAAATATTTAATTTCATTTAGGAAAAATCACACTTTTCTCCTTGTACTTTGAAGCCGAAGTCCTGAAGTCTTCTAAAAACTTCTTTTATGTCTGATGTGTGCTCTTCAACATTGTCGCTCTTAATTAGAATATCATCCAGATAAGCGGTCGCGAAATTCTGGCCCGTGAGCATTGTGTCCATCGTTTGCTGAAAAATTGCAGGTGCTACTTTTATTCCGAATGGTAGTCTGTTGAATTTGTACAACCCTTTGTGCGTATTAATGCAAAGGATTTTCGTACTCTCTTCTTGTACTGGGATTTGTAGATAAGCCTCACTAAGATCTATTTTTGAAAATATCTTACCGCCGTTGAGCTTTGTAAATATCTCCTCTGGGCTCGGTAGTGGGTAATGGTGGTCTTTTATTGCCTTGTTGAGTCCCGTCGAAAAATCTGCGCATACGCGAATTTCTCCTGACTTCTTTTTTACATAAACCACCGGCGCTGCTCACTCACTAAACTCTGTTTTTGATAGAATCCCAGTTTGTTCAAGTCTCTCCAATTCTTTGTCTATTTTTTCTATAGTAGCGAACGGTACATTTCGCTTCTTTTTAAAAATTGGTTGGACGTTTACTTTTAATTCTATTTTGGCCTTAAATTTGTTGCATCGTCCCAACCCGCTTGAAAATACCTCAGGAAATTGATTATATAATTCCTCCTTCAATTTTATAGTATCTGATGGTTCTACCTCTAACTTTTTGCAAAACGAGTTGATAGGTAGGTCCCAAACGTTGAACTTCTGCATCCAGTCGATAGCTACTAAATTTTCAGTATCTTTCATGACGTATATCTTAAATTTTTTTGTTTTGGCGTGAAATTTAACATTCACGATTGTTTCTCTCTCAAATTTTATTCGTTTGCCTGTAACCGACTTGGCAATTTTGTGTGTGTGTAACATGGTAGGTCTGTTGAGTTTTTTCCATGTCTGTAAGTTGATTATCGTGAGGTCGGAACCCGAATCCAGTTGTAATTTAATTTTTATTTAAAATTTCCAGTTCCACATATTTCCTTACATTGGTGTTGTCATCGTTATTCATCCTTATAGCTCTTATTCTATTAGTATCTTTTCTATTTCTACATTGGGATGTCTTGTGGTCCTTTTTTCCAGATTCAAGACAGTTTTTATATCTGAAGCGGCAATCCTTGTTCCAATGTAATCCTCCACATCGATAACATGCTGATGGAGGGGGCTTACATTTGTTTCGATATTCGTCATAATTTGTCCTGTATGTTGTACTTTTCCTCTTATCATAAAATTTTCTTTTTCTTTCCGAGGAGGGTGAGAATCTTTTTTCATTGTCGTAAAATTTTAGTTTTCTTTCCGGGGAGGGTGAAGAACGAAGACTTTTGTTTAACTTACGTATATGAGAAACAGCTGATTCTTCAATGTCTTTTGCCTCTTTCTTTATGCTTAAACATCTCTGGCGATCTTCCGATAATTGCTGTAATGTTAGACCCGGTTCATTTTGTAATTTTGCAAGCATTCTTCTACGCATTTCGCTATCTTTTGTAGAAACTAGCCCTTGAACAAAGATGAGACATTGAAATTGTCCGGGGTTAATTCCGCTAGTCTGAAGTCGTCACAATGTTTATTTACGATTGCGGCAAACGTGGAATAATCCTAATTATCGCCCTTTACCAGGTTAAGGCATTTCCACCTCCTGTGGAAGAGTGATGTTTTGGGCCTGAAGAGTTCTTTAAGACATGTCACTGCTTCGTCAAATGTTAATTCGTTCGTCTTTTTTGGCAAGATATAATCCACGAACTTTGTATATTCTTCAGTTCCTAATTTTCTAAGCAATAGACGTAGCTTTTTTGCTTCTGTCCAATTTTGACAGTCTATGTTAAAGATGTCTTCTGAAGTAATCTCCAAAATTTTTGTCCTCATCTAGAGAATATTTGAAAATCTCTATGGTATTCCACACTGCGTCTTGCGAAAATGTTGCTTCTTTTTCAATATCTAATTGCTTGTTGCCCGCTACTTTCAATATTAGTTCCTGGAGCTCTGTTTGTCTATCTTGATTTTCCTTTTGCGTTTGTAATATTTGCTTTTGCCATTTTTCTTGTAGCTGTAACTGTTGATCATTTTGGTATTTTTGCATTTGTAATTGTTGCTCATTTTGGTGTTTTATCAGTTCTACCAACATATTTTTAAAATCTTCCATGATAACTCAATTTTATGCATTTTTACTCCTCGTGATTGTTGCTAATTTGTTGTTGGACGATGAGGGAAGGATTTTTCTATTTCTTTTTTTCGAATCACTCGAAGCCAATTTGCTGGTTGGACGACGAGGGAAGATTTTTCTTTTGTTGATTTTTTCTTTTCCGCTTAGGTTCTCTTCGTCCAAATTTGTTTATTGGACGACGAAGGAATATTTTCTTTTGTTGATTTTTTGTTTTCCGCGTGTGTTCGAATCTTCGTCGCCAAGTTGTTGTGGATTCCGAGATGAATTCAGTCTCCAAGGAATGACAAACGCAATAATTAAATATAAGAAATAAAATGTATTTACACAATCATATAAAGAGTAATACTATTAGTAAGTCCAGGAACGCGGTTAGTAGCAAATACAGATGGATATATACAGTCTCGAAGTAGGACTTCCTTAGAGTCTACGTGCTTGTAACTGACTTCTACAAGAGGTTACCTCACACTATCTCCTCCGTTCGTATATTCTTTCTCTCTCCGTATCCTCTCTCTCTGACTGTCTCACTGGTCTTTAACGGCAGCACTGGTAGAGTCCACTTTAAAAAGGGAGACCCCATCCACCACGGGCCAACGGCTGGTAGAGTCCACGCGCTTATTATCAGCAATACCAAACAACCATTGAATTTTGAGACACTGGCCGACGACACTCTGGAATGGATTTCAATTTTCGGCTGCCCTTCGGTTATAACGACAGACCGTGGCCCACAGTTCCAGTCAACTTTATTCAAGGAGTTCGTGAACTTGCTTGGAGCTACTCACATCCCAACAACTGCATATCATCCTTGTGCAAATGGCCTTGTTGAGAGGTTCCACCGTCAACTTAAGGTTGCATTAACAAGTTCCGACACTGCCCCAACTTGGTTGTAGAAATTACCATTAGTTATGCTTTCATTACGAACCATAATGAAGGAAGATCTTCAGTGTACTCCTGCAGATCTTGTTTTTGGTACATCGCTTACGTTACCAGGTCAATTTCTAGACAGAAACACTTCTATAGAACCAACTTCTACCTTTATACAGTACCTTCAAAACAGAATGACTGAACTATCATTCACTCCTACTCGAGTACACCCTCAGGAGATTTATTTTCCCAAATCTTTACAAGACTGCGACTTCGTCTTCGTTAGACAAGACACAGTAAAAAAAAATAAAAAAAAAAACGCTAACCCCTAATTACTCAGGACCTTTTAAAATATTTTCACGACAGCCAAAGTATTTTACCATTCAGATATACAACGGCCAGTCGACCATTTCTGTCGACCATTTGAAGCCGGTATATCTTGAGCAAGTCGCCAAACAACTCCGTCCGGATCGACGGCAACCCAAAATTCCGCAGCAACCAGCATCATCATCGTCAAGCCAAAGTGACATATTAAAGAATTTTGTTATAATTTCTTTAATCTCGGGTGGGTATTGTGATGATGATCATCATAATACCCACCCGAGATTAAAGAAATCATGCATACATACATACACAAATTCAAATTATACAACAACAAGCATTCATTGGATAATAAATCAACACTACTGTGTAATGGAAAATCTTTAAATCGCCGCTATGCGACAATTTTATAATCGCTATATTTTCATGTATTCATTTTTGTGCACTTTGGGGAGAATCGGATTCCAGAAGCTTTTGTGAGTTTCCCCAAAGCTCGCTCGCTGATTGGTTAATGTCAACCAATCACGTGAAGAATGATTCTTCCCGCGCAGCGCTTCGAAGCCGATGATATAAACAAGAAATATTCTTCGATATTCAGATTGAGATTTCAGCTGCTCGCTCTGACTTTTTCTTGACTGGCGATTTACCACGATACTGTTTTCTGACACTCTACGTTTCTCTTGGAGCTGTAATTTACATTTTGGTTAAGTTTGATTTATTTTTTACAGTCTTTTTCTTGCGTTCTTACGACTGTTTTTGCAAAGTTTTGTGATTTTTTTCTTTTTCAGTTTTTTTTACCCTCCTCATTTTTTCCCTTTATTTTGCACTTATTCTTTTAATATTATATATTCTTTTTGATCTTCTTTAACTTTATATTCCTTTTTTAATTTTATTTTTCCGTTTTTTCAATTTTGTAACCCCTGCAAGACTTTCTGTTTATTTTTCTACTCTTTATTCTTTCTTTCGACTGACTTTATTTTTCTCTTTTATTGCCTGTTTTTATTTAAACATCCATTAAGTTTTCCGTGTTTTCTTTGTTTTAAAGTTTGGTGTACATATTTTTTCTAATTTTTTGTATTTATATTGTCTAATTTGTCCACTTTTTCTTTTGTTTTCATTTGTTATTGGGTTGACTCATTCTTAGCGTCAGCCATCTTGGTTTTGTGATTAGCTTTACATATTACTGTTTCGTATTTTTTTGTATAGCGGTTTCCTTTTTCTTTGCATAGCGTTTCGTTGTAGTGTTTATTCTTGACTATTTAATCTGTTTGCACGTCCTTCCGTTTTGTGTTTTCCTTTTTTTTACTGTTTAAATTTATTGATTCGCCTTGTTTTTTGCTCTCGTCTATTGTCTATTTTATTTTTGTACGTTTAAACTTGTCTCACCTTTAGGTGAACTTTGTTCATTTTTTTCCGTCTCTCGTCTTTTGTTTACGTCCGTTTGTTTTGTGCGTTTTCTTTTTGAGTGTTTTTTAAATTTGTTTTTTTCGCCTTTCGGCGAACCTTCTTCGTTTGGCATATATTTCTTGTACGCATTTTTTGACTTACCGTTTCGCTTTCGGGCGAGCTTTGAGTTTTTTTCTCTCCTGTAGGTGAAACTTATTAACTGTTTCTTCTTTTTTTCACCCTCTTCCCTTCCCCTTTTAAAAATCGAAAAGAAGGAAAAAAGGTTTTCCTTCATTTTTAATTATAAAAAAGAAATAAAAAAAATAAGAAAACACCTTTTCAATCCTAAAAAAGACCCTCCGGATAACGACAACTTAGAAGAATACCCAATCCTAGAATCTTCTTCCTCTAGTGAGGAGGGCGGTGGTGGCAAATTAGAAAGTTTGTATGCCAATAATCGCCAGGAAAAGAAAAAAACTCAAAGTATGGAGGTCGACATAGAAACCAAAAATGTCCGGTAGCCAATCATGGCTAAAAATCTGACAAAAATATGGAGGCCAAGAATAGCCAAAAGGACAAGACTAGGAATAGTGCTGAAACCAGGGATTCGCCCTGTTGTTGGAAGTCCCCGCCAAAATGTATTATTGATATCGGGAAGTTCTTGGAACGTGCCAAGAGTTACGCACACCTTGTGGTAGAAGATGGGCTCTTGGAGGATCCAGTTGAACTAAAGAAGATCGATAAAAGAATAGTGTCTGTCTTTGTTGTCGACAAGCGTACGCGCAAAATTTGTCATTCGACGAAAGACACATTGGTAAAATCACTAGAGTCCCTGGGGTTTAAGCTACTGCGAATCGTTAAGGACGTATTGCTGCCCACACAAGAAGATTGCGTAAAAGCAACAAGCCGTAATCTAATCACAAAGGATCTGATACTCCGAACAGTGTATGAAGGCTGGAGGAGGACCAAGTAGCAATATATGAGGTTCCTCCTTTCTTGTGTCACTACGGGGAAATTCTGGGTGCTTCCTGCGATAGCTTGACTGGGGGGTGGGTGGAGTTTTGACATCATGCTGGACCGTAGAGCCTTCATCTCCACCCCCAACTGTCTAGATATTGGGGTTCTGAAGCTGCCGGTCATAGTCACCGGCCGTAAACCAGTTTGTTGGAAGTGTGGAGACGCTGGTCACCTCTCCTCTTCCTGCCCAGAGAAGAAGGCCTCTGGAAGTCAGGCTCCAGTTGACCACGTCTTTGAAATCCGCCTCGCCTGTAATGGGCATGCCAGCTTCCGGTTGAGCCTACATCTAAACCTACCTTCCACGAAGAGCCTTCTTCCGTTGCAATTGTTGAGGAGGGAGAGGGGAAATAGCAGGTTGCTGGCAGGGCCAGAGGGAAGTGTCAGACAGCGGGCCCTCGGTCTCCTGAAGCGCCAGTGACAAAAAAGATACTAACAGTCCCACTCCCTCTGTCAACAGTAAGGGCGACGCTCCGGCCTCAATACCGACCCTGAAAGATCTTCAAAGATAATATGATCCCGGATATGAGAAGACGGAAGAAAATCCCAAAATTAAAAGCTAAATTAGACCAGCAACGAAAAAAAAATCCTCCCCCATAAAGAAAGCACCTCCCTCTACATCACTGCCCCACATTCAGCTCAGTTTCCCCAGCCCTCTACCTGCAGTCAGCCCAAGACCGTCTCCACAAAGAAGGCCACTCCCTCTGACCCATCACATTCTTCCCATCCCTCAACCACTCTTAGTAGAGAAAAGTCTTTGCCTGCCACTCCATACACATCTTTTTCCCATCCTTCAACCCCTCTCAGTAGAGACCCCAGCCCTTTCAGACGAACTTATACCCCTCGTCACACCCCAGTCCTTCTCCCATTAAAACTCTAGAAATGCCCCCTCCCCACAACAAAAGACTTAGAAGCCCGGAAAACGCACAAGCACATCTTCAACCCAGGAGATGTACGCCGAATATCCCCTGCCCAAGCTGAAAAAGCTAGAGATTACGGGAACCGAATTAAAGACTTGAGATATCTTTTATCCATGAAGCATTTCGCAGAAAAAGATATTGAAGAGCCCCCAAATTTTCCCAATGCGGACGGGAGCTAAACAGGCTTGGGCTTGACGAAACCATAGCCTCTTTTAAAATGTCCCCACCAATTTCTATAGTTCAGAATGAAAAAATGAAACAATTTTGTGCTGGGAGGGTCCCTGTTTCTGTTCACCCCTCCCTCTATAGAGCTCTTAAGCTGACATTTCCCTGTGATATAAGCGGAATCTCCTAAGACAGTACCATCAAGACTGAGATGGGCCATGGGTCAATGGGAGAGGCTGTCGGTATCCTTACCCCGACCATGTTCAAACAAGTGTCCCAACCCTAATTCGGTCTGATAATGGCACTCTGGTTAGCAACTTTGAATATCCGGGGCCTGAGGTCGGAGTCCCGAAGGGCTAGACTCGATCGCGATCTTCAGCGCCTCGGAGTGGATGTATGTTGTGTACAAGAGACCTGTTATTTATATCGCGACCATGAGGACATTCTGTTTAAGAGGTTCGTCCTCTATTCAGCATGTTTTGATGGCCGATCGAGGAGGTGTTTCCTGGCTAGTGAGTAAGTCTCTGGATGCGGCGTGTGCTCTTCACGGATCCGGCGGGCAGGCTTTGCGTGTTGGATATTACCATAAAGGATGAGGCTCTTCGTCTCATTGGGGTTTATGCGCCCAATGACTGTGCACAGCAGCCTGTTTTGTTTCGGCAGATCGAGTCGTTTTTGATGACATCTCGTTCGGTAGATTGGAATGCCGTCCTTGATCCCGATATAGACTGTATAGTACAAAAAGCGGATACTAACAATCCGGATGTGAAGCCGTTTCGAGACTTTATCGACGAGATCAAACTCGTCGATAAGTATCGAAATGAGCACCCCCGGGACTAGGGGCGGCAGCTCGGATTCGGTGGTGAGCGCAAGCTACATCGACCGAGTTCTAGTTAAGAGAGTCGACGTAGGGCGCTTAGAAGTTTCCATTTTGTAGTTTATTCGGATCATAGGCTTGTCCGGGTTCGGATAAGCCTAAGGTTAAGATGGCTGGGTACTCGAAATTGAACGCATCATTATTTGGTGAGCAAGATTTCCGGGACCAACTTTTACTAATGCTAGAGCGGGAATTGTCGGGGACTGTAGTTAGGAATAAGTGGTAGGATTCTTTGAAATCTAACCTTATGTCTTTTGCTGCTGATTTTAGGCGACGACTCAATTTAGCAGGGTTAGCAGCGCAAAAGTCTTGTGAGGAAAAATTTGATCGGGCGATCAAATCCCGTGCTAGTGGGGACGTAGCCGTAGCTAAGGCGGAGCTGGCCTCCTTGCTTATCAAGAAGGATCAAGCTCTGGTAGTTAGGGCTAGGCTAAAAAGAATGTCTACGAATATGGTCGCTTCATTGCGTGCAGAGGAAGCTCGTAGGGCGTCTAGTCGGAATATCGCTAGAATCATATTGCCGGGCAAGCAGACTGTGACTACAGACGTGGGCATTTGTGAGGCTTTCCGCGACTACTTTCCGGGGCTGTTTACTAGGGAATCCGGTTTGAGCGCTGATCAGTTTGATGCCTATTTAGCCGACTTTCCCCGCCTCGAGGCAGCTGAAGCGGCTGGGTGCGAGGGTCCCATTACAGAGTCTGAGACCTGGTATGCGTTGAAGCAGGTTGGCTTGGACAAGACTCCGGGATTATATGGTCTTCCTTACGAAATGTACTTGAGGCAGTCGCTCGTCTTTGTCCCCATTTTAGCACTGATTTTCAGCAACTGGATGAAGCAGGGGTCTATACCTCAACGCTTCACCAGAGGTGTGATCAAGTTGCTTCGCAAGAGCAAAGACGGTGGAGATGGGGTAGATAATTATCGGCCTTTGACGAAGATTTTAGCCAAGGTCTTAGCCGGCCGTTTGCAGGCTGTTCTCTCTAGTCAGACTTGTACTGTGAAGGACAAACTTCATTTGGTACGCTTGATCATCGCGCTGATCAATTTAGATCAGTCCAAGGCTTTCGATAGGGTTGACCATCGATTTCTGGTAGCTGTCCTTTCGGCCGCCAGTTTCGGGCCGGACTTTCGCACTTGGATCCAACTTCTGTATGCGTCCCCCAGTGCGCTGGTAGAAGTGAATGGGGTAAGATCAAAACCTTTCATTTTGTATCGCTCCATTCGTCAAGGTTGTCCGCTGTCTCCATTGCTGTACGTTCTTGCGCTGGAACCTTTCCTGTGTAAGTTGAAGACGAATTCGGTCCATCGCCGAATTTCCTTACCTGGTGCTACCACCTCGGCCAGGTACTCCACCTATGCTGATGATGTTTCAGTTCTTGTGTCAAGCAGAGCCGAAATTAACGAAGTCAGCAAAGAAATCAAAGGCTATGAGATGATGACAGCGGCCAAGATCAACCGCGATGTCTGTTGGCTTGCGGTTGGGTTCGTGGAAGGTAGTTTCTCTTCCTGGATCTTTCCACTGGACGGACGGGCCGGTCAAGATACTCGGCGTCTGGTTCGGTCCCGACCTCCTGTTGGAAATGAATTGGTCGGAGGTGCGAGAGAAGGCCGAGGTCGCAGTTCGTTTGTGGACTCGGAGGAATCTTTCCTTGAAGGGACGGGCGGAAGTATGTGCCTCTCACATCTACCCGATTCTCCTTTACCGACTCTCAGTGCTTCCACTCCCATCTGACACTTTATTGGCGTTTGTAAGGCTCTTGTTCTCCTTCTTGTGGGGAGGCAAGGCCGCCATGGTTAGTCGCGAGATCTGTTACCGTCATCCTTCTGATGGCGGTCTGGGGTGCCTTGCGTTGAGACTTGTCGACATACGCTTCGCATTACTTATCTAGACCGGATGTGTATGCAATTGGATGAGAACGGCGAATTCTGGAAGGAAGACGCCCGTAAAAATTTTCCATCCTTGAGAAATGTGCGCTCGTGTGAGGAGGAGGCCGGCCGTGTGTCTCGAGGCGAGGGCTCTTTCTATTGTGAATGTCGGCTTGCTCTCAAGCGACACTTACGGGCGAAGGATGGCCTCTCCGACGTTCAGCCGTTTTTCCGTAAGGCATTATATCAGGTGTTAGTGGGGAACGTTCAGGATGCCTTGATAGGCGAGATCGGTCTGACGAAGCGGGAGGCTCGCTGCATATGGCCTTGAGCGCCCGGACTGAAATGCCTCACTAATACTGGCTGATGATTCGAGGGGCCCTCTGGGTCGTCAAAAGATTTTCTGCGGCGGGTTTGGTAAAGTCGTCAATCTGTATTCGCTGCAATGGGGAAGTAGAGACCCTAGGTCACGCCTTTTTTCAGTGTAGTGTCGTAGCTCCGTTGTGCAAGTTTGTTGAAGACATCATAGTTTGCATGCTGCGCCGAAAGTTTCTTGTCCTCGAGGCCAGTTCTGTCTGTAGCAATATAGTACCGCCGTTGCCTAAGGCTGAGCACTATAGGTTCCTTTGCTTACTGGGGTTTATGCGAGTCGTAATATGGACGACGCGACAGGAGGAATTTCATGGGCGCGAGAAGTTTACCTTTTCCCAATTGATCCTTTTCTTTATGTATCAAGATCAGGACGGAAATGTAACGACTCCATCCATTGGGATTTGGCGAAAGATGGGCGAGTCTTGCGCGTCTCTGTCGAGCGAAAGGTGCTGACTTGGAGTGGCATTTTGATGCCAGTTAGGCATTAAGAATTTTGGGATTGCTGGGTTGAACATTGGCAACCCTTCTCGTGTATAGATTAGTTTAGGTCGGTTTTGTTTTAGTGTTCTTTTTTTTCAAGTTAGCTAGGGCGTGTATGCTCATTGGCCCCTTTTATTTCTGGCCCTATTTTTTTTCGTTTGTTTAATTCCCCATCCCTAGGTGGTTAGTGATATCAGTTCTCTGGTGATTGCGGGACGCCTTTCGTTTCGAGTTTTGTATTTGTTGTGTTTGAATGAGTGTGTGGTTGTAGTGAGTGCATGGCTTGTACGAATGTTTTATATCTTTTAAAGTCCTGCATTGATTTCTTCCAGTTAACTGATGTTTCTGTCACAGTTTGGGCTGTGGAGGGTTTTACTACTAACAAATGTTTTTGTTTAGTTTCTTGTATATAGTTTTGTACACATATGTAAATAATGTGGGTTTTTTAGATTTTTAAATTGTTATTTTTATTCCCCCATCCAACGATGAATTGTAAATATGGGGAATAGTTTAGGACTTCATAGAGTTTCTGAGGCATTATGGTGGTTGAGGTAAGACTGGTGAGTAAGAATGCGTTGTTTTGGTGAAAGGAATATTGTTTGTATGCCTGGGTCAGTGATTGTGACTAGCTAAGTTTAATCTTAGGACAGTTGATGACCGTCCCCCCCATTTCCCCTTGTGTCGCATTTGTACATTTCACGTACAATAAATATAGTGAGATTTTAGGTGCCAAACGAATCCACAACATTTGAAATCATGAACCAGTCTTCACTCAAACCACCATTAATATGCTGAATGTTCCCTACACTCACAAAAAAAAACTTTTGACAACATTACCAGAAACTATCACAACCTTCTTTTTCAGTGAATTTTGGAAATAGTTAAGAGACAAGTCTTGTTTTACTCAATGCATGCTTCTCTTTCACATCCTTGTTTGTACATCTTGTTAAATACAAATTTTATATGTAATGATGTCTTTGGCTTATCCTTTTTTTCTTCGCGTCAGTTTGGTTTCCTAATCTAAGTTAAATTAAGGCCGCCACAAAATGAATCACAACTGTGCTGCCAAAGACTTCTTTTTTAAGCATAGCGACTCGTCTCTTGAAATAAAACACAGAAGTTGTTAAATAGGATGCTTTAAAATTCAAGGTACAGAAGACGGTACCCGGCCATTAGAACAAAAATTAAAGAGATAACATTATCAAAATAGGTTATATAGAGAACATTACATAAAGATTAAAATATTCATTTAAGAATTAATTACAAAATTAAAAGAAAACGTTTGATACCATCGAGTAACAATTATTGTATTTTCAGGGCAATCTAAAAAAAATTACCAAGTTGAAAATATATTTTTGAAAACGTTTGAAAATATTTGTTTTTTTTAAGAAAAGAATCTTCATATGCATTCCAAAAGCAGAGCAAATTGAAGCAATGTTTGATTTGTTTTCTCAAAGAGCATCATATCTATTAAAATGCTATTGTGTTTATTTCATTCTAGCGTGCTTTGATAAAAAAAAAAATAGGCAATAAAAAGTTATTTCTTTTATGAACAAAATACAAATTTTGCCCAAGACTTACTGAAGCCGACTAAAATGTATTGTCATGTAAACAATTAATTTTACATATCAAAATTTGTGGGTAACTCAAGCCTTTATTAGCAAGAGTTCACTTACAGGCTTATCTTTTGGGCAGTACTACCTTATACAGATGAGTGAAAAACTATTTTGAAATTCGAAAAAAAAGTTCCTTTTATAGAATTTCAATGTTACATACTTTCTACGCTGAATATTTATTGTTTTAAAATTCACTTGTAATTTTTCAGTGCGATTTTAAATTTATCCTGTTGCTGTTCGTAACAAGGTTTTTTAAAGACATGTTTAAAGAATCGAAAAATGTCAAGTTTAATGCTATTTTCGAGTGTAAACCTTTTTTGAAAGAATTCTTTCAATACCAACAAAAATATTTCTCCTTATTTTGTTGGTAAGCTTAAAAGACGTGAGTAAAATACAGCCTTGTGTATATAAAAATGACAACTGATCAATCCTACTAGCTTCTTTGACTTCGTTAATCAATTTGAAGGTTATGGACAGTGGCATATTATAGAATAATTACATTTGTAAGTGTCTTTTGTTGTTCAAGTAAAACTTTGTACACAAAATGACTAAAGAAACATTCTGTTATTCGTTGATTTGCAGTTAAGAAAATTATTATACACTCGTGTAGACATTGGTAATGTTTTGGCATTTTGTATCTGCCTCAATATCTGTTACCTTTATGCTAAAATAATTACTTTATATGTAGCATCTTCCTGACTATACTTTAAGTTTTATATTTTTTTCAAAGCAAGTATATTGAAGGTTTTTTTAGCAAACTAATTCAGTTATATTCTTTAGCTATAGGTATAACCAATGGACAATTTTAAACTCAAAGAAGACTCATTCGCTTGTAAAATTAGCAAAATAAAAGTTGCAATAGTTTTAAAGTTACGATACCAATATACAATGGAATTCATTGTGAATATTCAGATTTGATACACAAACTTCAAATAATTTCAGAATTATGATATTATCTCGCTTTGTTTTTATTTATCAGAAGCCGTTCTGTAAGCTGCAATTTGACCCGGTGTTTGTAATTGGCCGTGTCTCTTCTTCTTCCGCCATTGCTCTCTTTCTGTCTTGACTTCGCGCCCAAATCCACACAATGAAAAATATAACTCCGATACCAAACAGCAGGGCGACTGTGATGCCAATGGCTAACGGGGTGTAATTTTCAATGTCCTCTCCTGAACCCTTCCCTTCTATATTTACCACGGAAGATGGTTCGAAGGTAAACTTCGACACATTATCTTGGTTTAGCACTTCTTCAGCTCTAGTTATTGAAGTTATCGATGAACTTTCCATAAAGTTCTGGGAACTAAAGTCAGTTGTCGTTGAGGTGGTCGTATTTCTATTGGAAACTCTTTCTATAAATTTCATCTCTGTTGACGAACTGGTTCGAGTGACCAGAATTTTTGTTAATGTTGCCTGTGTAGTAATTGGTTCAATTTTCTTATCGGTCTTTAATTCATAATTTATTGTTGATGTAATAAATGTAGGTTGTATTGCTAATGTTGTTGGAATGGTTTCTTTTCCTTTTGCGGTAACAGTTTTATTCTCCAAGAATCTGGAAGGAATTGTAGCTTCGGTTAAAATTTTACTGAATGGTAACAAGGGGCGCGTGTTGTTTGGAGTATCTGAAAAGGAAAAAAAGAAATTGCATACATATAAGGTGTTCAGAAAATAAGCAAACTGCCCAATCACAGAATTGTCTCCTTTAATTCAATGTTCAGTAAAAAAAAAAAATAAACTTCTCGTTAGTGTTGTGGTATAGTTCGTTTTTAATATTCATTTTGTTTTCCAATTTAAAACAATTTTAAATATTTAAAATATGAAGGTTAACATGCATACTGGTGGTGAAACTAAATTATCTGATTATTTTTTTTTTTCGATTTACATTTTCTTTCTAAACAAGACTAGCAACGTTATTAATCCAGATAAAAAAGATCTTGTTTTATTGACTGATCAAAAGTTATAAATCGAAAAAAAAAAAAAAAAAAAACTTTGCAAATTATTATTATTCGTTTGGCAGACAGCTTGCTTTCCATCCATTGTTTTTACAGCTCGTTATTAACTCATCATATTTTAGTTTCTTTTGTTCATGGGCTTCTGCAGGTTCTTCCCAAGGCACTGTTAATTCCCACATCATTACTTTATATTGTCTGAGAAGAATACTATATCCGGGCGTAGTGATTGAACGATATGGTCAGGGAATTTTAGTCTTGTTCCCAAGTCGATCCTTAATTCCCAGTGATAGAGTATTTGCTCTGTTCTTTTTCTTCGGTTTCTCACCAGCTTTAAGAAACTCTATAGATCTTTTATCAAGATTTAAAGTATTAGTGCTGATGGCCAAGCTAAGTATCTCTGCTAGATCCTTTAAAATTTGCTCATGCCTCCATCTATACTGGCCCTCTGTTAGTGCTGCTTGGCAGCAAATTAGGATATAGGTTTTAAAGTTCCTAGGCGCGAGCACAATTGGCATAAGGGCGATTCTATTTTATATCATAAAAATGGAGATGAACAAACTGGGAAGGGTGTCATATACGGTCTGAATTAGGAACTTTATACTTGTATCATTACGCCATATATCAGACCATTTTATTTTCCTATAAGTCATGGATCTCCATTCGGTCCACGCTCCTTCTTGGCTTAGTCCCACCATTTTTGCCAACCTTTTCTCTTCACCCTTACGCATTTCTTCTTGTATTAAAAGGTTCTTTTCTTTTAGCCCTGTCCACTCGAATGTTAGGAAAATACCCTAAGCCCGCACGTCCAGTAGCCACGACCCCTGATATAGCCTTTTCGCGAAGTCTTTCTTTAGCTACACGTAATTCCTTTTCTGCTCGCCATTTCCTCCCTGAGTAGACTTCAATGCCTGCTCCAGCCACCATTGAGTCTTTGGCTAACTCGTACTGCATTATTATTCTAATTTTGGCGACTGAATTCTTCTACTAGACTTCTGAAAGGAAGTTGCAGAGCATCAGTATTGCCGCATAGAGCAGTGCCAGACAAACTTTTCGGTAGACCTAACCATCTCCGTAATCATATGCTAATTCTTTTTTTTTCTAATTGTTCTATATGAGAGGTTGTGAATTCATAGACAATGGCCATAAACATTTGGGAAGAATGGCATGCTGATAAATCCATGCTTTAAATGAAGTTACTAACGGTTTCTTTTAATCGAAAACTGCTAAAATGAAGACTGATGGTTAGTAAAAGCTACATGAATAAAATTTGATTAAAAATTTGTACAAAAAAAAAAAAAAAAAAATGAAGACTGACAGTTTATAAAATTTTTTTTTTTTTTTTTTTTTTTTTACAAAATTTGTAAAAAGAGACTCCACTCTACAAACCCAAAATAATGTTCGCAAACAGTCATTGTTTAAACTTTAAGAGCTACTTTTTTGTGATTTTTTTAACCAATGGGGATAGGAACCTACATTCAAAAGGAACCGATTTTAATGCTACAAGTTAGAATCTGGTTGACCAGAAGAGTTTTGGTTTTCCGATAGGAAAGTAGTTGACAGTTTCTGCCAGTCAAAAAAAGCTGCACTTAAGAGTTTAGGCTTTCACAGGTGATAAACACTGGCTCTCTAAGGGCTGAGCAAAAGAAATTGGCTGTTTCTGGAATTTTAACTAAAAGAAAATAAGGGAAGAAATAGAAGATTCTACAATTTAGAGAGATATACAGATATCTTTCTATTGTTATTTGTGAAAGTTTGTCACAAAAATTATCGGTATTAACTGATTTTAAACCTATGCAAATACAAGATTTATCTCATTTTTGAATCTCACTATTGTCTAAAAAGAAAATAAAGCAGAAATCCAGCGACGCCCGTGAAAAATATTTCTGAACTCTTTTCGACAGTTGAATATATGGAAGTAATTTAATATTTTGTTGATAATTGTTTTTATGAGCCTAACAAAATAGTATTTAGAATTATCTTGTCAAGTATTAGGCGCACAAAGGAAAGTGTTGTGTAAGCTTGTTTTGTGAATTGTATATTCTGTATTGTTATTTTATACGTAGTTTAATAAACGTGTTCTTTCAAATTTCAGACCTGGATAAGAGATTTGACGTTCTCTTTTCTCCCCCAAATCTTTTTAATATTTGGAAATAAAATGAAGAAATAATTTCGTTCCATGAACATATGCAGGTTTTGGCCTCAATTAGACATATCCATTGTAAAAATATACGCATGATTCAGAAGAAAGTTGTTGAAGAAGTGAATGTGATAGATTATTTTATTTGTGAAATTCTTAATGAATATCTGTACGAGTAATTTCAAATTGTGTTATTAGTAAACATTCTTTATATTTCCGCAGATTGCCTAGTGTGATAATACTTAAGCAATTTTTCTATTAAAAACCTCATGTCTATTGCTCTCTTTGCAACATTCTAGATCGGCCATTTGTATTTAACGAAAATTTACAGATAATATCCTGTATAGAAACTGATTCCTTTTCTCAATGTAAATTTAAATGTCTTTTAGTGAGCAGATTTTTATATTAATTTTTTACATTCCTGATTTCAGTGCCTCAACTAATTCAATAAAACGGTTCTGCATTCTATTGCTAAACGTTTCTTTTCAGTATCTTTCCATTTTTTTTCGTTTTTCTTTCTATTTCTTCGAATAGTGTTATTTACTTTTTTCAATTTCCAATTCAATATATGCCACACAATTTATACGAAGGTACGCGATTGGCACTTTAACTGTCTCAAAAATCAAGAGTACATTTTAGTAAAATTAGAAAAAAAGGTGCATTGTTTAACATTTTTTAAATTCCAAAAATATATTTCTATATATTATCCAGTCAAAAGAGTAGTTAAGGTCTGTTTGAGCCCCCTTCTATTGTTATATAAACAGAAGGGTCAGCAAATAAGCTTCAGAAGGTAATCATATTTTCAAAGCTAAAGTAGATCAAATTTTCAAACAAAAAATCGGATGTTTCGACCAAGGCAGGACAAAGTGAAACAAAAATTGAACCAGAAGACAAAATGATTAGGACTCAGAAGAGAATGCAATTTTTGGCTGTCACCGTAGAAAACTATCTAAAAAGGAATTGATATGTAAATAGAACTGCGTTCTATAAAAGATAAATAGTAAAATGTTCCTGTGACACCAGCGTTTTGAATCTGTCAAAGCTACCTCGGTTCTGTGAATTTTTTGTCTTACGATTGGGCGGATACACATTTTTGTTTTAAAAAAACCTGCTTCATTCAAATTTCGTATTACCTTCTCAAAGTTTTTTTCCATTTTTCAAAGACTGATTTGAAATCTCTTACGGTCACTTATATTTTTTTGATATATTTGTTTTTTTTAATAAGTCGCACAAAAGGAAATTGTTGTGCAAGCCCATCTTGTAAAATAGCCTTACTTTGATATATTGTTTAAACGTTTTATAATAAATGTTTGTTCTTTTAAATTTCATGTAGTAGTTTCGAGTTTTGTGTTGGTATACGCCTTTGTTAATATTCGGGATAGGAGAGGGGGCATTCTCTCTTCTTCCATTCCCTCCCAGGGAAAATTTAAAAAGTATCCTCAAAAATGTAATAAATTTTAAGAGATTCACCAACTTTAACTCATGTTACAGCCACGAAACCGTTCTTTTGTTGGAAGATGACAGATGAATAAACGGAAAATTATAAAAACTCTCATTTGCTGGCTATTGTGGCATGTGGAACCTACCTTACTTTGCTCGTTTCCGCAACAGCGGAAATAATCAGCTGGAAGTCCCTGAGTTTATAAAAGCCTTGACTATTCGGCTCTCTTTTCATTCAATTTTAGATACCTCTACATTTCTTGTTCCTCTCGCAGGAACCGGCGGAGAAATCTCCCTCAACAAAAACAATTACTACACTTTCTAGAACCTTGTTAACTGGGAAAACTCCTCTCCCCACCCCGCAAGTGACTATTATTTTGCACTCATTTTTCAACTAAATAAAAGCTGCTTGAACATTTACTTTTCAAGCTTTTGTTCATTTCACTCTGCCGAGCACAAACACACACGCGACCGAGGAAAAAAAAATCAACAAAATAGCTTAACATTTTATGTATATTTTGTTTCAAGTGCAGCATAAAAGAATTTAGAATTACATAATATTAGTAGTTACCATCACAAAGACCTGCCCACAGTTGGATGTCGTCAACAGCAATGTCGTTTTGGTGGTTTTGCCCGCGAGTTGCATGAAGAATGATCTACCAATAAAGATATAAAAAAACAAACACTGAAAACAATACTTACTAAGTATGATTTCTATTGGCTAGAAAATTTAAATTGTCATTGGGTCAAGATTTTAAAATTGACGACATTCTTTTCGTATATACCTTCTAATGCTAAAGTTTAATCTCGTATCGATCAAACTGAAAGGCGGGGACGCGAAAGTGTTAAGATACTAGAATTAGGTGATTGTATTAATCAGTGACGGGATATAACCAACAGGTTACTAAATTTGCACAAGTTTGCAGAACCAATTAATAGATGGTCTTAAAATTAAATGTCCTCCTTTTTCAGTTTCAGCATTTTATCGATATAAATTAGTTATTTTTGGAAATTAAGTTGACACTTGTGATGTATTAATAAATATATAGTTAATACTGGTTCTTTAATTTTCTGTGGAGTTAAAGATATATAATGTTAAATTATTGTTATGCTTCAAATATTTTCATATTGACGTTTTCAAAGCAGAAAATAATTTGTAACAACCGCAAGTCAACAGTCGTTTCCGAAGTACAAACATTTCCCATTTTACTCGAGAAACTGATCAGATTTTTCGAAAACGTTCACTGGAATTTCATGTGAAAAATAAAGAGAAAAGACGGTTAATCACGGTAAATTCATGTCACACAAAAGAAAATTCCCATTACGCAGAATATTACTACAACGTGTGCCTAGTAAATGCATTTTCAAGACGAAACAAATATCCTAAAAAACGTAATTTACTTATCTAGAGACATGTTAATAGACAATTTAGAAACAAATATCTGATCAATACTGAAACATTGAGTCTTTCATCACAGCATTCAAGACTTGTAAAGAAAATAACCCTGTTTTAACCTTTTGTCCTATTCAGATGTCTCAAAGTTCCGAGTTCATTCAAAATTCTTCACGTTTGCATGTATACTTATACATTTGCATGTTGTCTGAAAAATGACATGTTAGTATTTTCTTTCAACAAATTTTTTCTCGTTACTTTAACTCGACTTCTAAGTTTAAAGCGAAGAAAGGATAATGACTATTGGTGATAGAGAAATGAAAAGTTCACTATTTAAAAAATAAAAAAATAGAAAACTAAAAAGTTGGCAGACCATTTTGGTTTGCCATCATTGTGCTAGCCCCACATTATTTGGGACTTACACGAATAAGAATACTTTATCTGTATAATAAAGCTATTTAAATCTCAACATAAATACAACTAGTTTTTTTTAGAGCAGCTTTAATATCACTAAATGCAGTCAGTGCATCAGCTGACATTACAATATCACTTTTTTTTTTTTTACATTTGTTAAAAGAATGGTACGAGGTTGGAGGATACTTGCACAATTCGGTATAAAGCGTCGGTGAAAATTTATCATGCCTAAAAATTGTCGTAAACTATTCATGCTTGTGGACACTGGGAATTATTGAATTGCTTCGGTCTTATTAGGAGAAAGGGAAATGCCAACTACACCTATTCGTGGCCCGAAAACGTAATTTCTGTCTTACCAAATTCGCACTTAATTGGCTTAATTACTATCCCATATTTTTCGAATCTTTCAAAAATCATTCTTAAGAGACTCAGGTCTTCTGCTGAAGAACTCACCACCAAGACATCGTCAATATAGGCGCATACAAAATCTAAACCATGTAAAACATGATCAATGAAACCTTTGGAAAGTTTGACCGGCATTACGAAGGCCAAACAGTAGGCGTCAAAATTCAAACAGACAAAACAAGGCTGGTGATCGCAGTTTTAGGAATATCTGCGGGTTCGACAGGTAGTTGATTATATGCTCTGATCAAATCTATTTTGGAAAAAATTGATTTACCCTGGATAATAACGGTAATATCACGGGTATGTGGGACTGGATATAAATCAGGTTTGCGATAGAATTAAGCGCACAATAATCGCCACATCCGCGAAATACGCCGGTTCCCTTTTGAAACTAAAAGCAAAGGTGAAGCCCAATTACTACAAGGCTCTCTCTCTCCATCCGTTTGCTCACATATTAGTGTTTAGCGATTTTAACACCCATCATAGCAAGTGGCTTAAGAATGCTATTACTGACCTTGCAGGCATTCAGATACTTAATTTTTCAGTTTCTCAGTCCCTCACTTCCTCACGCGTTTTGCTTACAACCGGGACGGTAAAGCCTCTCTTCTGGATCTGTGTTTTACCTCCATCCTCGAGTCTTGTAGCGCCTCGCAGCTCTGCCCTCTCGGTAACTCCGATCACGCTGTAGTGTTTGTCAACATCTCCTTCAACTCCACCCCCCTGCTAAGAACCTCCTACCTCTAGAACCCCGTTCTGCTATGAACGAGCTGACTGGGACTCGTTCCGTGATTTCGTCAGCGATATCCCCTGGGATGTTGTCTTTACGCTCCCAGCTCAAGAATGTGCTTTTGAGGTCTCCTCCTGGGTCAAAGCTGAAATTGACGCTTTCATCCCCTCAAGGTCAAATCGCGCTCCTCCCCCTGGTTTTCTGCTGCTTGCTCAGACGCCATTGGCAATAGGAACCACTTCTACCACCTCTATAGTAGCGATATGTCCGCCTGCAATAGACGTCTCTTTGCCGCTGCCCGTAACGAGTGTAAGCGTGTCCTCAACGAAGCTAAGTCGCTATTTGCTGCTCGAATGAAGGAACGTATTGCTTCTCGCAAATTCGGCTCCAAGGATTATTGGCGTCTCTGCAAGAGCGTATTAAACAGTAGCAAACCCTCTATACCTCCTTTGTTCAACCAGTTTGAGGTCCTGACCTCCTCTGCCGACAAGGCTGAATGCTTTGCTCGGAAATTTTCATTCAATTCAACTCTCGACTCTTCCGGTGTACCCATATCCGATTTCCCTCTTAGAACTGAGGCCCTTATTGAGCGAGTTGCATATATTGGTATTGGGCATTATCTCTAATTTAGACCCCCACAAGGCTAGTGGTGGAAATGGGATACCAGCCATTGTCTTGAAGAAATGTGCGCCTGAACTGGCGCCTGCCCTCTCCAAATTATACAACTACTGCCTCAGGGAATCTTGTTTTCCAGACTGCTGGAAGTCCTCATCGATTGTTCCTGTCTTTAAGAACTCCGGCGACCCCTCTAACCATTCTAATTACCGTCCTATCAGTCTCCCCCCCCGCTCTTCGGCAAAGTATTCGAAGCTTTAATCAACGCCGAAGTGGTTAACCACCTTACATCCCATGATCTGCTCTCAGACAAGCAATATGGCTTCCGCTTTGCCCGATCTACAGCTGATGTGCTTACGACCATCATTGAAATTGTCTACCAAGCTCTTCAGAATAACGGAGAAGCTCATGCTGTGGCCCTTGACATCTCCAAAGCGTTTGATAGGGTTTGGCATGCTGGCCTTCTTCGCAAGCTCCAGGGTTATGGTATTACAGGTCGATTGTTTGACTTAATACAATCATTTCTGTCTAACCGTGAATTGAATGTCGTTCTCAACGGATTCTCCTCAAGCTCCTATCCCACGAACGCAGGTGTTCCCCAAAGCTCCATCCTAGGCTCTACTCTGTTCCTTATCTTCATCAACGATCTTCCGGACGCCATTGATTCCCAAGTAGGCATCTACGCGGACGACACTACAATTTACTCCTGCCTCAAAAACAAATCTAGTGTCGCTGACAAAACTAACCTGGCAGTTCATCTCGAAAAGACCTCCAATCGGTTGTGAACTGTGGCAGTAATTGGCTGGCTAACTTTAACGCCTTCAAAACAAAACTGCTCTCTATTAATCACCACAGAGATACTTCCCTGCCCCCCATTAGAATGTCTGACGCTCAACTCCACGAGAGCACCTCTCTGCGGCTGCTCGGTCTCACCTTGTCTACTGACCTGAGATGGAACAAATACATTGAGTCAATTGCTTCGTCCACCGCAAGGAAAGTTGGCTCCCTGTGCCGCGCCAGGAAATTTTTCTCCCCGGAATCGATCCTTCAAATCTACAAATCAACAATTCGCCCTTGCATGGAGTATTGCTGCCATATATGGTCTGGAACCCCTTCTGTTTGCCTCGGGCTTCATGATAAGATCCAGAGACGGATATGCAAGATAAGTGGCCCTGATCTGGCATCTCGTCTGCAGTCGCTCTCTCACAGACGCGCCGTCGCCTCTCTGTCTTTTTTACAATAACTTTCATGGTAATTGCTCCGATGAGCTGCTTTCGCTGGTTCCCAAACTTCGCGAATTCAAGCGTCCTACGAGGCTGGCATCCCGCTCTCACCTTTTCACTGTTGAAACTGTTAAATGTAGCCGCCTCTTCTACTCCAATAGCTTCATGTCTCGCACCTCTCGCCTGTGGAACTCCCTTCCCTATTCCCTGATAGCTATAATCTCCAACTATTCAAATGTAATGTCAGTTGCCTTCATCTATCCACTGTCCTTCTCCTCATCCTTTCCTCGATTATTCCTATCTGTTCTCGCTCCAAATTCTCTATAACCCCTTGCGTGCTAATGGCTTCCCGCCTTGCTAGGGGTGAAATGCTTCAAAAAAAAATAATTACATAGTTTGTATATATATATATATATATATATATATATATATATATATATATATATATATATATATATATATTGATTTTAGTTGTTTCTTTCTCAGGGCCAAATGGAGCACGTTGGAGGGAGTTTCTGCTATGATAATCTTCCAAATAGAAATTTAACTTTGAAAATCAGCTTTCGAAATCTTACCTTTTACCTGGACAATAGCGGGGAAATATGTAACTACCTTAACCACCGAGCAAGCTATAGATATTTACAATGCTTATTTACTGTGTCTATCAGAACCAACTTGGTAGGGTACCCAGTGAGGATCGAATGAACAACACTGATTGGTTGACAATATTAGTTTGTAAGCCATCGCTTTACGGTATTTGTTCATTTTAATCATGGTATACTCAACATGAATGATATTCAATTGGCTTCGCTTACTTTGGCACACAGCTACAAAAGTGAGGCCCCCCCACTGAGGAACGAACTTACGCCAATGGCATGTGGTTTATGAGGCAAACAAATAACATTAAGGCAGACACCCAACTTTCATGAGTAGAAACTTGAAACGCCACAAGAATAACGTTTATTGCTGAAAAAACATGACCGTTTTTTTAATGAAAAAAGATCATAACAAAATACCTGGAAAGTGTCTTGCATTGGTTCAAGTTGAATTCTTTTACGCTTCCAGGAATTTCCATAATCTCCTGTCAACGTCATCAATGGTGCCAAGTTGCTTAATAATTGTTTTTTGGAAATGGCATAGATCTGAAGGGATCCCGTCTCTGAAAAAGAAATGAGAAAATATTTAGACCAATTAAAACGAAATTAAATTCCTATGTCTTAAATAAATCAGACGATCAAGTATCGGGTTCTGTTTCCCGTGGAGCTGGAATTATTAATATCTCATTAAATAACCAATTATTTTGCTTTCAATATGTAGCGAATAATAATAGTCTACAATAACCTTTGCTGAAATTAAAGGAATTTACAGAAATGTGTTGAAAATTTAGAAATGCTTGACAAATACCTTACTATTTGTCAAGCATTTCTAAATTCAACACATTTCTGTAAATTTTGTTTATTTTATTTTACGGTAATTAATTTGATGTCATTTGTTTTGAAAATCGCTTTCGATATATTTCTATAAAATTATTTATTTTTAGGATAGGTAATGAATGTTAAATTTAAGGAAAGACAGTAAAATTGATTTTTAAAAGCAAAACAAATCAACATGCAACATTTACTTTGCTTTATGATAAATTATTTGAAATTTTGCAATAAAATATCCTACTAAGAAGTATCTCTATATTCACTATTAATAAATTGGAATTTATTTCTTTAAGCGGAAAATCTTAAATTTATTTTTTAAAAAGTTAAGCGTCATTTTTCATTGAACAACAATGGAATTCTATAACATTCACTTCCTTTCACAATGTAAATTTTTTTTGCCTTTTGTTAGAGAAGGACACCACATGTGGAACCAAAACTCGAAGCAGACGGCTTGCATTTTGAAGTTGTATAAAGGGGAGAGCAATCTTGCCTGATCGCCGGGTCGACGTGGAGCGGAAGCTTCGATGTAAATATAATGACCTGAAAATAGAAAAACGAAAGGGAAAAACAAAATACTGAATTTGTTCAAAAACTTTTCACGATTCAAGTTTCAAATTTTGATATAGGTAATCTCGTATTATTTTCTAAAATAATTGTCAGACGAAAAGTGACTTTAATTTGGAAGGCAAATTAAATACGCCCTGTTCATGTTATGGATATGTGCATTAGTATTTGACAATATGTTGTATTAATTAATGAAGAAAATAAAACAAACTCGTGTGTCACTTAAGAAAAAAACCTTTATTGTTAGAATTCGTGGGTATGTATGTATACGGGGACGCTGTGACGTCATAGAAAATGGTGTGACATAGGGTGATGTGTGGGTGTGGTGATATGTAGCATCTTCCTTTTTCTTAATCTTTTTTAATCGTATCGTGTATAATGGGGTTGATATATTTTATTATTCTCTATGTCTTATTGGAGAGTTTATTTACAATGTCGAGTAGAGTTTTATGAGTGGAGTATTCATGTGGTTGATGTAAAAATTCTAGGCCTTTTTTCTCTTCTATTTTCAGGGTTATTTACATTAAAACATTCGTTCCACGATAACCCGGTGATAAGGCGATATTGTTCTTCCTTTTGTACAACTTCAAAATAAATGTTTCCTTTTGTGATGTGGTATTTGGTATAATATTTTCGTAATCAATGTGAATGTTTTGTTTGTGAAAGTTCATTTGCTTTGAGAAGTGTCGTCTGTTTCTTACTATTTTATAACCTACTATTAGAAACAAATTGGAATGTAGTTGTTTGCTGTTTTTTGTAATTTTTGTTATGTTTGGGAAATTTGTTCAGATTTCTGTTCATTGTTTAGCAATGGTGGAAGTATGCAAACAAAGAGAAAAATGTAAAAGGAGTAGGACTGATATTAAACCAAAACGTGAAGAAATATATTTTGGGATACTGTTAACTCTTTGAAAGAATTTTTATCGTTAAACTGAAAGGAAAGCCTTTTAACATATACATCATAGTTGTTTATGCACCGACAGCGCAAAGTGCAGAACAAGAAATTGAAAAGTTTTACTGTACGCTAGGCAACGCCAAGGCTTAATGCATATCACAAGAAATTACAATCGTTATGGGAGACCTGAATACCAAAGTAGGCAAGAAGAGAGATAGTGAAATAGTTGTCAAATTCGGACTAGGAACTCGTAATGAACATAGAAAAAAGGGTTCAATGGTGCACGGCAAATGATCAGTTAGGATCCAACACAGTTTCAAGAACTCCCAAGATGTATATAGACATGGAGAAGCCCAGGAGAAGAAACGAAAAACCAAATTGACTATATAACTATCAATAGGAGATTCAGGAATGCAGTTTTACACATAAAAAATACCCAAGTGCCGACTGCGGGAGCGACTACCTTACAGTGATATGTAACTTTAGAGTGAAATTATGAGAATTGAAGAGGGCCGAGGCAGCACCCAAATTGCAATACAGCAGATTCCTGAATGACTCAAATGTAAAGGAGAATTATATGGGCAGAATTAAGAGCAGATACAATGAACAAAAATAGAGAATGGAAACTCGAAAAGGGACGCATTAAGAAAAGCTTTAGTAACATCAGCAATGGAGATCATCCCCCGCCCCCCAAAAATAGGAAAATTCTCGACATGATGAAAAGAGAGAAAATACAATTCCAAGGTAGAACACATAATATAGGACTCTGCACAAATAAATTAGGAACAAATAAAAACAGCCTAAAGAGGAAATACCCAACGAAAATGTGTAGAAATTACAGGAAAAACAAATATCATTAAAAAGTAAGAGAACTAACAGGACAAAAGATATGCCCATCAACAGGAAATATACATAAATGATGGACAGAACGCTGGCACACAATCATAATAAATGAAATATACAACGGGGGTGATATACCGGAAGACCTAAGTAGATCCATTTTCATAGCATTCCCTAAGAAGCCAGGTACAAACGAATGTGAACTTCATCGGAATAATGCGCCAAATAACAAAAGTTATCATCTGAATTCTGATGAATAGAGTGTGCAGAAGAATCAGACCAGAAATAGGACAAGAACAGTGCAGGTTCGTTAATGACATTCTAACAAGGAATGCAATAGTCATGTTCAGAATGATATTAGAAAGAACACTAAAAATGCAGAAGGATGTATACCTATGTTTTATAGATTATGCAATAGTGTTTGATAGAGTACGTCACAAAGAACTTTTGGAACTGCTAGGTAACCCTGACATATTTGAGAGCAAATCGCCTGCATTATACATAGAAAATGTGTTCAGTAAATATACAAAAGATAGACAGCGGCCATAATCTTAAGAACACAAGATATGCAGATAACAGTGTTGATAGCAGACACAGAAAAAAACTACAAGAACTCCCACAGAAAGTAGTGAAGAAAAGCAAGAAGAAAGGACTAAACATCAATTGCAAGAAGACTGAATGCATGGTTGTTAGCAAAAGGAACAGCTCAATATACAAATTAGAGATACAGAAATCAAGAAAGTACAACAATTTAAATATCTGAGAAGTATTTTAACAGGGGACGGAATGTGCGACACTGAAATCGGAAGGCGCATTGGGATAGCTAAGCAAAGTATTAAGAAACAGAAAAAATTTCGTTAGAAACTAAGAAAATAGTACTGAACTGTTATGTTATCCCAGTTCTAAAGTTGATGGAAACAAAAGGGACACTTATACTTAATCTCAGGAAGAAGTAGTTCAAATTTCTTGGGTACCTGAGGAAAGAGGGCTTGATAAAATTGATACTCACAAGAAAGACTGAAGGCAAGAGGGACAAGATAAAACAATACATAACCTACCTGGCGAACTTGATTGAATGGATGGCAGAGTAAGGTTTGGGAGAGATAGCAAAAAGGCAAATTTATTAACAGCCACAAAAGACAGGAAATTATGGAGAACCATGATTGTCAACGTTCTGAAGGGACACGGCACATAGAAGAAAAGAACGTAATGCTAAGTGTGGAGTATTATTTTTTTAAAGAGTTTTCTTTATTGTCTGTATGTTCTTTTCTACTATACAATTAGCGTGGGGTTAATTTGGGTTAGTTTTTATATGCTTGAAAGTGTGTATTGAAAGTTAGAAGACGAGTTTTCTTCGTCGACTCGGATTAGCCAATATCCGTTAGAAGCATAAAGTTTGAGAAATGTTTTGGATTGTGCATTGGCGAGAATATTTCTTATGTTCTGGGAAATTCGATATATTACTTTTTTCTTTTTTAGTCTATTTAAATTTTGGGAATCTAAACTGAGGTGTAATGTTCCATTAGCTAACCGAGTCTTTTGGTTCTTTCATGGGTAATATTGTTCCATTATTCAACATTCTTTGTTGGTTAGGTTTTAATTTTCCTCATAATGCGAAAGCCATGATCTTTAGTGTGTGTATTACAGGATTTATTTCTGGTTCTATAGCTATGCCGTGAATGGACGGCAATGTGCCAATATTACCGAAACAGTCGTCAAATTCTTCTAATAAGCTTTCTATGTCAGGCATATTCATTTTGAAAATTCTTTAAATTAAATTGAATTTTTGCACGTATTTGCGCCGAGAGCAGATTGATTTCTGCTGCAGTAAATTGTTCTAAAGTTTCAACTTCTATGTTTTTCATTCTTGCATTGTATTTCCCTAATATCGGAATTTTTGTATTATTACACCTGCTCAGTCTCACTTATGTTTTATTTAATGATGTTTAGGAGAAAGACTTTTGCATAATTTCTTCATTTCTGCACCGGTGTTGGTTTCAGTCCATACTGGAATGACTGCAAAAACATACCTCTCCTCAAATTTATAGACAAAACATACAGATGCATCCTGGGATTTCTTCTGAGCCAATAGTTTCATCCGATATATTTCTGTTCTTTCTTGTCATGAATTCAGAACGCTGCGATCGCTTGTCTGTACCCCTTTTGTGTGTTAACACCATATTATTAGTTTGTGAACATGTTTCCTAATTACAGTTACTTTGTCTACTTTTGTCTTGCATATATTGTTTGCTTAATATTATTGAGATTTATTGTAAATTAATACAATTATGGCACAAGGCCGAAAAGGGGGAAAGAGTTGAGTCTGGTCTTCACTAAATATCTTATACCTAGCTAATCGGATTCACGACCCATTCACTTGTTACAATTTCCTCATTCACCATAAAAACTCATCTGTCACCAATCAAGCTTCCATACATCATAATATCACATCCTCTCGGGGGTGGGGGATTGGCTAAAAAATATCCCAATGAGATGATAAATTTTATTTACAATATATACATACAAATTGGATGAATGATCATGAAAGAGGAGGGGTGAACCCCAAAACAAACTAAATATCAAAACAAAGTAAAAATAAAGGTAACTGATGTTAGTAAGACCTATGCAATCCTTCGAAAAAGAGAAGCCGCTGTATTCTGCCCTAGGCAAAAATCAAGAGGCTCTCTCGCTAAGGAAGAGGGTAAAGAGAAAATATAGACGGGAATGGGGAATCAATAAAGCAAACCCAATCGAGATGAAAGGAGGCCAAAACAAACCTTGGATCATAACCAAAGATGTAGCCAGGAGCAGGCCAGGAACAACACTTACTCACATTAATTAGGTACACAAAAGTTTATCTAGACTAACAAAGAGAGGGCTCCACAGGAAACCACCCCGATGTGATATAGGTTAACCTAAAAGAGAAAATCAAAGCTAGCCCCGTTCAAGTGAACCAAGCTCGCCTCAGTCACCCACCTTTCGCTGAAGGCTGTCGAATGCAAACGTTTTCTATCAGTTCTAATCTTCATCTTGAGTTGATGCTCAAAGAATCGGATCAGATCCTGATGAGAAAGACAGTCGCCTCGCAAGACTTCCTCGTCGCATCGTCCAAATCACCATTCGGGCTGTGGCCAGCAGCGTTAGAAACACCATTCGTTTCACCCCTGAATACGGGGACGACACATTGTCACACGCGTATGCACGATCAATGAGCACGAGCTTTTCGGGAGCGATACGAGCCGTCAGCTCACCGACATGGTCCCATAAGAGGCGGACCCGAGGACATGGTAGAAGTCGTGCGAAGCCGTTTCTTCCAGGTCAAGATCACATCGTTCACAGTCTGGCAAATACCCCAAGCCCCATATGAAGGCCAGGTAAGCGAAAACTCAGAGTTACTGAGGTAATTCGCCGCTGGCTCCCAAGACCAGAAGGAGCCTCTCACATAGAGGATAATTCGCGGCCCCATCTACTAGATAACGATAGAAGACCCTCCTAGGCTGAGAAAGGTCACTGGCCCGAGGAATGACCTTCAAGGTGTATCGACACACGCGAAGGAAACTCGATAGAACCCGCTGCTTACGACGGCGCCCGCCATAATCGAATCTCCTGTCAACGCGCGGCGTAAGAAAGCCAACCTCGAGGCGAGCTTGTGACTCGCCAAGTGTGGCATTACCAGCCCCCAATGACACGGACGTTGTGCACAGACTCCTCTGTCGACCTGATGCTTGCGTCCCCTCCACAAAATGGAGGATAGCGAGCGCTCGAGTGGCTTCTTATGATCTTGACAGAGAGCAAGTACGGCCAAGCGATAAAGGACAAGAGGAAAGACGTAAGTGGCACACGCCTCCGCCCTGCCCTTCACGGACAACCTCCTTCGGCGCCAAGTCTCACCGGCCGCGTCGACTTTTGCCCTCTACTTCTGACCAGTTTTTCTCCAGCTGGATGTCGGGTCCAAACCACACTCCAAGAATGCGGGCAAGATTGTCCGTCCAACCAAAGTGCCTCGGAAGATCGACCCCTTACAGGCACCTCCCGCAAGCTGGAAGACTTGTAGCGTTTAATCCTGGTCCCTGTCACCTTTTCGTACTGATCAAGCACCTTCAGTACCACCTCAATATCGCTGCGGCACGACACGAAAGTAGATACGTCATCGGCGAACGCGGAAACCCTGGCTCGAGCCCCTCCAGGGACAGCGATTCCACGTAGTGCCGGACTGTACGCCCTGTCTCTTAGCCGGCGAAGGAGAGGCTCCAACGCCAAAGCGTAAAGTAGGGGCGACAGTGGACAACCCTGACGAACTGACAGAGACAGCGCAAAAGCGCTCGACAGCTTCCCGTTCACCTGTACCACAGCACTGGGGAGCGATACAGGAGTCTAATCCAGCGGCAGAAGTCGGGTTCAAATCCGGCGGCCTTCAGGACAGCAGCAAGGTAGCGATGATCAACCCAATTCATAGGGCAAACCATCCAGACCGGGCGACTTGCCGCTGCCGACCTTCTTCAATGCTGCGTAGACTTCGCCCCCCGTGATGTCTCTCTCTCTCTCGCAGCTAGCCGCTTCAGTTGGCGAAAGTCGAGGAAAGTCAGCCAAATAGCTACAAATTGCTTAATATTATTTTGACCTGTTCTTTTCCTTCTCTTGTTATTGTTTATTGCAAACTTTGACAATTCTATTTGTTGAGAATTTCTACCAATTACTCTACGACCGGAGTTGATTTTGGATTTTATCATCGCGTTATTCACATTTAATTTTGCAATTCAGTGGTCTGGATCTGCTTTTCTCCTGTCTGGACTCAATGAGAGATGTTTATATTAAGATTAATTATGTTCATAAAGTATTCCCCGTGGAAGACATCGTCTTCTGAGGCTTGTGTTTTATGAACAAATTTCTTGGATTTACACAATTTTGCAAAGTGACCATTTTGAAAATTATATTTGCTGCATATTTTGTGAAATGCAGGAGAGTTATTTCTATTATGATTGCTGCTGCAGTATTTACATGATTCTATGAAGTTTTGAGCTTTGCCGGGTTATTTGCTACTATCGTAGCGTTTAAACTTGTTGGCGACAAATTTTGTTTGATGGCTAATATGCATATTCTAGACTTCAGCATCTTGATTGTCAGAAGATTCAACTAGTATGCACATTCACTCATTACATATACACTAGGTTTTCGCATTCATTTGACATACACATCTTTGTCACTTGTAACCTTTTATTGTTAATACATTATCATTTGTTGTACATATATATTGGTTCTTATCGTTTCTTCACGCGGACTCACATCCCCAGCCAGCCATGTTTATTGTGGGTATTTCAGAAGACACACGTATTTATCACTCAACACATACACCGGCCCGCAACACATGTAATCGAATGTAAATATAGAAAAGGATGTATCTGCCTTTGGGGCCAATGCATGTCAGTAAGATGCAAGTGGTTTATAATCCTTCTCAGTTGTGAGTAAGAACAGGTTGAATTCGTTTGTCTCCTACGCAGCGGGCAGATATTTTTTATTAAAGCTTAGCGGCTTCGGTGATAGTAACAATTCAATTCCGTCGATTTTTTTTTCATGTTTTCTTTTAAGTAATTAGTAAGGCTTTCTTGACTCAAAGTCTTTTGATATAGAAATAACCTCTGACATGATAGATATGTGGGTTAGTATTTAACAATGAATTGTATTAGACAATGAACAAGACTGGACAAACAAGTGATGTCATAGAAAGTGGTATGATATGGGGTAATGTGTGTGTGTGTGTGTGTGTGTGTGTGTGTATGGCAGTATGTAACATCAGTTTTATACCAAAATCTCTCATTCAGAAATGCAGAATATCAGATCGTCAGAAAGATCTTCTCACGCATTGATGACCCTATTAAATTCTAAAATACAAGCATTTTAGTTTCTTTTTGGCTTACCTTCACTTGCGTTTCCATATGTATGGTCATTCAATGGTCCAGTGTATCTGGTTGGTGTCTCTTCCGAATGTATTTCCCAGTCAAAATCATCACCATTATCCTGTGTCCAACCACAAAATCCATCTTCATAATTGCATGATGTTTTTACTGAATGTTCTGTTTAGACAAAAACAACAGTGAAATGGGCAATAATAAGTACGAAATTCGAAAAGATGACCATGTTCAGTATTTATGAAAGACGAAAAGTAGTTATTTAATTGTTACTTACTAATAAATTACTTATGAACTTACTAATAAACACTTCATAAAAACATTATTGAAATGAAATGCTATAACGTATTTTTGTTTTGCATAAAACTTTCTCGTGGTATTACTGTCGCTTGGTAATAGTATGTGCATGTGCATAAATATGTGGTTTACAATAAATCATTTTTAATGTTTAGATACTATCTAATTTTGTCTTAGCTCTTTTTTCGTATGGCACAAATCATATTTCTTTACTATCCTCCACATTGTTTAACGACAGTAAATCATTTAAATCTAGTTTCCATGTATTATCATTTTATTCATATAAGAAAAACATCTATTCTGTGTACTACTTCTCGTAGTAGTAGTAGTAGTAATGTTAATAATAACGTTATACACACTTTCTTGGCTTATTTTTTAACTATTTAAAAGTTCATATTTATGCACATTACAAAATTGTTATGATGCTAAAAATTACAAACAGAAATAATCTCTGAGTGAGACTTGAACCTGCGAGTCGAATTAATGGTCATCTGCAGCATTTGATTTACTCTAACTCTCTGAGCATTAGATTCAAGCAGTGAGGTTCAATACACTTTAATTGATGTTCATTAATTTCTCATTTATTGCATACACATTATATTCTATAAAAATTCAATACAATATTTTGTTCATTTCAGTAGTCCGCCATGTTTGAATATTAAGAGTCAATTTATTTATCAACCTTACTTTTTACACACTGGAGGAGGTTTGTTCCATTCTCTTTTTGTTGCAATAAACTCGATTGTCTTCATCTTCCATTACGTAATTGGCTTTACATTGAAAAGTAGCCAAAGATCCACGGTAAGTATAAGTCACATCGAGGACATTGTCATCATATTCCAAGAGTGGACAACCCGGGGCTGAAATTAAAGTATAAAATAATTATTTGCAAATTTCAGATAACAATGTTTATGTTATTTATAATTTATATTAATTAAAATACCAGATTAATATTTCGGAATAGATTTTACAACGTTTTTCAATAAAGTAACTAAATCTATATAAATAAATGCGAATGTCAGTGTATCAGTGTGTTACACTTTTTCAACTTTACTTCTAGAGGCCGTAGCCCAACATATCATGCAATTTTGGAATCAGGCCGACTCTGAGTAAATTAAAAACATTCCACTCTGCATCCGGACCCGCAATCCTGAAATTTTGAATTCCTAAGTTTTTATTACTGCGATAGTTTTCGGCGATTTTTACGTGATTTTTTGGAACGAACTTTTTTGTACGATAACAATTTTTATAACTTGGAAATTGATGTGGGGCCAAAGTTGGGACCACAGAAGTAAAACACGGAACACGGATTAGATGTAAGAAAGATATATTAACAGGTTACAGAAATAGTGTAAGCGGAGCTTACTATGTCACTCAGTGTGATTCTCAGTGTAACTCTGTAGAGTGCCATGTCGCCTACTTAATATAGGCCTGGAAGAGTCTATTGTGTAGGTAGTTTCCGGTCTCACAATACCACCCCCACCTCCAAAGAGTTTTCTTTTTGAAAAGGAGAGAAAAAATAAAACTGTTAATACTTTTTTCCTCTTGGGATTTACGTCGAGCGTTTGAGTAAATTTCCTTTTCCTTCCTGAGTCACGTGGTAGAGATAAACACTCAGTTGTGGAGCAAGCTAAGTGAATAATAATCCAACCTTTAGAAAGAGAGCTATTTATGTTGCCATGGAGCATCTCATTGTGCTAAAGTGGGATAGTCCATTGCTTGGGCTGTGATTGGCTGCTGGTACCTGATTGGAGGTATTTCTATATAAATACCAGCTTGATTCATCATTTAGTTTGCAAGGTTTTATTTTGTTTAAAAACGTTGAATTTTTTTTTTTCAAGCTTTTTTTCCCCATCAGTTTTCGTTTAAAGTTTTGTGTAAACTGCTTTTGATTTGTTTTTTTGATTTTATTTTCCTTTTTTTTCTTTTGTTTTTTTTTTGATTTGTGTTTTTTTTTTTTTCTTTTGATTTTTTTCCTCTCCTGTTTTAGTTTTTTATTCCTTTTAATTTGTTATTTTTTGTTTATTTTAAGTTTGACTTTTATTTTGTTTGTTTATTAATACCTTTAAAAACGAACGTTTTTCCTTTTTTTTTATTTTTTATGGGTAGCAAACCCCATGGCGGAAAAAACATAAAGATTGTCACCGTCTCAGACGGTGCAAACGGTGGCCGACGCCACCAACGGAAAATGTGCCACCGGCAGAAAAAAGCGTCACCGGCAAAAAGCATCGGCCTGGATAGAAAACAGGCCGCAAAAGAAGGATGCAGCCTACTACAGCCTTTTAAAAGAAAAATACGAAAAGACGTTTGGGGACTGAGCTCTTAACCATCCCGGAGGCGTTAGAGGCGGTTAAAACAAGAATAGTTTCCCTGCTGACGTCCGACGTGAAGAGTCGGAAATTCACTGGTGTCAGCAGGGAAACGATGGAAGAGACACTGAAAAAACACTCAACATCGCTCCAAGGATCTTGGCTAGGAGGACAAATGCCATGTGGGATATCCTCTTAGCCACAGAACAAGAGGCAAAACAGTTAGCGGGCAAAACAATGGCGACCAATAACGTCAGACTTCAGACGGAATACATGGGCACCCGAAGTACCAAAATTACGGTGCATGGGGTGCCCGTGGATATTTCAGCAGACAGGCTGGGTGCGTTCTTCGCCCAATTTGGACCAGTCGAGGAGGTCTCCGTCCTTACCAGCAAGGCAGGCATTGCTACGGGCGACATGGACGTTGCATATAACGTTAAATAGGGAGGCATTCAAAGACATACCCAATATTCTTTTTTGTCGGAATAGACGGATGCTGGTGGTTGTGGAGGGTCGAAAGCCACACTGTTGGAACTGTGGGGTATTTGGGCATATGTCCAAAGACTGCCCAGGTAAAAAGCTCCGCAACCTCCACCAGCCCAACAACAACTTCAGCAGTTCACCACCTGCAACAACAAATAAAGACAAGCCAAAGCAGCGGTCTCAACATCTCAACAACACCAGCAGCAACATCAAAAGTGAGAAAGCTTCAAAGGGGAGGGACAACAGTGAAGGGCAGAAAGAATACGCCCTCCTCACCTAAACAAATGGCTCCAGAACAACAGGACCAAAGGAGCCGAAAAAAAACCAAGCCCCCAGAAGCAACACAAACAGCCTGTAAAACAGGCAAAAACAAAAGAGGGGACGAGCAACCCCCCAGAAACAGGCTAAGCAGCCGAAAAAAAGCAGCTGGGGTCTCAAAAAGAAACACAACCCAAAAAGAAGCAACAGAAGCAGCGACAGCAAGAACAATCGACTGCAAGAGGAGAAGATGGAGGTGGAAGTAATGCCTCCACCCCGTACATCAACCTTGAAGAGAGGCAGAGAGGAAGAGGAGGAGAAGAAAACCAAGGAAGTGGTCAGAACAACAGGAAGGAGTAGGAGTCCAGCTATTTCCAGGTCGCAGTCATTCTGTACCCTCCCTAGAGAAAAAGTTAAAAGCCCCAAAGCCAGGAGCATCTCTTCCTCCCTTCGATTGACGCATCCCCTCTCCATCATCCCCCCCCTTGTGACACCACCACCCCCTCAGGCGTCTGACCCCTCCCCACCCCACCCGTCAAGGAAAAAAGAAAAAAAAGAAGAAAAACTATTTCTCGAACCCGAAGAAATCTGTACAATGAGGGTGAATTAGAGAAAGATTTACCCAAACAAAAAAGGCCCTACTAAGCATGTTGTTCAAAAAGAACATGGTTGATGGCAAGACAGTAGAAGATCCCCGTAACTTCCCAAAGGCCCCAGGAGTTATTACTTGTATAAGGGAGACAGGGAGTTACCTCAAAGTATGGAGCCATGTGTTTGAGGCAAAAGAGGCCTTTCCAAAAATTAGAATGCTGGAGACGGACTTACATGTTGTTAAAAAAAATTCAGGCAGTTCTGTTCCGGGGGGTCCCTGTCATACTCCATCCCTCTTTATACAGAGCAATTAAACTAATATACCCCATGGATGTCGGCGGAATTGCCCTGGATGGGCGGATGACGTCAGAGCTTGGGTACTGGTAGTCTGGGGCATTCCGTCGGGATCCTGACTGACGCAGATTTCCGCCCGGTATGTGAATAGGTTAATTCTGTCTTTTATATTTTACAGGGCCTAGAAGATGGAAACCAAGTTAGCGACGTTAAATGTGAAGGGCTTAAGGGATCGGGGTAAGGCTGCCCGCCTGCTCCGGGACCTTCTGTCCCTGGATGTGGATGTTGCCGCGATCGAAGAGACACACTTTGTTTGCAGTGCCGATGCGTGTGTGCTGGAGAACGACTTTGTCGTCTATTCAGCATATGGGGACCGGTTTGCCAGAGGGGTTTCTTTGCTTGTCAGACGGACTCTTGATGCGAAGGTGGACCTTGTGCATACCGATGCCGAGGGCCGGTTGATCGTGGCCGATATTGCCGTGAAAAGTGGTTCGTTCCGAGTCGTTGCGGTTTATGCGCCCAATGACCAGGAGGAGCGGGTCTCGTTTTTTCGCAGTTGGGGCCGTTCCTGGTTGATTCAACGCGCCTTGTTTTAATGGGGGACTGGAATGCCATCCTGGACTCCAAGTTAGACAGGGGTGGGGGAGCTAGTGGGAGAAGGGGCGATCGTAGCCTGGTTGATCTGATCGACGATTATGGTCTCGTCGATAGATACCGGGTCGATCATCCCGGGGAAAATGTGGACGTGGGCTCTTAATTGGCCTTCTGACAAGGTGGTTAGCTACCTTGACAGGATGTTAGTTAGAAGAGCCGACATAGATCTATTAGATTGCCCTACGTTCCACTGGGTAGGCTACACGGACCACAAACTCGTTTGTGCCCGGGTGGCGTTAGACCATAGGCCTAGAATGGCTGGCTACTGGAAGTTCAATCTGTCTTTACTGGACAGGCAGGACTTCCGGGAGCAGCTAACTAGATTAGTGCAGCGGGAGCTAGTGGGGGCGGTTATCGGGAATAGGTGGTGGGAAAACCTTAAAAGTAGGATTAGGTCTTTCACCACTGATTTCAGCAAACGGCTCGCTCTAGATAGAGCTGAAAAGGTGAAGACACTTAAAGCTAGTTACACCCGGGCGGTGGCTGGGGGGGATCCCCTAGAGATAGCCTTAGCTAGGGCGGCCCTGGATCGTTTGAATAGCGAGCGGTACATGGGCCAGGTAATTAGACATAAGTTAAGCAAGATGTCTTCCGAAGCCGTGAACTTGGGCGCAGATCTGCGCAGGGAAGAGGTCCGTCGAGGTGGCGATCGTTACATTCGTGAAGTCGAGTCCCCGGAGGGGCATACTCTTCGGGCCACTGACGACATGTGCGAGGCGTTTCGGCGCCATTTCGAGAGCCGGTTTACCAAGGAGCCTGGTCTCCGTGAGGAGGAGTTTCGTAGCTATTTGGCTGACTTTCCTCGGCTTTCGCCGACTGAAGCGGCTAGCTGCGAGGGAGAGATCACGGAGGGCGAAGTCTACGCGGTATTGAAGAAGGTCGGCAGAGGCAAGTCGCCCGGTCTGGATGGTTTGCCCTATGAATTGTACTTGAGGCTGTCGCACATCTTTGTTCCGATTTTGACAGCAGTGTTCAACAACTGGTTTCGGTCGGGGTCCATCCCCAATCGGATCACCAGGGGTGTGATCACTCTGTTGAAAAAGGGCAAAGGTGGTGGGGGAAGCTAGATGATTACAGGCCCATAACTCTGCTAAACACAGAGTTAAAGATTATGGCCAAGATCCTGCAGGAGCGTTTGCAGTCAGTTGCCGAGTCTCTGTTGGGACCTGAGCAGACTTGTTCTGTGAGGGGCCGAACAATTCAGAGCAACCTGCATCTGATCCGCACGATCATAGAGGGCGTAAAAAGACGACGAAGAAGCCGCGCTGATCAATTTGGATCAGTCCAAGGCATTTGATAGGGTTGACCATCGCTACCTTGCTACTGTCCTGCAGGCCGCTGGATTCGCACCCAACTTCTGCCGCTGGATTAGCCTCCTGTATCGCTCCCCCCAGTGCTGTGGTACAGGTGAACGGAAGGTTGTCGGACGCGTTCGTGCTGTCTAGGTCGGTTCGTCAGGGTTGTCCGCTGTCGCCTCTCCTTTATGCTTTGGCGTTGGAGCCTCTCCTTCGCCGGCTGAAGGACGAGACCGGCAGTCCGGCCCTACGTGGAATCGCCGTCCCTGGAGGGTCTCGAGCCAGGGTTTCCGCGTACGCCGATGACGTATCTGCTTTCGTGTCGTCCCGCAGCGACATTGAGGCGGTACAGAAGGCGCTTGATCGGTACGAGAAGGTGACAGGGGCCAAGATAAACCGCGACAAGTCGTCCGGCTTGCGGTTAGGTGCCTGGAAGGGGTCGATCTTCCGGGCCGCTTCGGTTGGACGGACGGTCCTGTCCGCATTCTTGGAGTGTGGTTTGGGCCCGACCTCCAGCTGGAGAAGAATTGGTCTGAAGTACGAGCAAAGGTCGATTTTGCCGGTAAGATTTGGAATCGACGGAGGTTGTCCGTGAAGGGCAGGGCGGAGGTGTGTGTTACATACATTTTCCCCTGATTCTTTATCGATTGTCCGTACTTCCTCTCTGTAAAGACCACAGGAAGGTGCTCGAGCGATCGCTATCCTCCATTTTATGGAGGGGACGCGTGAACAGGGTCGACAGACGAGTCTGCACTAAACGTCCGTGTCATGGGGGCTGGGAATGCCGCACCTGTTGAGTCACATCCGTGCCTCTAGGTTGGCTTTCCTACGCCGCGCATTGACTAGAGGAGATCCGATTCTGGAGGGGATTGTTAGGGACGCCTTCCCTAGCCTTACCATCAGTCCCCCATCTCGCGGGTTGAGCGCCGTTGTAAACCCCGGGATGAGTCGGATTTCCTCCGCGAGTGTCGGTTGGCCTTGAAGGCCATTCCCCGGTCCAGTGACCTTTCTCGGCCTAGGAAGGTCTTCTATCGTGGTTTAGTGGAGGGTCGCGCGAAGGATAAGCTACGTGATACGCTCGACTTGTCGGAGGAGGAGTATCGCTCCTATTGGTCTTGGGCGCCAGCGGCGGATTACCTCAGTAACCCTGAGTTTTCGCTTTACCTGGCGATTGGCTCGGAATCGGCTGCCTCTCAATGACAAGGCTTTCATATGGGGTTTGGCGGATTTGCCAGACTGTGAACGGTGTGGTCTTGGCTTAGAAGAAACGGCTGCGCACGCCTTCTACCATTGCCCCCGGGTCCGCCCCTTATGGGACCATGTCGGCGAGCTGACGGCTCGTCTCGCTCCCGAACAGCTTGTGTCCATTGATCGCGCATACGCGTGTGACAATGTGTCGCCCCCGTATTCCGGGGAGAAACGAATGGTGTTTCTGATGCTGATGGCCACGGCTCGAATGGTGATTTGGACGACGCGAATGGAGGAAGTCTTGCAGGGCAACCGTCTTTCTTATCAGCATCTAATCCAATTCTTTGAGCATCAGCTCAAGATGAAGATTAGATCTGATAGAAAACGATTGCATTCGACAGTCTTCAGCGAAAGGTGGGTAAAAGTAGCAAGCCTGGTTCGTGTGACCGGGGCTAGCCTTGATTTTCTTTTCTAGGTCAACCTATGGCACATCGGGGTGGCTTCCTGTGGAACCCTCCCTTGGTTAGGTTAGACAAGCTTCAATGTACCTAGTTAATGTGAGTAAATGTTGTTCCTGGCCTGTTTCCCGGCTGCTCCTTGGTTATGGTCCAAGCCGAGATTCCCAACCTCCCCAGTTTGTTTTGGCCACCTTTTATCGCGACTGGGTCAGCTTTATATTTACCCATTCCGGCATAATATTTTATCCTCTTTTCCCACTCCCTTAGCGAGAGCGCTTCTTGATTCTGTCCCCTGGGCAGAATACAGCGGCCTCTCTGTTTTGAGGGTTGGACGGTCCCTACTAACATGTATTATGTTTAGTTTGTATTTTGTGTTTATTTTTATTTATTATTGGGTTCACCTCCCTCCCCTTGCATTCTATCATTATTAGAATTTTATGTATATCATTTATGTATCATCAAATTTTTATGGATTGGGGCGCGTTTTGGTAGGTTCCCTTGGAGTGGATGTGGTATTATGGTGGTTGGAGGATTGAACGGTGATGGATGAGTTCTTGTGGTGAATGAGTAAATTGTAATGTATGAATGGGTCGTGAGTCAGATTAGCTAGGTATAAGATAGTAAGTGTTGACCAGCCTTTTCCCCCCCCCTTTTTGGCCTTGTGCCACAATTGTAACCTTTGTTGCAATAAATCCTCAGGGTTTGCATTAAGTTTAACCCCCGTGTTTGTTTTTGGTGTACGTTAGTCAAGCGAGCGTACAAAAGTTTTGGAAACTGCTAAGATTGGTTAAGTTTTTGATTTTATTTTCCTAAAACCTTTTTCAATTTTGTTTTTTTTTTGTGTATTGTTTTTGCTTTTTTTTGACTTTGATTTTTACTTTCCTTGATCTGCTTTTTTGAACCCTCCCCACTGTTTTTGTTTGTATTATTTTCAGTTGTATTTATTTGTTTGTTATTATCTTTGGTTGTCCTTGTTCTGTGCTTCCGTTTTCTTTTTTTTTTTTTGTGCGTCAAACAAATTGGAAAAAATAACATAAAAGACTATACGTTCGTTTGGTCGCGGTCAAAATGGCCGACGACACGAACATAAATATGTCCTGACACATCACCGACGGTGTCAGTGGAAAAAAAATGCCTGGGCCAACAATAGGCCGACATTGAAAGATTCGGCTTACTATGTAAGCCAAAAACAGAAATATGAAAAATTCGTTCATTTGAGGGAAATGACTTTCTCACAATTGAGGAGGCGTTCGAAGCAGTCAAAACGAGGACGATATCCCTGCTGACATCCGATATTAAGACACGGAAATCATTGGTGTCAGCAGGGGAGACAATGGAGGAGAATTTGAAAACACTCAAGATATGCCCAAAGGTCCTGGCTAGGAGGACAAACGCTTTGTGGGATATTCTCCTGCAATCTGAACAGGAGGCGAAAGAGCTGGCTGGAAAAATTCTCAACACCAAATCTCTCCGACTTCAAACGGAGTATTTGGGCACCCGAAGGACGAAGGTGACCGTTCATGGGGTGCCGGTGGACATATGCCCAGACAGAATGGGGGCATTTTTCGCCAGGTTTGGGGAAGTAAACAGCGTGGAGGTCCTGAGGAGCAAGGCAGGAATTGCCACCGGAGACATGGAAGTGTATATAACTGTGGACCGAGATAACTTCCGAGACATGCCGAACATTCTAACCTGCCGTACAAGAAGAATGTTGGTGGTCGTGGAGGGTCGTAAGCCATATTGTTGGGCTTGGGTGTCCTGGGGCATATGGCAAAGGCGTGCCCCGGGAAAAAAGCAGCTCAACCTCCAGCAGTTCAACCTTCAGCAGTTCAACCTCCTGCACGACCAGTAGTGGCGGGGGAAACAACAGCAGTGGCAGCATCTCAACCTGGGGAAGGGACGTCCAAAAGTGGTGACTGGAAGGAGGTTTCCAGAGGGCGGAAGCCTTCAAGCGTCCCTCTCCTCCCCAGAAGGAAAAAAGCTTTGGAAAACCAAAGCAGGATCAACAACAAAAGCAGCAGAAACAGAAACAACACAGAGAGGAGGAGGAGAAACCCCCAAAAACAGCAGCTGAAAAACAACAGCAGCAACAACAACAGAGTCAGCAGAAAGAAGACGAGGAACCCCAGGGAAAAACATCAACAAAAAGAAATGCCCATGGAAGTGGAGAGTATGCCTCCACCTCGTGCTGCATCCTTGAAGAGGTGCAGAGAGGAGGAGGAGGAAGGAGAAGAAAACCAAGGAAGTGGTCGTAGCAGGGCGGAGCGCAGCGTGGACATAACCAGGCGGCGCTCCTTCCCTGCGTCGCCAATTAGATCGTCTGACTCTCCCAGCAGTAGGAGCTTCCCTTCCTCCCCTTCCCGTGCTATATCCCCTCTCCCCTCCACCTCATCCCTAAAAAAAATTTGGACACACCACCCCATACGTCCACCTCCTCCCCTCCCCATCCGGCTAGGGAGAAGAAGAAAAAAAAGAAAATGTTTGGGGGCCCCGAGTCAATCTGCAAGGTTGACAAAGAGGAATACAAAAAGGGCCTATCCAAACAAAGGAAGGCCTTGTTGGGGGTTTTGTACAAGATGTCAGAGGTGGACGGCAAGAGTGTCGAAGACCCCCGGAACTTTCCAAAGGCTCCAGGTGTAATCACCTGTGTCAGGGACACAGGTGGTTACCTGAAAGTCTGGAGCCATATATTTGAGGCCAAAGGAAGCCTTTCCGGACTTGAGGGTGTGCGAGTTGGACAACCCTAACTTAAAGAAACTGCGGAATTTTTGCTCTGGGAGGGTCCCTGTTTTGGTTCACCCCTCCTTATATAAGGCAATTAAACTAATGTAACCAACGGACGTCGGCGGCATTGTCCCGGACGGTCGTATGACGACAGAATTGGGTACTGGTAGTCTGGGACAATCCGTCGGGGTTCTGCTTAACACAGATTTCCGCCCCGTATGTGACTAGGGGTTTTTTGCGTTAATTCTTCTCTTGTTTTTGCAGGCTTAGAAAATGGAAACCAAGTTAGCGACTCTGAATGTGAAGGGCTTAAGGGATCGGGGTAAGGCTGCCCGCCTGCTCCGGGACCTTCTGTCCCTGGATGCGGATGTTGCCGCGATCGAAGAGACACACTTTGTTTTCAGTGCCGATGCGTGTGTGCTGGAGAACGACTTTGTCGTCTATTCAGCATATGGGGACCGGTTTGCCAGAGGGGTTTCTTTGCTTGTCAGACGGACTCTTGATGCGAAGGTGGACCTTGTGCATACCGATGCCGAGGGCCGGTTGATCGTGGCCGATATTGCCGTGAAAAGTGGTTCGTTCCAAGTCGTTGCGGTTTATGCGCCCAATGACCAGGAGGAGCGGGTCTCGTTTTTTTTCGGCAGTTGGGGCCGTTCCTGGTTGATTCAACGCGCCTTGTTTTAATGGGGGACTGGAATGCCATCCTGGACTCCAAGTTAGACAGGGGGTGGGGAGCTAGTGGGAGAAGGGGCGATCGTAGCCTGGTTGATCTGATCGACGATTATGGTCTCGTCGATAGATACCGGGTCGATCATCCCGGGGGAAATGTGGACGTGGGCTCTTAATTGGCCTTCTGACAAGGTGGTTAGCTACCTTGACAGGATGTTAGTTAGAAGAGCCGACATAGATCTATTAGATTGCCCTACGTTCCACTGGGTAGGCTACACGGACCACAAACTCGTTTGTGCCCGGGTGGCGTTAGACCATAGGCCTAGAATGGCTGGCTACTGGAAGTTCAATCTGTCTTTACTGGACAGGCAGGACTTCCGGGAGCAGCTAACTAGATTAGTGCAGCGGGAGCTAGTGGGGCGGTTATCGGGAATAGGTGGTGGGAAAACCTTAAAAAGTAGGATTAGGTCTTTCACCACTGATTTCAGCAAACGGCTCGCTCTAGATAGAGCTGAAAAGGTGAAGACACTTAAAGCTAGTTACACCCGGGCGGTGGCTGGGGGGGATCCCCTAGAGATAGCCTTAGCTAGGGCGGCCCTGGATCGTTTGAATAGCGAGCGGTACATGGGCCAGGTAATTAGACATAAGTTAAGCAAGATGTCTTCCGAAGCTGTGAACTTGGGCGCAGATCTGCGCAGGGAAGAGGTTCGTCGAGGTGGCGATCGTTACATTCGTGAAGTCGAGTCCCCGGAGGGGCATACTCTTCGGGCCACTGACGACATGTGCGAGGCGTTTCGGCGCCATTTCGAGAGCCGGTTTACCAAGGAGCCTGGTCTCCGTGAGGAGGAGTTTCGTAGCTATTTGGCTGACTTTCCTCGGCTTTCGCCGACTGAAGCGGCTAGCTGCGAGGGAGAGATCACGGAGGGCGAAGTCTACGCGGTATTGAAGAAGGTCGGCAGAGGCAAGTCGCCCGGTCTGGATGGTTTGCCCTATGAATTGTACTTGAGGCTGTCGCACATCTTTGTTCCGATTTTGACAGCAGTGTTCAACAACTGGTTTCGGTCGGGGTCCATCCCCAATCGGATCACCAGGGGTGTGATCACTCTGTTGAAAAAGGGCAAAGGTGGTGGGGGGAAGCTAGATGATTACAGGCCCATAACTCTGCTAAACACAGAGTTAAAGATTATGGCCAAGATCCTGCAGGAGCGTTTGCAGTCAGTTGCCGAGTCTCTGTTGGGACCTGAGCAGACTTGTTCTGTGAGGGGCCGAACAATTCAGAGCAACCTGCATCTGATCCGCACGATCATAGAGGGCGTAAAAGACGACGAAGAAGCCGCGCTGATCAATTTGGATCAGTCCAAGGCATTTGATAGGGTTGACCATCGCTACCTTGCTACTGTCCTGCAGGCCGCTGGATTCGCACCCAACTTCTGCCGCTGGATTAGCCTCCTGTATCGCTCCCCCAGTGCTGTGGTACAGGTGAACGGAAGGTTGTCGGACGCGTTCGTGCTGTCTAGGTCGGTTCGTCAGGGTTGTCCGCTGTCGCCTCTCCTTTATGCTTTGGCGTTGGAGCCTCTCCTTCGCCGGCTGAAGGACGAGACCGGCAGTCCGGCCCTACGTGGAATCGCCGTCCCTGGAGGGTCTCGAGCCAGGGTTTCCGCGTACGCCGATGACGTATCTGCTTTCGTGTCGTCCCGCAGCGACATTGAGGCGGTACAGAAGGCGCTTGATCGGTACGAGAAGGTGACAGGGGCCAAGATAAACCGCGACAAGTCGTCCGGCTTGCGGTTAGGTGCCTGGAAGGGGTCGATCTTCCGGGCCGCTTCGGTTGGACGGACGGTCCTGTCCGCATTCTTGGAGTGTGGTTTGGGCCCGACCTCCAGCTGGAGAAGAATTGGTCTGAAGTACGAGCAAAGGTCGATTTTGCCGGTAAGATTTGGAATCGACGGAGGTTGTCCGTGAAGGGCAGGGCGGAGGTGTGTGTTACATACATTTTCCCCCTGATTCTTTATCGATTGTCCGTACTTCCTCTCTGTAAAGACCACAGGAAGGTGCTCGAGCGATCGCTATCCTCCATTTTATGGAGGGGACGCGTGAACAGGGTCGACAGACGAGTCTGCACTAAACGTCCGTGTCATGGGGGGGGCTGGGAATGCCGCACCTGTTGAGTCACATCCGTGCCTCTAGGTTGGCTTTCCTACGCCGCGCATTGACTAGAGGAGATCCGATTCTGGAGGGGATTGTTAGGGACGCCTTCCCTAGCCTTACCATCAGTCCCCCATCTCGCGGGTTGAGCGCCGTTGTAAACCCCGGGATGAGTCGGATTTCCTCCGCGAGTGTCGGTTGGCCTTGAAGGCCATTCCCCGGTCCAGTGACCTTTCTCGGCCTAGGAAGGTCTTCTATCGTGGTTTAGTGGAGGGTCGCGCGAAGGATAAGCTACGTGATACGCTCGACTTGTCGGAGGAGGAGTATCGCTCCTATTGGTCTTGGGCGCCAGCGGCGGATTACCTCAGTAACCCTGAGTTTTCGCTTACCTGGCGATTGGCTCGGAATCGGCTGCCTCTCAATGACAAGGCTTTCATATGGGGTTTGGCGGATTTGCCAGACTGAACGGTGTGGTCTTGGCTTAGAAGAAACGGCTTCGCACGCCTTCTACCATTGCCCCCGGGTCCGCCCCTTATGGGACCATGTCGGCGAGCTGACGGCTCGTCTTGATCGCGCATACGCGTGTGACAATGTGTCGCCCCCGTATTCCGGGAGAAACGAATGGTGTTTCTGATGCTGATGGCCACGGCTCGAATGGTGATTTGGACGACGCGAATGGAGGAAGTCTTGCGGGGCAACCGTCTTTCTTATCAGCATCTAATCCAATTCTTTGAGCATCAGCTCAAGATGAAGATTAGATCTGATAGAAAACGATTGCATTCGACAGTCTTCAGCGAAAGGTGGGTAAAAGAGGCGAGCTTGGTTCGTGTGACCGGGGCTAGCCTTGATTTTCTTTTCTAGGTCAACCTACAGCACATCGGGGTGGCTTCCTGTGGAACCCTCCCCTTGGTTAGGTTAGACAAGCTTCAGTGTACCTAGTTAATGTGAGTAAGTGTTGTTCCTGGCCTGTATCCCGGCTGCTCTTTGGTTATGGTCCAAGTCGAGATTCCCAACCTCCCCAGTTTGTTTTGGCCCCCCTTTTTATCTCGACTGGGTCAGCTTTACATTTTCCCATTCCGCCATAATATTTTCTCCTCTTTCCCACTCCCTTAGCGAGAGCGTCTCTTGATTCTGTCCCCTGGGCAGAATACAGCGGCCTCTCTGTTTTGTGGGTTGGACGGTCCCTACTAACATGTGTTATGTTTAGTTTGTATTTTGTGTTCATTTTTATTTATTATTGGGTTCATCTCCCTCCCCTTGCATTCTATCATTATTAGAATTTTATGTATATCATTTATGTATCATCAAATTTTTATGGATTGGGGCGCGTTTTGGTAGGTTCCCTTGGAGTGGATGTGGTATTATGGTGGTTGGAGGATTGAACGGTGATGGATGAGTTCTTGTGGTGAATGAGTAAATTGTAATGTATGAATGGGTCGTGAGTCAGATTAGCTAGGTATAAGATAGTTAGTGTTGACCAGCCTTTTCCCCCCCCCTTTTTGGCCTTGTGCCACAATTGTAACCATTGTTGCAATAAATCTTCAGGGTTTGTATTAAGTTACAACCTGCTTTATTTTTGTCTGCCAGCTGGACGCTAGCTGGGACCTTTACGCCGGTAAGTGCTGTTTATTATTGTTATTCTACAGAGTTATTTGATTGGACTTCTTTTTTACGTAGACCGTAGGTGCTGCCCACTCGCTGAAATCTGTTTTAGACAGAATACCTGCTTGTTCTAGTCTATCTAACTCTTTGTTTATTTGTTTTAGAGCAGCGAAAGGGACATTCCGTTTCTTTTTGAATACCGGTTGTGCACCGTCTTTCACCTTAAACTTAGCTTTCATTTCCCAAGGCCGCCAGAAAAAAAACCGGGGGAAATTGTTGTTGGAGTTCCTTTTTTAGATTTACCAAATTGGACGTTGTACTTTGTATCTTGCGACAAAATGTACTCATTGGGCAATCCCAAAGATTGAATTTTTCTATCCAATCAGTTCCAAATAAGTTGTCTGAAGTTTTTAATACGTAAGCTTTGAGCTTTTTGGTAACTCCATTTAGTGTTACTGTAAGTATTACCTCGCCTAAAATGTTAATCTTTTCGCCAGTTACGGATTTTGCTGTTTTATCCGTTTTTAATAAAGTCGGCTTGTTCAATTTTCGCCAAGTACGCCAGTTAATCGCTGAAATATCAGAACCCGAGTCAAGCTGAAATTTAATGGACTTATTGAAAATATCCACTGTTACATATTTTCTTAAATTCCTATTGTCAATATCGTCAGATTGAGCTTGCCTAATTTTATTTTTGGGTTTTCTCGTTCTGTTGGCGTACCAGCATGAAGTTAATGTATGACCACTTTTATTGCAATTTCTGCAATATTTTTTGTTCTTAACTGGACAGAATTTCATCCAATGCCATTTACCACAATGGTAACATGGTCCGGGCGGTTTCTTTAACTTATTTGGGTTTTGGTTACTGCGTAATTTAGGACATGAGATTTGCCTTTTGTCTTTTTGAGGGGAATAGGTGGTAGACTTACTTCTGATTTTATTATTCAGAGTCACACCTGATTCCTTGATAGTGTTTGAGTCATATTACTCTTTGATAGTCCTCTGCCAGTTTTTGGAGTCAACCCTTGTTCGTTCTCAAGCTTGGTTAGTACCCGTCGTCTGACTTCGGCATCTTCTGCTGATACTAGACCTTGTGCGAAAACTAAGCACTTGAAATCATCGGCAGTCAGTTCGGCTAGTTTAAAATCATTACATAGCTTGTTTACCGATGCTGCAAACGTTAGAAAATCTTGCTGGTTGTCTTTGACTGTGTTCAAACATTTCCAACGTTTGTGGAACAAGGTTGTGTTAGGCCCGAATAGTTCCGAAAGGAGCTTAATAGTCTCTGAAAAATCCAAGTCAGTCGTTTTCTTGGTTAGTATAAAGTCTACGAACCTACTATGTTCTGTAGTTCCCAGTTTTCTCAATAGTAGACGTACCTTTTTTTTTTACTGGGCCATTGTTCACAGTCTACGTTGAAAATATCTTTGTAGCGCTTGTAAAAAGCGTCGAACGTTTTACCGTTCTCTGGTACGTATTCAAATGTTTCCATAGAATTGTAGATTTACTCTGGGAGAATATTGTATCTTTTTCAGAGTTTGAGCCTTTTAATGCATTTACGAGTAATTCTTTAAGTTGTTTCTGTTGTAGTTCAGCATTCTGAAGCATAATTTGTTAGAATTCCATTTGTTTATGTAATTCCAAAAATAGTTGTTTTTCTTCTGCTTTTTGTTGCTGATCCAAATTTAGTTTTAACATTTGGGCAACTAGTTTTTGCAAATCTTCCAAATTTAAACAGACAAAAATGACAGTGATTTTTTTTTGTTGCTTTGAAACACGTGTACTAAGAGGAGGTACACAAAAAAATCTTGATAGATTTGTTCCTTTTTTTCTTCTTTGACAGAAGAAAAAAAATATTGACAGACAATTAATTAAACTAAACCAATTATGTGTTTAGCTTTTGTTTTCCCGTGGTTCCGTTAATTTTGACGTAATTGAATAAATTTTCACCACTTTTTTTTTTAGGTGTACAAAAAGAGAAAACTCACCTCAGTGAATTTGAGGGGAGAATAATTTTATGCCCGAGTTCAACTCAGTTACATAAAAAAAATTTTCGATAGTTTTCTTCGAAAAACTTGAGTCGTAAATAGTACTTCCGCTCAGTTTGTTTTATGACAAACTGGGTTTTTTTTTTCTGTGTGTGAGTGTGTAAGAAATCGTTCTTATTTGGACAGACTTTAATATTCCGTAGATGTCGAATCGCTAGTTCGTCACTGATGTTTGGTATTGGAATATATATATACGCTGGGTGTTTAGCTTTTAAATCGCTAATTAATGCTACCAGCTTAATTTCACGTTCAACACGGCTGCGGGAACGCGTGGAGTTTGTGTATTTTTCGAGTACTGCCGCTATTGATATGGTGAGAACGAAATTCTCGAATCTTTCTGTCGCCACTGTCGTGGGACTGGCAAAGTACTGCGGTTTTTCGACGTGAATGCGTTTCTAGAATTCTTCGTCGACCCAGATGTGGGATTGGTAAGGTATTGATGCTTCGCCGTGAGTGCGCTTCTCGAATACTCGTCGCCACTGATGTGGGGCCAAAGTTGGGACCACAGAAGTAAAACACGGATTAGATGTAAGAAAGATATATTAACAACAGGTTACAGAGATAGTGTAAGCGGAGCTTACTATATCACTCAGTGTGACACCGTAGAGTGCTATGTCGCCTACTTAATATAGTCCTGGAAGAGTCAATTGTGTAGGTAGTTTCCGGTCTCACAATAGAAATAAATTTGGGAATAATTGAAATTAATTGCGAAAGTTACACATAAAATAAAAATAATTGTTTTTACGGAAAGTAAGGACCTACATACATCAAATTGTCTTTAAATTATTTAAAGCAGAAGAATTATCGTTGAACTTTTAAAAAGTAAGCTTAAATATTAATGCAATACTTTAATGCAGCGATCAATTTTGAGTTCTTCTGTAGTTTATTGTTGCTTATCGCATACGGCAGAAGCATGCCTCGCATAAAGAAATCTTTGCCAAAAGAGGACCAGGTTGCAATCAAAAGAGCCAAGGCTGCAGCGAGGAAAGAAATTTACCGGTCAAATGAAAACCCAGATCAAACGGCAGCCAGAAGAGCTTCCAATGCTGAGAATATACAAAGACTTAGGGATTCTCAAACTTCTGAACAAGCCGAAGGCCTAATCAAGAGCCATGCGCAGAAGCTAGCTTAAATGCCGCCCGATAGGTCGTCTTTTAAGCTACATCCTTCAAGTTTCTCTATAGTTTAAGCTAGCTCTTTCAAGGTTCTCAATATCTTTTAAATTGATTCATATTTTCACCGCGTATGTTAATCTTGCTCTTCAGTCAATCAGCTATTCATTTGTTTTGCTAAAATATAAAAAGAAACAGTAACCTATTTTGTTTAAACATTATCATTCTATCATTCATCTTTTTAAATCTGTAGATTTCATGTGGAGAATAGAGTCACAACTAAAGTACGTCACAGGGTGCTGTGATTTTAATAGAATGTAGGTTTTTGTTTCCGACATGCAGTTACTCGCCTTACTCCTAACCGGTTTTAAATTCAGAGTTGTTATTCTCCTAGGCAGACCGCCAACCAAGGCTAGAGAGTGCATTTTATCCTGCTATGGATTAAATCCATAGTTGGGCTTCATTCACTCTATCATTAAATATTATTATTATGATAATCACTTGGGTGAATGGAAGGAGGAATAGATATTTGCAGTACAGTAAAAGATTTAGTGAAAGTCAATGTTGTTTATATACAAAGGAATGTTAAAAAAAGTTATCCGTCTGACCCAGTTCCCAAAGTCTGACCAAATATTCGAATTTATTTTAAATTTCCTTCTAAGTCAGGCTGAGAAATTTTTAACACTTCCTCATAGACTACTCGAAACATTTCTTAAATAGAAATTATAAAAATTTAAATCGAAAAAGAACATGATTTACGCTGTTATCTGAAATGCAAGAATTACATTAGAAGGATTTTAAAGAGCTCAAGATAAAATTTAAATGAATTATCATTATTTATTAAACTTGCAGTAATATTTAAAATTTAATAATCAAAACTGCAATATGCCGGAAAAAAAATTACCAAAGTAATAAAATCTAGAATAAGATTTAAAGTTATGAAAAAACAGATCATGGAGCAATTTCAGACATTTTTCAATCAACCAATTCTGGTTTGCATAAATTCTAAAATGTTCTAGAAATCGAAAAGAAAAAACGAAATACAGGTGTATTTTGATCTCTAGCTAAGTCGCTTGTCTCTTTGGGTATGGGGAGTTATATATACTTCTTTCGTTTAATAATTACTCCATTTGAATTTAGAATTGTTGAATTTTTTTTTTGAAAATACTTATAATTATTTAAAAATGAATGATGAATATACATCACTTGATAATACAGTGCCACAATGAAAGCATCAGTGAATGTCTGAAATATAGAAATACAAGCACAATTTCACCTCGGAGGTATTGACGCTTCAGCAATAAATATTTCTCAGTTATTGCAACCGTGATTGCTGAAGTTGTTGAAAAATATTTTTTCAGAGTTAGATTCGAAAAAAGAAGACAAGAAAACGATTAATTTAAACAAGTTATTCTGTCATCTTACGAAGAGAGAAATCCTGAAATGATGGACAGATTTATGAAGGCAACAACATTTACAGGATAAACATCTGTTTATTTACGAGAAATGTTATCAGTAACATATCGTATCAGCATCAGAGAACAAATAATCCAATATATATTTCTGCAAGAATGGCCTTTATCTAGCGCATCTGTCACAAAAGGACATGAGCCCTTACTCATTTAATCAAACTAGCAGATGAGCTAATGAAATGAAATTCCAGTCTTCACTGTAAAGTAAGAAGAAATATCATTGCAATCAAATAAGGATCACCTTCCATAAAATAAGTGATAAATGATGTAAGTTCTTATTTTTGTGATGTGCAGCTGGGATAAAAAAAAAGTTCAATTAAATCTGAATATGGATTGGAGTAAATTGAAAAAAAGGAGAAGAAAAAAAAAGGATATTACAATAAATGAAGTCGGCTGATGGCTACAGCGAGGTTTGAACCAGTGGGTAACTTAATAAGACATATTAAACAGTTCACAACTAAGTAAATCTCCAACTTCACCCACTTCATTTGCTGGTGACATGACTGACATGATGAATAGAACTTGGATAGAATACAAGAAATTATCAGAGGGTCAGACATCGTGTGTACAGAAATACTAGCAAACTAAAGATCCTGACTTCCTTACTAAAAAGTTGGCCATTAAATTTTAGAAGCGAAACTCTTGCCTTTAAATAGGCATCTATTTCTTGAATAATGAACAAATAGTGAATAATTCAATTAATCATAGCCTAATAATTGGTGTTAGGTGGGCAGAGGATGACATCTGATGTCCTAACCATCATTTCAACCACACTGTCACACTCAAAACTATAGTAAAAATACACAGCACCCACAAGAAAAACACAATACCTTAGACTGTATTGTAAAGAACAAAATCCCAAAGATGTAGAGTTTACATTTTTTACGCTGACAAGGCAAGAAAGTGTAAACCTTGGTGCAGATGGCTCCCAAAGCAAAATCTGTAAACGTTAACAGTTTACGACCATCAACCCCTATATCTACTGATGTGAAAAAAACTAATTAGACCGATTGTATTAGCTCTAGCTGACCATTCTATATTTCGCTGTGCGACTCGGAGTTACCAAAGTGAAATTTGTTATTGATAATATTACTAGAATTTCTGTATTACCATTTTCTCTGGGAAATGGGATTATTTTGGGACCAACTCCTATATCAATATCATACGCCAGTCATGAGAAAAATATAAGTTGAGGACAAGCAAATCCGGAGATTGAAATTCCTTTTTTAAAATGGTCTTTCAAATGAACATTCAGGAACACTAATGTAACTAATATTTTATTGTGCTTTGATCATATTGAACAATTTAGGTTTGACCATAGGCAGTAAAAATGAAATTATTTGCACAATATTACAGTAAAGAAGATTAATTTAAATGTAATTACATCTTCGATAACTTTAATTGTTAACCGTGTCAGTTTTCTTATACTTACAAACGAATTAATAAGAAAATACTGTTGATAACAAATGGAACATATTTGGGGTTTATCCGTTATAGATAAAGGAACCTTCATCCAGGTTTTGGAATGAAATCTTCAGCAGAATCAACATAATTAAAAAAAAACAAAAAACTCTGAAGTGATATTTCTTTCTAAAAGTGAATAGAAAATTCTCTCCCTCTTTTTTTTATTTGACTGTAATAATCGATGGTGCTGTGATTACCGTGCTCTGAATTCTAGGGATCGATATTCTATATCAAATATCAAATGATTTACGCATAAACATGCTAATAAACGCCGTTTTTATTTTTTTTAAATTGACAAATTCAGCTTCTCAACATTCTGATAATGTTTCTATGACAGTAGTAACTATAACTTATGTTTTTGAGAGTGAATTTAATTCAAAAAGAGTGATGTACAAAGCAAATAAATTGTCAAATTTTTAAAATAAATGAATAAACCAACTAAAGTTCATAACCATTAATAACATTCACCATGAAAAAAAGAACAGGGAAGGGCCGTTTTTTCCTCTCCTTCACTTTCTTTAATCCTCTTGTGGCCTATATATAGAGACCGCAAAAGAAATATACAGTGTTTTCTATGATCACAAATATTTATATCTACAAATACTCTATTTCTAATAGTAATCACTGTTGTGTTATAAATGTTGCAATTTTTAAACTTACCAACACATATTGGAGAGTCTGTTGACCATGTATTTTTATTACAAATAGCTGAGGTAGCACCAATTATCTTGAAACCTGACCTGCATGCAAAGTAGACGATTCTTTTATTGGATCGGTACTTTAGCCGAAGATTTTTATTTCTCCTGATGCGTGGACAAGATGAAGCTGGAAATAAATAATGAAGAAATACACAACATAGCAACAAGTAATAAACAAATAAGGGAATAAAGAGAGAAATTAAAATAAAATTAATTATCAAAAAGATAGAATAAGGAAATATTACAAATAAATCCAAAGTTTCCTAGAAACAAATTAATTAGGTTAAATTAATTAAAAAGGTTAAACTTTTTTTTTTAATTCATTTCTCTTTGTTTGATCTACCAAGGTGACATTTTTCAATTTTGGAAGTATAACTGTAAAGTGAAACAGGAAGAGAAGATAAATGGGAGTGAAATATGACAATTTAATTCCCGGAATGTCGGCAGTGTACCACTGGGATAATGAGCTAGGCAAACATTTGTACCCGAGCACGTTCGGACGTGTTTCAACTTCCGCTTTCTCGAGATATAAAGTAGATGAATCATTCGTTACCGATCAGTAGAGGAAATTGTACGTGTTCATGTTGTATATTTGGATTTCTGCCAACGAATCTGGGGAAGCGAATGAACATCAAAGTTTGTATGATAATTGGTAAATGTGCCAGTGAAACATTAACCCTATGAAATTGGTTTATGATGTTATGATGAAATCGGCTTTTTTCGAGTGGAACATGAGTTACAAGGAAGTGTGAGATATGCTCGGTGACGCAAGAAGTGGACAACAAAAAAGGGGAAAGAACGGATGCAAATGTAGACAGAACGATCTTTGTGCGCTCAGATTGAAAATTAAGGGGGCAACTAATAGAACTGAATATAAATAGTGGGATATTGCTACAAATTCTAACAAAGGATTTGAGAATGAGAAAAAAATTCTTAAGTGATGTTGCATCATATTTTGACTGATGAGCAGAAACAACGTTGGCTTCATGTTTCTACTGCTCATTTGAATACTGCAGAGGTTCAGAGTCATTATCGCTGCTGAAAGCGGTTATTTTCAATATGTCCAGGAAACAAGATGCCAGGATATGAAATAGAACGAATAGAAAAACGAAAGATTCAACTGAAAAAAGCATCCATGTGCCGCATGCAAATTCAACACCATCCTTGTGTTTTTTTTAAAATAAGAAGCGGATACTACAAATTCAATCAACACACTTATTTAGAAACGCAGAAAGGGTTACGGGAACCTGTTCGGGGGAGGGGAATCCGGACTTTGACCTGACAAGTGGATTCTTTACGCTTCTGTTCTGATGCATTAGCAGTTTGTGAGTTCCTGGCTAAGAAGTCCATTACAAAAACGGGTTATCTCCCTTATTCAACACACTTATTCTCCATCCCACTCCTGTGAATATTGATCAGGTCGGAAAATTTGGTTTTAGAAATTAAATTGCCACGTATTGTATTATTTTTCCTATTAATACAAATAACGTTATTGTTCTCAATAAAAACGGAAACGATAAAAGTAGAGATAGACAACGATAATGTCTATGAAGTATGTTTATGTTATTATTAAGAGGATAGACCAAAGTATTTTTAATTATTTAAAAAAAAAAAAATCCTTCTTTTAACACGTTCTAAATTTGGGTAAAAAATCCATTTTTTTTGTTGACTTTGTAATACTTGTGGTAATGGCCATTTTTAGTGTAGCAGTTTCAGTGGGAAAATCCATTAATTTGGAAATTCTTGCAAAAATCAAATAATTGTCTGATTTTAATGAAACTTTCAGGACTTGTTTAAAAATGAATTAATTTATTTTTGAAATTTTTTATTTTTTAGAAAATCTTGGTAAAAATATTTTTTTTACATCTGTTACCCCCACCCCCACTCCACATAAATTAATTCTATGAAATTTCAAACAGTTCTCAAATTGTTTTATATTACTTATAAGCATTATATTATTTTTGGAGAAATTAAATCATCAATTTTTTTTTTCACAAATTTGTAAAAAATCTGCTCCAAATCGTAAAATAAAAACTGCAATAAACTATCTAATTATCAAATTAAATAGGCTTTTATTTACTATACATTAAGGACATTATTATCTGAAGAAAAATTTTTTTTTCGATGAATAAAGAATTTTTACAAGAATTGTTTGTATTTTTCTTTTAGTTTTTTTCATTTTTCTTTAATTTTAAAAAATGTTTTAAAATTCTTCTAAACAGAGAGTGGGGTAAGTTATGAAGTTTTTAAGTGAAGACTATATTTACTAAGCGAAAATTAAAAGCTTAGTACAAATAATGTTACTAAAACTTTTTACCATAATTAAATATATTTTTTGTGCGTCAAAATGTTACATTTTTTTAGTATGATATCTCATAAGTGATATTATGCTTAAAAGGTCACGTGTTTCAAGGCTTGTCTCCTTGGGGGAAGCCTCTTGACATGTAAAGCTCTTTTCTCACTCTCAGTTATTAAATTAAAAATTAAATTGAGATAATAAAATTATCTCATTTATCAATTTAAACAATTAATAACTCAATGAGATATTTTAATTATTAATATAATACTAATTTTAGTTATTATCTCAGTTATTAAATTAAAAATGTAATAACTTAATGTAATATTAATAAATTAGTTATCATTATCTTAGCTATTAAATAATGAAAGAGATAGAGGTAACTCAATAATGTAAGAAATTTTTATAGCATTTTAAATTATTATAAGAAACAAAAAAAAAGTTATGTCACTTTTGATGCACCGTACTAAACCATTCAGCCATCAAATTATTGATGAAGACGTGAAAATAACAAGACCCCGAGGTCAAGAAAAGTTTGTCTAGAAATTTTATGCTATAAGTAAGTGATATTTGTTTCAGAACAGATTAATTTGACTTTACATTTGCTAATTTTACGAAAGTAACATTTCAGAAATGTATATTTTATTATAGCGATTGCTATGTTTTTCACACCCACATACACTCAAAGTCATTTTATTCGCCTGCGATTGGCTAATAAATTACTACTACCTTTGTATAGGACAATTTGGCCATCGCAGTCCTTCCTTTGAATCTTTTGGTTCTGAGCATACTTACCTATTCTGTTTAGTACGTGTGTAGTGATTGGTTAATTTTTAACCAATCCCATATTTTTAATGTAAGATCAAGTTTTCCGTGGGAGCCTACCTCTTTTCCTTAAATTGGGGGACTTTTCGCAAATCGCCAGTAAGATCCAGTAAGATCCCAGCCGTCAACACAAATCCACGATCTTGCTCATCACACTCTAACGCATACAGAGACACAGAATTTCGTAATTACAAACTTACAATTTTCTCTCTGTAATTTTCGCCAAGCACAATCAACATTGTTGATTCAAACCAGTTTATTCACAACACATTTCAAGCATTTGTATTTCTTCATGTTATTCATTCTTCACATGCAAACTTTGCTCTAACAATAATTTCGGAACATTTATCTCACGAGAACTTTCTTCAAACGGTTGATTACAATCAACCTACAGTCAAGGGGATGAGGTATGTAGCCTGGGAACCATGAGATCGACAGCTTGAACAAAGTTCAGGAACTACAAAGTGGATGCTATCAACCAGTCTCCAGCCATAAAAACGTTAAATCCGGGCTGTAATAACAGTAATGCTTGTCCTATTCCTACTCTATTTGTCGATATAATAATGTTTCAATTCATACATGAAATTTGTTTTAAAATAGACCGGATAAAAAAAGCGAAAACACTTTATGAACGAAATAATTGGGTACCGATTCTAAAGAGTGATAAAGAGACCAAGGCAAAAATTAAATTCAAAAGAAAAGAAAAATATGAAAAAATAATGAAAAAAAACATTCATAAATATTTGAGAGAATAATGAATATTTCTGTGCTAGCTAAATCCATATATGTTAGTTATAATATTCAAGTTACGTCTTAATATTTTCAATTCTTTAAATATTCGCATGTTTTAAATATTGTGTTTGTTTCTTCTTTGCCTACAAATTGGCGACATTTTTATCAAGTAGAATCAGTAATGGTACACAAATTCTTAAACTAGTGGAGAGAGGGACACTAATTATAATAGCTTTCAATGAATCTTTGGCGGCAGTCAGACGTGAAATGTTAAGCTGAGTGTAGTGTGTCCGGAAATACCTACTTTTCATAATAAGCGATAAGATTTTAACAGTGAGTGACCGCAGCCGACTTGCTCAAAAATGAGTCTACTTTTGGCCTCCATTCCAGTGTGGTAAAATTACATTTTTATTCTGTTATATGTATTTTGATGATTAACCACTTTCATTCTAAAAGATTCATTTTGGAATTGAAAACACGTGACAGAAGAAATACATACATACAATTTAATTTTAGGTTTAAAAAATAATATATTATATATATATATATATATAGAGAGAGAGAGAGACAGAGACAGAGACAGACAGATAGGTTAAAAATACTATTGTGTACATATACACAATATTTATTTGGAAATAACTTTATAATCTAACAAATTTTAAATAATAGAAACAATAAGAAATTTTCGGTACAATTTGACAGTATGTTAATTTAAGACATACATAGTTCTTTAGACGCTTGTTTAGTAGTTTTAGATTCAGGATGAATACTTTCATTTTTTTTATAAACGCATGAACCTACGAATGGCTAAATTTTGGGTCGAATAAATTAATTTTTGACAAATGCATAAACATTTACATGGATAACTTTAAAAATAAATGCGAATTTCTGCCAGGAAACATGCTCAAAGACCCAGTTTCAATACGAATATATATATATATATATATATATATATATATATATATATATATTTTGTCATTTTTAACTTTTAAGAAGAAACACATCATTTTGAATGTTTTTATTTCTACGGGTTTATGTCAATGATAAAAATTTCTGTTTAAATATCATAAAAGGCTAATTTTTACAATTTGTTTCCTATAGACTCTCATATCGTCTACTATAGAGGCAATGTTGTTGTATTATTCAGCAAAACCAAAAACCAAAAAAAAAAAAAACTAATCATTTTTTAAGTTCATATTTGGCTTTGAGGGTCATTACCGGAGTATTGGTACAAAATTGGCATATTCGAAAAAGGCTAGAATTAAAGGTTTTTTCGGCAACACTTAAGAATTTAAAGCTGATATACGTTCACATTTAAAGCTGATATTTGACGTTCACAAAAACTAGACTGACCATGAGATAAGAAGTTCACATATTTTTCTTATAATTTTTTTTCGATAATTAACCTCAACAAATTGTATTCTTTCACTTGGACTTTTTGTCTCCACTTTGTACTTTGTAGTTGCGATCAATCTAGTGTTTAGTATGGAACCGAAAGTAAACTGTTGTTTCGTTTTGTACAACTTCTATGAAACTGACTCCCAGATGTTTTCCTGAAAATATGACAAAGAAGCATCTATAATAAATGAAATCTGTTTGATTTCAAACGAGGCCACAGGATAAACAGTATTAATATAAATAATAAATATACTTTTTTAAATTTAATTATTTTATTCAATTATTGATTAACTGAGTAATATTTTTCTGGATCAATTTCACCCTCGTACAATAAAATATTAAATAAGATTTGACTTACCACACGTTGCTAGCATCAAAAAAAGCATAAATACTATACGTTTTAAATTAGGCATCTTTGATTTCCAATTCTCTTCTTTGTAATGTCCTTTTTATATTAGGAATTCTTCAGATGGATACTATTATTATTATTATTATTATTATTATTATTCACATAGGCATGGATACGATGTATGGCGTATCAGTGTGTAATATTTTCCTGCTTGTGTATTCACCAGTATCGCAGCTTATGGAAGAAGAGATGGTGAAAATGCGCAGAAACCACTTTCAACAGGCCAACCTGGAGAAGCTGCATTCGCGCAATGTGTACTGCACAGCGCTCGGCCAGGGAACGAAATGAAGCGGATGTATCAGTTGTTTTGGCGTAAATGAGTGAAAAAAATTCAAATCCTCTCATTGACTCTTGAAAGAATATTCACGCACGTACTTACTTCCGCCGTTGGCATTGTTGACACTGCCACTCTTATTTCTTGCTTGTTACAATTAAAACTTTAACCGGAGAGAATTATTGTGGATAGGAATAATAATTTGGATATATACATAGTTATTTCCCTAGGATGAGTCCCCCCAAAAAATAGTACGAGAAATCTTTAAAACGATTGCAAATTAGAAATTATTCACAGTTTTGAGTTGTCAAATTACGATGCCAGCTTCTATAAGAAGCGCATTTTTGTCGATCAGGTATAATTTCTATGTAACTTGCGAGAATATTTATTTTATTGCTTTTACAAATACATATTTAAACTCCGTGGGTACCGCAAACTTTGGAAATATTTTTTAAAGAGAGTAATTTTTGTTATGAGTGAATGTAGTTTTGCATCAGATGACGAGTATCATCATTATTCTATGGTAGGCTCTAAAATCAAGTCGCTTGCATTCCATTCCAATGTTCATTGACTACACTGTGCACTGTAACTGCGAGTGCTGGTTCAGCCATGTGTATCAGAGAGAGAGAGAGAGAGAGAGAGAGAGAGAGAGAGAGTGGGGGGGGGGAACGGAGTGCGATAGACAGATATGTGTTAGACTAAAGGAATTTTAATCTAGACGAACGAGAATATCACACAATATTTGAATTATAAATTTAATAAGAATATATGAAGAGGGAATCATTAAAGTTTATTTCTGACTTTGCAATATCAGCACGAATAAAAAATTACTGAATCTGGTCCCTACACGCAAGCGGCTAGTAGCCTGCTGGTGGGCCACCGATGGCAACGCCAGCTGTCCGCTGGTGGCAGCCACCGGTGGGCCTCTAGAGGTCCGCCAGGGGAACATTGCCGAGACGAACACAACGGCGGTCCGACAGCAGGCCACCAGCTGTAAACATTAATAGCATGCCACCCAGTGACAGGTTGTGGTGGCTTGCGTAGGTTGTAATGGCTTGCGTGTAGGGGTAATGTTCGAGTTTTCCCTTGTGAGCCATTAAAACTCGAAAATGACACGAACTTTTAATTTACTTAAGTATTTATTTAAACGCAATTTTCTTACACTTTTTCTGAGTATGAATCTTGGGTAAGATCAGGGAAAAACGTAAAATGATTTTATTTTCACAGCACTATTTCTTATAAGTCTGGCGCATTTTCCATACAATTCCGGGCTGATCTATTCGACTGGTACAAAAATACTATTAAAACACAAAAGGAGAGAGAAGAGAGATAATTCAGTGTTCAGTTAAAAGTGCTACGAACTTTATATATATATATATATATATATATATATATATATATATATATATATATATATATATATTGTGAAGTGAGTAGCCACGGTCAAATGCAAAATAAAGAACGGAACTGTCCAACAAATACAATTAACAAAGCTTGCAATAAAAAGAGAAAGGAACAGGGCAGAAATTAAATAATATCAAGCAACCAAGCAAACAATATATGCAAGGCCAATTAACAGGTAAAAAGATAAAAAGTTCACAAACTAAGAATTGGTGTCGATGCACAAAAGCAAGTTCGAACGAACGTAGATATCTGTCTTCTGGACAATGCATACCTGGTTATTTACCTCGCCTCCCCACAAGGCAGGATGTGGCACAAGGCCGTTTTTTATGTGGGGCAATTTCCCCGTAGACCACGTATATACGGGGTCGGGCTTGTCTATCATCCCAGACATGACTCTATCTTTCGGCAGAGCCTTGTCTGGGTTCCTCTCTGGCCGGGGTTGACAAGTCAACCCAAACCGCCTGAATCGGCAGAGTATTTATTGCACAAGAAGTACAAATATGGCACAAGGCCAAAAAGGGGGAAAGGGAAAGGGGAATGGTTATCTTCTGTCTTAACATTAAACGTAGCTAGCCACAACCACTGACCCAAACATACAAACAATATTCCTTCCACCAAAACAACTCATTCTTACTTACCATTCTTACCTCATACATCATAATACCTCAGAAACTCTATGAAGTCTTAACTAGTCCCCATTTATACAATTCATTGTCTGTGAGGGGAATAAAATAACAATTTAAAAATCTAAAAAAAAACAGTGAATATTTACAATGTGTACAAAACTATATACAAAATACTAAACAAAATAGTGTTAGTAATAAAAAAAACCACAGCCCTAACTGTGGCAGAAGCATCAGTTAACTGGACGAAAATCAATGCGGGACTAATAAAAATATAAAAACATTCGTAAAAGCCATGCACTCACTACAAACACACACTCATCCAAACACAACAACAAATACGAAAAACACTCGAAACCCAGAAAGCAAAGGAATACATAGTGCTCAGCCTTCAACGGCGGTACTATATTGCTACAGACGGAACTGGCCTCGAGGACAAAGAACTTTCCGCGCAGCATGCGAACCATGATATCTTCAGCAAACTTGCACAACAGAGCTACGACACTACAATGAAAGAAGGCGTGACCTAGGGTCTCCACCTCCTCACTGTAGCGAACTTAGCCAAACCCACTGAACGAAGTCTTTTGGCGACCGACAGGGCCCCTCGAATTAACAGCCAGGTGAGTGCTGCCTCAGTGTTAGTGAGACATTTCAACCCGGGCGCCCAAGGCCATATGCAGCAAGCCTCCCGCTTCGCTAGACCGAGCTCGCCTATCAAAGCATCTTGAAGGTTCCTCCTAACTAACACCTAATATAATGCCTTACGGGACAACGGCAGGACGTCGGAGCCTCCATCCTCCGCCCTAAGAGTTGCTCGAGAACAAGCCGACATTCGCAATAGAAGGACCCCTCGCCTCGGCCGGCCTCCCCATCACACGAACGCACACTTACTAAGGATGGAAATTTCTACGTGCGTCTTCCTTCCAGAATTCGCCGTTCTCATTCAACTGCATACACATCCAGTTTAGATAAGTGTTGCGAAGCGTATGTCGACGAATCTCAACGTAAGGCATCCCCAGACCGCCAGGATAGAGTTAACAGATCTCGCGACTGAACATGGCGACCCTGCCTCCCCACAAGAAGGAGAACAAGAGCCTTACAAACGCCAATAAAGTGTCAGATGGGAGTGGAAGCACTGAGAGTCGGTAAAGGAGAATCGGGTAGATGTGAGAGGCACATACTTCCGCCCTCCCCTTCAAGGAAAGATTCCTCCGAGTCCACAGACGAACTGCGAGCTCGGCCTTCTCCTGCACCTCCGACCAATTCATTTCCAACAGGAGGTCGGGACCGAACCAGACGCCGAGAATCTTGACCGGCCCATCTGTCCAGAGGAAAGATCCAGGAAGAGAAACTACCTATCACGAACCCAACCGCAAGCCAACAGACATCGCGGTTGATCTTGGCCGCTGTCACCATCTCATAGTCTTTGATTTCTTTGCTCATTTCGTTAATTTCGGCCCTACTCGACACAAGAACCGAAACGTCATCAGCATAGGCGGAGTACCTGGCCGAGGTGGTAGCACCAGGTAAAGAAATTCCGCGATGGACCGGATTCGTCTTCAACTTACACAGGAAAGGTTCCAGCGCAAGAACGTACATCAATAGAGACAGCGGACAACCTTGACGAATGGAGCGATACAAAATGAAAGGTTTTGATCTTACCCCATTCACTTCTACCAGCGCACCGGGGGACGCATACAGAAGTCGGATCCAAGTGCGAAAGCCCGGCACGAAACTGGCGGCCGAAAGGACAGCCTCCAGAAATAGATGGTCAACCCTGTCGAAAGCCTTGGACTGATCTAAATTGATCACTGTCGGCTTGCTCGATGATCAATCAGACTAGAGATAACAGCCTGCTCCGGACCAATCAGACTAGAGATAACAGCCTACAAATGGCCGGCTTAGACCTTGGCTAAAATCTTCAACTCTGTGTCTAACATCGTCAAAGGCCGATAATTATCTAACCCATCCCACCGTCTCATAAGGTAAACCATCTAATCTCGGAGTTTAGTCCAGGCCAATATGTTTCAGTGCATCCCAGATATCAGACTCTGTAATGGGACCCTCGTACACAGCATCTTCAGCCGTCTCGAGGCGAGGAAAGTCGGCTAAATAGGCGTCGAACTGAGCAGAGTTCAGACCGGGCTCCCTGGTAAACAGCTCCTGAAAGTAGTCACGGAAAGCCTCACAAATGCCCACGTCTGTAGTCACATGTGATGCTCGTGATATGCCGACTAAATGCCCTACGAACTTCCCCTGCACGCAATGAAGCGGCCGTGTCTGTAGCCTCGCAAGACATTCTTTTTATCCCAGCCCTAACTACTAGAGCTTGATCCTTCTTGATAAGCAAGGAGGCCAGCCCCGCCTTAGCTACGGCTACGTCCCCACTATCACGAGATTTAATCGTCTGATCTACTTTTGCCTCACAACACCTTTGCACTGCTAATCCTGCTAGATTGAGTCGGCGACTAAAATCAGTAGCAAAAGACCTAAGTTTGGATTTCAGAGAAACCCACCACTTATTCCCAACCACAGCCCTCGACAATTCCCGCTGTAGCATTAATAGAAGCTGGTCCCGGAAATCTTGCTCACCAAATAATGATGAGTTCAGTTTCCAGTAACCAGCCATCTTAATCTTAGGATTATCTAAGTTTACTCGAACCCGGACAAGCCTATGATCTGAGTAAACTATAAAATGGAAACTTGGACATTTTAAGAGCCCTGACTCTCTTAACTAGAACTCGGTCGATGTAGCTTGCGCTCACCATCGAATCCGAGCTGCCGCCCTTAGTCCAAGTTCATACTACCTCCCAGGGTGCTCATTTCGATAATTATCGACGAGATCAAACCCGTCGATGAAATCCCGAAACGGCTTAACTTCCGGGTTGTTAGTACCCGATTTATGCCCTATACGATCTATATCGGGATCAAGGACGGAATTCCTATCACCCGCTAGGAGATGTCATCAAAAACGGCGCGATCTGCCGAAACAAATCAATGACACGAAGAGCATTATCCTTTATGGTATCATCCAGCATGCAAAGCCTGTCCGCCGGATCCACGAAGACAAGATCACACGCCGCATCCAGAGATTTGCTCACCAGCCAGAAAACACCCCTCGAGCGTCCATCAAAACATGCTGAATAGAGATCGAACCTCTTAGAATATGTCTCATGGTCGCGAGATAAAAAATGGGTCTCCTGTACACAACATACACCCACTCCGAGGAGCCGAAGATCGTGATCGAGCCTCGCCCTTCGAGACTCCGACCTCAGCCCCGGACATTCAGACTTGCTAAACAGAGTACCATTATCAGACCGATTGGGACGCTGGTTTGAACATGGTCGGGGTAAGAATACCGACGGCCTCTCCCATTGACTCTTGGCCCATCTCAATCTTGATGGTACCGTATATATCCCAGGAAAATGTCAGTTTTACTGCTATATAGAGGGAGGGGTGAACTAAAACTGGGACCAGCCCGGCACATAACTGTTTCAAAATGTTTTAACTCTTTATTCTCGACGATGGCAACCAGAGGTAACATTTTACAGGAGATGATCACCTCATCCAACATCGCCCATGCCTGGTGCGCTCCCGTCCCTGTTCTAATAACCGTTAGCTCCATTTGGGCTTGAGGAAAGTTTTGTGGCTCTTCCACATCCATATCCGCATATTGCCTGATCGAAAGAAGATACGTCAAATCTTTGATTCGGTTCTCATAGCATCTGGCTCTTTTGGCCTGGGCCGGGGAAATACGACAGACATCCTTCCCCAAGTTATATACATGTTTCTGAGGTTTTTTTTCTTTTGTCTCTCAATTCTTGAGAAGGACTTCTCTGTTTTTTGGAAGGAGGAGTGGGCATTTCAGTGTTTTTATTGGGGGAAGGACTGGGAGTATGATGAGGGGTATAAGTGGATCTTTGTCTGTAAGGACTGGGATCTCTACTGAGGGGAACTATTTTAACAGGTGATGAGAGAGGGGAAGAATGTTTCTGAGGTGAAGGCGTGGACAGGTCAGAGGACGTTGATGGAGTACCCTTCTTGGTATGGGACTGTTTTTGTTTGTCCAGCTTTTCTTTCAACTGTTTGATCTTTTCAGTCTTCTTGAAACCCGGGTCATACTTTTTCTGCTGTTCTTTTAAGGTCGAATGTGAGACCGGGGCATCGCCCTTAACGTTGACAGAGGGAGTGGGGCTGTTTGTGCCCTTCGGTATAGCTTCGTCTGGGTTCCTCTCTGGCCGGGGTTGACAAGTCAGCCCAAACCGCCTGAATCGGCAGATCTGGAGTCATGTCAAACGGTCTATTTTACTGGCTAAGAAAAATATCCCGGTATGCTTTGTGGACTATAACAGGGAAGGGGGGAAATGTTTTGCAGTCATTCACCAGAAGATTGAAATCAACATTTATATATAAATAAACATTGAGGTCAACACCCAGCGGCGACAGTCTGTTTCATGTTTAAACACAATCGTCAGGCCTTTCACTATAGCCATAATAAGCACAAAAGAAAAACTGATAAGTTTTATAACGCACTAGGTGATCTCATTAGCCATTGCAATTCGCAAACATAGAACTCATAGAAGATCCCAGAAGGAAACATAAAAACCAGATATGCTACATATCAATCAGTAAATGCAGTCTTATACTTTAAAACAAACCCAAGCTTCAACTGTGGGAGCGATTACCTCTTAGTCATATATAAACTAAGGATAAAATTACCGGTATTAAAGAAACTTAAAGAAACGCCTAAACAACAACAGATCCTAGAACCACCCACTTTGGGAACAGACATATGCAAGGATTTAGATGAGGTCAGTAACTCAAATTGGAACAACTTAAAGGAAGCACTAATGGCAACAGAAAAAGAAGTCATCGCAAAGGATAAAAAGACAAGAAAAAAAGAAGTAAACGACAAATGAAATCCACGAATTGGTAAAAAAGAAGAGATGGAAGAGAACATAGGAATGATTTTAGAAAGAAATGCAAGCAAGCATGAATGACGATATGCTACATAAAATTGTCATAAAAAGATAAGGGGAAACAGCAGGAGTAAAACGTACTTTTTAATAGAATACATAAAATCTAAAAAGGAGAACATCCAAAACAGAAAAAAGAAAGGCTATTACAAACATGGAACATATATATCGGTAAGCTCTTCTATGAAAAATCTGGAGCAAATCCTAATTACTATGACCGGAAATAGTTGTAGAGTTGTTGCGCAACTGAGCACAGGAACAGTTCTCTCCATATATTTGGGTTAAAAGTTGGATAGGTTTTGGGGGAGTAGACCTTCCCTCTTCAAGTCAAACTACGGCCAAGTCGTTCAATTTGAATGCTCGCCCTGGACACGAAATGTAATTGTTGATTCAATCGGGGTAACCCTCCTCTCTCGTCGTTGGCTTCAGTCTAGGGGGAAGCACTCCGCCAGCGATGCCGTGTCATTACCACACTAGCTGCATACATAGCTATGGAACCCAGTCTACCCGGTTGCGCTAGATGGCCGCTAAGCCTACAAGAAGTTTAATCTGTCCTTTGATAGGTTTTTAATACTGTTGAGTGTCAAGCCACTTTCATCACCGGAAAAACCTTGTGGAGGAACCGGTTTAGTCGTCGATGACATAACTATGTGGCTTGTAGGCAAGGCTTTGACTATATAAATACGTGGAAGGACCTGTAGTATTCGAATCTGAGTTAAGATTGGCATTGGTCAAATTAAACAGAAACAAAACAGTAAGGCCAAATGCCAGCTTTTACGATTTGGGGATTAATAAGGTTACTGAAATAATAATTGAAATGTACAACAGCGTCGAAATATTGCAAGATTTCAGGAGATTTACCTTCTTAGCAATGTCAAAGAAACCGGGTGCAAATGAAAGCGAATACAATCGGACAATCAATCAACTTAATGAAACACATAACTAAACTTTTATTTATTTCCATTAATATACATAAAATAGTTCATGTGCCGTTGTCAGAAAAAATGTTTTTTACATTTCTTTTTTTGGTTGAAAAAGAAGAATAGAGGTTCGAAATAATATTAGGTTGTAACATTCGTTCTTTTTCTTCTGATTTTCTGCAAATAATCTTCAAATAATCTTTTGCGGTAATTTTTGGTCACCCTGTGAAATTGCTGTCTAATGTTATTGAAATTTTATTTCAAATTAGAGATGAAATGCCAAATAGACAAGAATGAGCATGTTCGACAAGGTCACAAAACTGTCGAAGCTACTCGATACATTTGTGTTGTGAACGGAGATGAATTCATTACCGACAGAATATCACAGAAATGGGTTTCCTATTTCAAGAAGTTCTCACTCAAAGACTCTCTCCATTCTGGCCGACCTATTATCAGTTTGATGAGAACCAACTGACTTCAGACTACAACCTTTTGGGTCGCTTTCTTACTATTTAAGTGGAGCTTAAAACGTGAAAACATATTTTGATGAATTTTTCGAGTCGGAACCTAGTGATTTCTATCGTTGAGGCATTGAACATTTTCTCCAATTCTAATTGGTCAATAAATACATACTAAAAAATAACAGGACAATTTATCTATCGCATTCCACCATAGTAAATTTGTTCCTACACTTTGTTCAAAACAAGCTTAACTACAAAATCGCTGATTGGTTCATTTTCCATCCAATCGGATATTTTTCATGTATATTCAAAAATATATCTAGCGTCTCTGCTGGGAGCCACCCTAGGTAGTATAAATATTGGATGCATTCCAAAAAAACAGTTAGTAGTAATTTCAGAACCACAGTCGAAATTACATCTACTCGCTCGTGTATTTCATCCTACTCACTCCGCACGTACATACACAGTACAGAACTTTATGTGACACACCAAGTTAAATCAACTTTGTAAGTTGCAACAACTGAACAATTTTCTGAAAGAAATATTATATTTTCAACACTGAACTCTGAACATTTTACTCAGACAAATCTTCTTTAAGACATTTCCTTACAGTCAAGGGGAAGCTACTTTTTTTCTCCCTTTTTCACTCATATTACAACTACTTTGTATTATTGTTGAATTTAATATACATATATTTCTTCGTTAAACAAAATTGGTTCTCATTGTTTTTTCCTTGATGTTTTAAATATTATGTATGAATGTTTATTACCTTCTCAACACGCAGCCACATTATCTATTTAACCCATTCAACATTGGTGACCACAACACTCAAGAACAAGAAGTAATACATTCTACAATTGGTCAACCCGACGTTCTAATCAACACTTTACAGTCTAAATGTTTATGTGTATCGTTGACAATAAAAACGAATACATTATTGAATCGGAACTAAGTATTAAAATAAATTATAAAAAAAAACCGAACGAATTCATGTAACAATCTAATACATGACAGGTGTCAATACTGTTAATTTCACATTCAAAGTAAATATATTTTTATTTGTGAGTTTCGGAATAAATATTACAAAAAAGCAAATATTCAACAAAAATTAGCATTGGAATACCTTTTGTTCTTTAATGATTTTAATCGTTTTAAAGAAGCATTTCTTTTAAATGCGTTAGATTCATCTAAAACATCGGAAATTAAATTTAACATTTTCTTTGAATTTTTATTACATTTTAACAAGCATTTTGTTGCTTCTTTTCTTATTTAAAATTAATATTGTTATGTTAAATTAACTTCGGAATTTTTTATGTGTATAGAAGATTTGAATAAAAATATTTGATTGGTTAAGGAAATAGGAAAAGAGTTTCAGAAAATGTGACCAAGTAAATGGTTAAAGAAATAACAAAACAAGTGTTGCAGATATATTATATATTAAACAGTAAGTACAACAGTAGAGTATTACACGACTAGTGAGTGTATGTCGGTTGACTCAGCGTTCAATCTATTCGACTGTTCCCTCAAGGCCTTCTCTCATACTAATCTTATAGCAGGTAGAAGACTCCAACATAGATTCTTTAGAGGGAGGACACCACAACACCCCCACCTTTTCAGCCTGACTCCGTATGCAGTCTTTCTTATATATTTACCACACAATACTTTTTATTCAACCAAATAAATCCCTTTTCACACAAAAGAAAACAAAAAAAAAAAAAAAAAACAGAAACAACCACTTTGAAAAAGCTATATATAGGAATTAGTTTAGTTTAGTTTTATGACAAATATTTTACGTGTCCCTTTTTATTAATGTCTCTATTCATTATTATAACGTTAATAATTTCCAATAATTATAACGTTAATAATTTCCAATAATTATAATGTTAATAATTTCCAATAATTATAATGTTAATAATTTCCAATAATCCAATGCGTATTGTACTTTTCTGGTAATTCAAAGTTCATAAGTGAGAAGATGTTTTTTTTTATTCATTCTTTTCCTTTTTCTGTAGACATGGTATGAAATGAAAGATGTTCAATATCTTTTTCTTTTGGGGTTAATTTCTAAAGGTTTCGTAAATTTCCTTTTTCTTTTGGGCCTTCTGAGCTCTGGCACTGATTGCGGTATTGGAACCTCAAACGTGTCAAAGATGACGTGCCTTGTGTCATCTTCTATGAGATCCCTGTTGGCTACGCTTTCATGCCATTCTCTAATTTGGTTTACATGACATCTGTGTATAAACTTCAGTCCCTAAACCATGTAAATCATGTTGCCAATTTGTCTGTCTATTATTCCTATCTCCCAGTGAGCTTTATTATTTCCAAATACACGAAAAAAAAAATTTCATCGATCTTAAAGCGCTTTTTAAATACTTTATTCCTATTTCTCGCTTTCGTTTCACTCGGAAGGAATTTGTCAAATGCCAATTTTATTTTTCTTGCATCTTGGCAAGTGGAGCACTGCTATTATTAATGTTACACGATAGACCTGCAAAAACTGCTGTATCGATGAGAGTACATCTCGCCTTCTTCAGTGCTCTCTTAAAAGTGTCGACAAAACGCTCTGCCTGTCCATTACTTCTTGGGTGATATGGTACCGTGGTAATATGTTCGATTAGGAATGACTGGCAAAAATCCTTAAATTCACATGATGTGAACTGTGTGGAATTGTCTATTACGATACAGTCAACAACTCCGAAACGGGAAAATAGCTCGTGCAAAAACTTTACTGTCACCGCCGCGGTCGGCTTCTTACATTTCAATATTTCTGGCCACTGTCAACTACTACAAGGTAGTAAAAACCATCAAGTGGGCCAGCAAAATCAATGTGTATCCGCGACTTGAAGTTCCTGGATGGCCAACATGGAATTCCTTTAATGTCCTTTTCTGTAGCGTAGATGAGATTACTACACTGTCTCCGTGCATTAGTATGTCGTTACAGAGTGAGTAAACTTCTTTTACTATTTAGTTTGTCCTTTACTTCTTTATGAACTCATCATCGGCCGCTTTGTCTATTATCTCGTCAATTGTTATAGGAAGCTCCCTGGCAGTATTGTACAAGGTACTTTTTATTTCGACCTCTGTTCTTATGGCAGCAATGACTGTGTCTTCCAGGGGTTCAGCATACTTAGGTATCAATCTGGACAACCCGTCTGCATGACAGATTTTAGTGGATCAGAAAAACTCCTCAATTATGAGGTGAATGGTTCCCCGTCTTTGCAGTCTATTAGCAATATGTGTTGGCAGACCCTTTTTTGATTCAAAGATAGTAAGGAGACAATGGTCTGTCTGCAACAAAAAGTACCTTCCATGAATAAATCTATGAAATTTAGTCACCACAAAAATGATTCCTAAGTCTTCCTTTTCTATTTGCGAGTAACCCCTTTCAGCTGGTAATAGCGTCCTAGATGCATGGGCGATTGGCTTTACCGATCCATACTTTAACTTGAGTAAAATGCACGCCCCGATGCTGTAAGAGCTAGCATCGCTGGCTACAATGATGTCATGGTTTGGATTGTAATGAGCCAGGAACAGATTTGATGTAAGGCCTTTATTTTCTCAAATGCTTCCTGGAATTTGGTTGTCCATTCCCACTCTTTATCTTTTCTCAATAATTCATTAAGTGGAGCTCTCAAACTGTGCATTCTTGGGACAAAAATGTTATAATAATTGGCAGCACCAGAAAATGTGTCGGCTCTTCAAAGCTTTTATAGCTTTGAAGAGCCACATTTTCTGGTGCTTTTTATTCTTTTATTGCCCTATCTTGGTCGGGACGTCTTTCGTCTTTGTCAATTATTTGCCCCAAGTACTTAATCTTCTCTAAGAAAAACTAATACTTCCCGTTTTTTAATTTGAATCCGTAATCCTGGATTCTCTTGAACACCTGCCAGGCGTACGATTTATATTCCTCGATGCTCTCACTTTTCATTAGGACGTCATCGAAATAGGTCACCGCAAAATCCAGACCATTTAACATCGTGTTCATGACCTGTTGAAAAATAGAAGGGGCGACCTTAACCCCGAACGGAAGTCTTAAAAAATTGTATAAACCCTTGTGGGTGTTTATGCAAAGGAGCTTCGAGCATTCCTCGTCCACGGATATTTGTAGATATGCGTCGCTTAAGTCAATCTTAGAAAAATATTTTCCTCCACTGAGTTTAGCGAATATCTCCTCTGTACTTGGAAGGAGATAATGATGATCCTTTAGGGCGCTGTTCAGCCCCGTAGAGAAGTCAGCACATACACGAATTTCTTTGCTCGTTTTTAAAAATATAAACTGTGAGAGATGCCCATTCACTATATTCAACTCTTGTCAGAACTCCCATTTCCTCAAGTCGATTCAATTCTTCGTCAATTTGATTTAACGAGGCAAATGGAACGCTACGTTTTTTCTTAAAAACTGGGTTTACGTCTGGCTTTAACTCAAACTTAGCAGACATTTTTGTGCATTTTTCTAGTCCTCCACTGAAAATGTCAGAAATTTTTTTTTAAGTTCACCTTTCAACTTTTCTGCTTCGTCAGTCAAATTTTCGACTTTTTGACATAATGATTTAATAGGCATATCCCAAAGTTGAAACTGTTCTAACCAATCAGTTCCGAACAAGTTACCTGTATTCTTCATAATATACGCCTTTAGTTTTAAAGTTTTACCTTTGAACGACACGTTCGTTATAAGTTCACCCATAAACTTAATAGGGTCGTTCTTAATAATGTCGACTTACACAGTTTTTTGCATGTTTCATAATTAATTATGGATAAGTCTGAACCCAAATCAAGCTGTACCCTTATATTTTTGTTAAATATTCCTGATGTCACAACTTTCTGGTTCATCAGACTTGGTAATTTTTACAAAACGTTTTTTTTGTCTTGTTCTTAATCCTGCAGTGGGAACTTTTATCGTTATTAAAACCTTTTTTATCTTTAAAAGGACAATCTCTATATCAATGTAATTGACCACACCCGAAACATGGTCTTAACGGCAAAGTAATATTATTTTTTGGTTGACCCCTTTTTCATTTTTCTTTGGCGTATTTTTTAAAACTCTGTTTTTCGAATCCTCTCTGACACTCACGAGACGTTGGCAATCTTCGGCAACTTGCTGTAAAGTAACGTCGGACTCGTTTTCAAGCTTGTTGAGTACCCTCCGACGTATTTCGGTGTCTTTCGCTGAAATCAAACCCTGGACGAAAATCAGGCATTTAAAATTATTGGCGCTTAATTCTGCCAATTTGAAGTCATCGCAGTGTTTATTGACTACACTCGTGAAAGTAGTATAATCTTCGTTTTCTTTGTGGTTGAGATTCATGCATTTCCAACACTTGTTAAACAGTGACGTTTTGGGATTGAAGAGTTCTGTTAATGATTCAACCGCCTCTTTAAATTTCAAGTCGCTGGTTTTCTTAGGCAAAATATAGTTAACAAACTTAGTATATTCTGCTGAGGAGTAAGGCGAACCATTTTATGGTCAACCCAACTTGCACAATCCGTATTGTATAAGTCCTCGTAACATTTAAAGTACGAAGTGAATGTAATTTCTTCTTCAGGTGAAAACGTGAAGTTTTCAGTAGCACTCCATATAGCATTTCGAGAGGATGCGTTTTCGCTCTCCTCATTTTGGCTTTTGATGGATATATTATACAAGTGTTCATTCTATGTTTGAAGGAGCATTTCTTCAAGTTTCTGTTGTCTAACCTGAATTTCTAGATGTAATTCCTCAAATTTCTTCTGGTTTTCTGCTTGTTCTCGTTGGAATTTCTCTTTTCTTTCTTGATATTTCTGTTCAACAGTAGTTAGAACTAAGAAATAAGAGGGGAGAATTTTATTTCTCTTTGCCCTCTTAACCAACAATAAGTCTGTTTGACTTGTACGATTCTTTTACTGAAAAATTTAAAAGCGGGAGAAGGGGGTAAATTTTTACTTTACCCTACAAGCGAAAACAATAAAGTCTGTTTGACTTGTACAGTTCTTTTACTGACTTGTTGGAATAGAAAAAATAACAAGGTTTACCAAGCTTCTTCCCAACCACCGAATTGAACTTGTAGAAATCCTATTGTTTTGAGGAGTTTCTCTTTTTCCCTTGTCAGTTTTTTAATTAACACCCTTTTGTCGTTTTCCCCTGCCAGTGTTGTAATTAACACCCTTTTGATTAGAACTCCTTTCTTCACCACTATTCTTTATCACTGGCAAAAATTTTTTATGATTTAACGTGAAATCAGTTTCTTCGAATCCTTCGTCACCAAGATTTTAGAATAAATATTTTGTGTTCTGATATATTATTATAATAGTTGCACAAAAAACTTATTATACATTCATAATGATTAAAGTGTTTGCTTTGTTAATTTTATATGAATCTCTTTTAGAATTTAACTTAAAACATAATAGGCTCTTCATCTTGAACATGAAAAAAAGAAGAGATGCGTTTACTGTTTTTGCATGATTTCATAATGCTTTTTAAAATTATGCCAAAATTAACAGCGCATGAGGGGAATAATCTACTTGTAATCGCGATTGTACGGCGCGATTTTCTGGAGTTCCGCAGTGGGGATACAAGTCTTGAAGGTTAAGTCGGTAGAAGACGTCCATCTACAATTGGCAATCAACATCTGAAAACGTCGGACAAAACTCACGTCAAAGTGTCAGAAAATGTCTGAAATAATGGGTGTCAGCATTTCAACAATATCGGACAATCTAAAAAAAATTGGCAAGATGAAGAACCTCGATAAATGAACTCAGTAAAAGTTAAAGAGTTTGATGTTTTGAAGTATGTTCGCTGCTGCATCTGCGACATTCGAATGATCCTTTTCTTGATCGAATAGTGACTTGTGATGAGAAATGGATACTTTATGACAATCGTAAAAGATCAGCTCAATGGCTTGATCATGACGATGGGCTCAACACTTTCCAAAACCGAAATTACACAATACAAGTTTATGGAATCTAAATAAAAGTATCACTGCCGAAGTTTACGGACAGAAATAGGATGAAATGCACATCCATTTAAGCAAAATGCAAACGGCAATGGTTAATCGACGAAGTCCAATTCTACTTCATGAAAATACTCAACAACATGTTGTCAAAATGACACTGCAGAATTCTTGGTATACGCGAGTTTGTCACATTCTCCATATTCCCCTGATCTATCGCCCACTGACGAACAATTTTTATAACATTTATATAGACATTTTGCTGCAAAGAAGATGCAGAAAATCCATTCAAAAATTTCTTGGCGTCCAAACCTTTAGAGTTTTATCGTAATATATATATATATATATATATATAAATACCCTTCTAACTTGACGGCAGAAATGTATAGATTGTTCAGGGTTCCTATTTTGATTGATTTAAACACTGTTTTAATACATTAATTCAGGAATAAAAGTTAATTCTAAAATTGGACATTATTTTCCGAATCATCTATTTAGGTAAAAACTTTCCTAAAATCTCATAAACACTTTTAACAGTCTTTATCTACAAATTAAACAATACGCACGCACACACATACACATACACATACATATATATATATATACTGTATGCTCGTATATTGTATATGAGTATGCAGTTTTCCTGTGTGTGTGTACTATTTATAGACGCTACTAAAGCAATTACAGGTGCAAATATGAAAGTGTATTTTACTACTTCGAAGCTCAACTTTGTGGTACTTCACCGGGGAACCTAGCCAGAATTTTGCACTTTTACGGTGATGGGGGGCGTTTGTAAGTGAGTCTGCGCATACCCCACACATTATTTCCGACCGTATTAGAAAAAAATTAAAATAATTAAAATAAACTTTAGGGATAATCAGGCTCGTTCTTGCAAATTCAAAAAGCAGCACGACTTGATAAGTACTTAATGGGATGATAAGTAGATGGGGCCTATCAGCCCGTTCTGGACAGAGAAGGACATCACTTGTAGGTAGCCTTCCCAGTTGAAATTGATAAATCAAATTAACTTCTTCACACGTGTTTCACAAAAATAAAGGCCCTAATAGAGGAGAACAATGCTTAACTCAAATAACACTACTTAATTGTATTCTTGCTAGTCTTCTGTACTTTTTAATTACAGCTGTTTATAAACACAACATTACATTTCTTAATTAGTGCGAGTCTTCTGATTGGTCGAAGCGATACAATTTACAGTGCCGTAAAAATTATCTATCTCATAATGCCATTCAAGAAACTGAATGTGGCTTTCAACTAATTTTATAATATTTTAACAACTTAAATGTAAAAATCTAAAATAATTAAAGATATAACAAATAATTGTATTAAAAATTCATTTTTCATCAAAAAAGTTTTTTTGATTTCAGAAAATATTGTCCATATTCATAAAAACAACTAATAGCAAATAGAAGCATTTAAAATTCAATATTATCTTTGTTTTGAGTTTTGTATATTACAATTCAGAGCTGATTTTCATTTTTTTTGGGGGGGGTCTAATTAAAAAAAATGATTTGCTTTCCTCAAAGCCTTGTGCTTTTAACTAATATAATCACTAAACTGAACAATGTTGAATTTCTAGAGTTTTCATAAAATTAGTTACGCCCCCACCCAACTAATTTTATGAAAACTCTAGAAATAATATAAATAATAAATAATATAAATAATAAATATAAAAAATATTTCCATCATTTGTGAATAATTTCTGAAAGTTTCATTAATATCCAACAATTATTTTAATTTTGCAAGATTTTCCAAATTAATGTCTGCCATAGAAAAAAAACGTGCTAAAAATTTATGTTATTTATTAGTTCCGGTGATACAAAGAAAAACCGTTTTTTTAAATCAAAATTTAGTTGTTCTAAAATTAAAAAAGGAAAAATTTAAAAAAATACTTTGGTCTTTCCTCTTAATAATAATAAACATTTAGACGATAAAATTTTGTTTTCGTCAAGTTTTGCGTCTTAACATCATGCTATGGCATGCTCATTTTTAGCGATCTCATGGAGGTACACACAATTTTAATAGCCACTCGTGGAAAACACTTATAAAACTCGTATAAAATTGTTTGTTGACATAGTAAAACTTTGTAAAACTAGTCTACTGACCGTTGCTCCACAGTAAGACGTTTAAATGTTCTTGTTTTCATGTATTTAATTTAGATCTACGTAAATTCAAACTTAAAAAACACACCATGTTTTGCCTAGATGTACAGTGTACAATAATGCAAAATAGTTTTGTATTGAGTCTGTGGAATCTTCCACATTAGACTTCCACCCCTTTCGGAAAAGATGTATTCTTCCCTAAAAAAAAAGCCTTAACCAATCACCATTTGGCTTCAGTAAATTAAATCTTCTATTGGTTAAGAAACACTAAACTGTAGCAAAGTCGAAACAGATCCTTTTCCCCGCCGAAGCTCCCTGGAGCCGTTTTTTAGACACCAAAGTCTATATAAACAGTTGCATGACTCAATTCAAGTCAGTTTCAATCGAGTTTCGTGAGATACTACCAAACTCCACGCGTGTCAATTCACTGACTCAACATCACTTAAAAATTCTCAACACAGCACTCAATCGACCATTGTCTGCGTGGTAATCAAATTACAATTGACTTAAGAAGTGAATGTTTCACTGCACAAACAGTAATTGTACAATTCATCAATTTAGCCAAACAGTTAAAGACAAACAACTCTTCACAATTTAAATTCTAACACACGCATACACACTAATATTTGAACGAACACATTTGAGATGTTTTCTTGCAGAAACCAAATTATTTTAATTTCACTAACAAATCAAAACCATTAACTTTTATTGACCAAATTTCTGCATGAACATTATTCATAACCTTGTCTCAATTGCCACAATCAACAAACATTCTTTATTTGATCTACGTGTTGTGGGATAATGCATAATAAACACGTATAATCTTTGTCTTACATAAATTACCTTCTGATACATTTTCACTCAGCTACAACCTGCAACAAGTCACTCATATTTATTCTCGAATGCGAATTAACTAGAAAGACAAAATATTTTTGCTCTTCTCGAAATTTATTTCATTATGTTACAAGACATTTTTCTTAAAAAGCCTTACTATTATTTTGCGTTTAATGTTTTCTTCACCGCAAACTACTTTAGTAACTAAAGAAAGTGTAAATATTATTGAAAATTACTAATTGAATAATAACACTACTTTACCCGCAGTAAATGTAGGTACCTTAATTAGATCGCTAAAAAAGAGTATAGCATGACGAAAAAAAAAAACGTCAAACTTGACAAAAACAAAACTTTATCATCTAAATGTTTATGTTATTATTAAGATGAAAGATCAAAGTATTTTGGAGGTATTTTTTTACATTATTTAATCGTTCCTAGCACGTTCAAAATTTTCGTTAAAAATCTTGTTTTTTTTAGTCAGCAAAATTGGCAGATAATCGAACATGTCAGCCATTTTTTCCGATTTATAAAAAAAAAATGAAAATCTCAATTTTCAAATTCTTTTAAAAATCAATTATAATTTTTTCAAAACTTATTTTAAGAAAATCAGAAATTATAATGTTTATTTCAAATATTTTGAACCAAGCTTAACTTAGTTTCTGCGCCAAAAAGACGTAGTTTGAAAATAAAACAAAGCAGGTCATAACCTTTCGCGTCACTTGACAAGGTGACGAAAGACATTCATGACGTTTTGATAGCTTACGTGAGGATAATTCCTTCTACGGAAGGTGAGATATGAAGTTATTTAAATTTAAGTGAACAAATTATTTACCTCGTTATTTTTAAGGAAAACTTTCAGCGCTCTAATTTTTTTTTTGTACTTAGCTTTTACCTTTACGTTTACGATGCTTTATAGAAAATATATTATAAAGAAATTAAAATAAGATTGTTGAGAGTGAGATTAAATTTCATAAGAAAGGTATCTAATTAATTTATTGGTACCTTTCTTATGAAATTTTATCAGAAGTGTACATAAAATACAAATTCAAATTTCATAAAATGATACTGATACTTGTAGGTACCCTTCTCAGTTGAAACTGAAAAATCAAATTAACTTCTTCACACGTGTTTCGCAAAAATAAATCTATATCTCAAAAGGACATTTACGAAATTGAATGCGGTTTTTAACTAATTCATTTTTCACCGAAATATATTTTGCTTTCAGACAATAATGTCCATGTTCATTAAAATAAATAAAAGCAATTAAAAGCTTTTGAAATTAAATAATATTTTTGTTTCATTGAGTTTTGTATGTGTGGTGAAAATAGATGAACTCTTTAATCTTTCTCTGACTTTTCAGGACTTTGTTTTGTCTTCCTCTCTCCATGAGGTAGTCGGCCATTTTCCTGTAACGGTTCGCTACCGGAATAGATTTCTAGTAGAATAAAGCTTCACTCAAGCTATACGGACTCAATCTTTCTTTTACTTCCACTCAATCCATTATCATAACAGTATGTTACAATTCAGAGATGATTTTCGGGTAGAGGTGGTTCAACTAAAAAAAAAAAACCTGATTTGGTTTCCTCAAAGCCTTGTACTTTTTTAACTAATACAGTGTAACCCGGATATAAGAGAAACCCGGATATAAGAGAGATTTTCTCTGGTCCCGACAACTCTCTTATATCCGGGTTACACTGTATAATCACTAATCTTCCCAAAATTGAAATTATAGAGTTTTCGTACAATTAGTTAGGTGGGGATACATGAAAAAATTGCCATGACATAAACATATTTATAATAAGTTCCATCATTTGTGAATAGTTTCTGAAAGTTTCATTAAAATCCGACAATTATTTTTATTTTTACAAGATTTTCAAAATTAATGTCTGTCATTCAGAAAAAAAATGGGTTAAAATTTTATGTTATTTTACTAGTTCCGGTGACACAAAGAGAAACGATTTTTTTAATCAAAATTTAGAATGTTCTAAAAAGAAGGAAAAATTCTAAAAAAATAATTTAAAAATACTTTGATCTTTCCTCTCAATAATAACATAAACATTTAGACTCTAAAGTGTTGATTAGTACGTCGGGTTGATCAATTATATAGAATGTACTGCTTCTCGGGTGTTGTGGTCACCAATGTTGAATGGGTTAAAATAAATCGATAATGTGGCTGCGTGTTGAGAAGGTAATCAACATTCATACATAATATTTAAAACATCAAGGAAAAAGAACAATGAGAACCAATTTTGCTTAACGAAGAAATATGTATATTAAATTCAACAATAATACAAAGTAGTTGCAATATGAGTGAAAAAGGGAGAAAAAAAGTAGCTTCCCCTTGACTGTAAGGAAATGTCTTAAAGAAGATTTGTCTGAGTAAAATGTTCAGAGTTCAGTGTTGAAAATATAATATTTCTTTCAGAAAATTGTTCAGTTGTTGCAACTTACAAAGTTGATTTAACTTGGTGTGTCCACTGAGAACTGGTGGTGTGTCACATAAAGTTCTGTACTGTGTATGTACGTGCGGAGTGAGTAGGATGAAATGCACGAGCGAGTAGATGAGATCTATTGTCTCTGGGTACACTCGACTGTGGTTCTGAAATTACTACTAACTGCTTTTTTGGAATGCATCCAATATTTATACTACCTAGGGTGGCTCCCAGCAGAGACGCCAGATATATTTTTGAATATACATGAAAAATATCCGATTGGATGGAAAATGAACCAATCAGCGATTTTGTAGTTAAGCTTGTTTTGAACAAAGTGTAGGAACAAATTTACTATGGTGGGATGCGATAGGTAAATTGTCCTGTTATTTTATTGACCAATTAGAATTGGAGAAAATGTAGCCGTAGCACTACAAGACGCTAAAATCTTTTTTCGTCAAGTTTGGCGTCTTTTTCATCATGCTATGCTCTGTTTTTAGCGATTTCATTAAGGTACTTAAATGCATTTTAAAAATGAAAAATATTACTTGGAGCTTTTATTTTTGTTTTAATTCCAAGCTAATAGATTAAATTTAATATTTTCAGTGAGCAAAATATTTTACTTTATTTCAAAATGAATTTAAAATGATTGGAATTTTTTTTTTAAATCGCTGAAATCGGTCATATTGACAAATCTTTCAATACGGCATAATTCACTTTATTCAAAAATCTTTCAAAAATAAAATATACTTTTCTCGAACTTTATTTGAGGAGGACTAAATGATTTAAAGCTTAATTAACCCGAATTAAATCAAATTTTTAGTTTAAAATATCGCAGAAATGCAATTTTAATAGGATATTTTTATGTGTTCGCACTTTAATCGATTACCAGATGTTTGCGAGATTTAGGTAAGAGGGGATAATTTAACTAACCAATCTAATCTTTTAAAATTTCAATATTTTAAACATTATACTAATTTATTTAATTATAAGTACTTTGGCTTTATAGCGAAGACGCTCGTTGAAGAAATTACCAATAAATTTTAAAGTATTATGATGATATAGTATTTGGACATACGTATTTATAAATATTGACATACAGACAAAAAGAAATTCCAAATTCTTTTTAAAATATTGGAGGTCACTGAATTGTAGTAAGCTTTTACATTTATGATTACTAATTACAGTTTTTACTAAATGACAATTTCACCCTACCGTTGCAAATCAATACAAAATTTTAAAAAATTTAATAAAAACAATTCTTGTAAAAATTCATTATTTATCGAAAAGTTTTTTTTTCATTTAAAAGTTTTTCTAATTAAATAATGTCATTTTTTATTTTACGATTCAGATGTTTTGGGAACTGAGGTTCCTGTTTGACAAAAAAAAAGAAAAAAATGAATGATGATTAAAATTCTCCCAGGACTTGTCCTTATGACTAATATAAACAAAAGTGAATTTCACAAAATTTCATAAAATTAAATACGAGTGTGGGGGGAACGAACGTAAAAAAAAATTTACCAAGATTATCTAAAAAAAAAAAAAAACCCCAAAAAATGAATGATTTCTAAAATAATTTTATTCATTTGGGAATAAGTACTGAAAGTTCCATTAAAATCCATCAATTATCTGACTTTTGCAAGAATTTCCAAAATCAATGTGTTTTCCACCGCAAAAAGACGTTCTAATTTCCCTACTAATTTATGACGCAAGAAAACAATTTTTAACTAAAATTTTGAAGTTTCTAAAAAAGGATTAAAGAAATATAATGCAATAACCAAAAAATCTTTTGGTCGTTCCTCTTAATCAAAATTTTGATAACAAAACTTTGTTTTTATTAAGTTTGAGGCATTTTTTCATCATGTATGCTCATCTTTACTTGAATCTTTGGAGGTACCTACATCCAATTAACATCGGTGACAAAATTATTCATCGATATTTGTCAGGAAAATATCATAGAAAGTACTCGCTAAACAATTTATTTAACTACAATTGACACAATAATTGAAGCAATTGATCTGCAAGTTGAAGAAGAATGGAAGGAAGTACGTTGTTATAATGCCAAAAAGCAAAAATAACAATCAACCGACCTCATAGAGAAAACTGTTAAACAATATTTTTCAAGAAAATATTATAAAGTACTCACTAAAATTATTTAGCTGCAATTGGTTTATTAATTCGCAAGTGGAAGTGATATGGAAGGAACAAGGTTATCGTAACGTGAAAAAAAGGAGCGCCCAATTTAGCTCAGTAATTCATACATGGCACTAGAGTAAATGTAACGTGAATAGAGAGGCCTTCCTTAAATGATCTCTCAACCTACTGTCTTGTGGATCGTTAGAAAGTTGCGAAGGAATTTGTTAAATATTTGGAAGTGATCAAAATGTTTGTCATTCAACAGACAAGAAGCAAAATACTTCGACAGCATGAGTATATGTCACACAAACCTTTTAATCTTTCACTGATGTTGAAACACCGTGACTGAACTTTGATGAGTAATATTTAGCTAAAGACAACGAATGTTTCACCAAAATTAAAATTATTTGTTTTCGTTTTTCCACCCGTAATTCTAAACATACAAGTAAAAGAATTGAGATAAGATATAGTTGTTATAACCAGCATATGGTTGCAAAGGAAAGAACAAACAAGGATTAAATTTTTTACAAGCGTGTATTGATTAATTTTCAGAATATGTACATAATACTCAATACCAGCATAGGTAGTTGCGTGAAAAGGACATATCTGGTATAAATTTACTAGTTAGTATGAATTCACGAGGTGTACGCAGTGGGTATCACGAGTGGAGTGTCATTGACAGGCTTGACCCCGTAGTAAGGCCCAGTGTGGTGTGTTTGGCGGGTCGAGGAGAGAGGTCTGGAGCGTGATAGTGAAACTTGATCTCTGTTGGATTCTGGTCGAATGGGAGATCAAACGAAAACAGCAATAACCAGACTATGAGGCAGTGTGAAAGGATAATAAAGTTGTTGATATGTGGTTGTTTAGTTGCAATTATGTGTAAGGGTGTTAAGGTCGGGAATTGATGGATTTGTTGTGTCGGCTGTCTAAGGTCTAGATGGTGACTAAGGAGTGTGAGAGTGAAGCCGTCGAGGTGTTAGAAATCACAGTGATGATGTCGAGAGCCCGCCGATGTCGACAGCTGGCCTGTGTGTGAAGAGTCAGGTGATGTCAGGAATCTGGTGTTAGTTCGTTTGGCAGGTCGGTTTGACCGAGGTTGCGGTGGTGATTAGTGAAGCCGCGAATCTGTCGTGGCACAGTTAGTTGTCGTCGGCCTGTTACGGTTCGTTGGTCGGTCGGTTTACAGTAGTGACGACGAGAGAGGCCTGTGTGAGCGGGAAGAGTCGGATGATGCCACGAATCTGACTTTGCTGGGTGCGAGCGAAATATAGTGTATGTTTTGTGTGTTTTGGCGATGGTAGGCTTCGAGTGGATAGGTGTCTTGGGTCGGTTGGCCGAAATAACGATAGTGACGTAGAGAACCCGCCAGTATCGACAGCTGGCCTGTCGACTGGGTTCTGTGTCAGTCGTTTACGAGGGGCTTAATTTTAAGTAAAACTGGTGGCTCCCAGGCCCATTATTTTTTTTGTGCCAGCGTTCTTGATTTGTTATTGTATTTAAAATTTTTGCGTGGATTTGTTTTGTGGACTGGATGTGATGTTCGAAGACCCTGAGCAGAAAACGACTTTTTTATTTTGAGTTTTGTTTTCTTAGCGTTCACATCCGGCCGACAAGTACAGTGAATCAGAAAAAGATCTAATTTGCAGCGGAGTATAACATAGATAGAGCTAAGAGCTATTGGAAGATCATTCATCTGGCAACATGTTAATAGCGATCAAAGCACACCCCAGTGGAAATTAAAATTTGACTGAATGGAAAAACATTCTTGAGCCTTCTTAGTCTCTAATTGTAAGCACCATTGAAAATTTGTGATGACAAAAATTCTAATTTAGAAAATTTGAAGCAAATTTTTAAAGAAGATTAATCCAATATCAATCCTGACGTCAATGCAAAATTTAGTAACTGTATAGCGATTCCTATGTTTTTACACCCACATAGTCATTTTATTCACCTGCGATTGGCTAATAAATTACTACTACCTTTGTATAGGACAATTTAGCCATCGCAGTCGTTCCTTTGAATCTTTTGGTTGTGAGCATTCTTACCTATTCTGTTTAGTATGAGTGTAGTGATTGGTTAATTTTTACATATCACATATTTTTAATGTAAGATCAAGTTTTCCGCGGTTCCGTGGGAGTCTACCTTTTTTCCTTAAATTGGGCGACTTTTCGCAAGTCGCCAGTAAGATTCAGTAAGATTCCAGCCGTCAACGCAAATCCACGATCTTGCTCAACGCACACACAGACACAGAGTTTCGTAACTACAAACTTACATTTTCTCTCTGTAACTTTCGCCAAGCACAATTTACCAGAACTTTGTTGATTCACACCAGTTTATTCACAACACATACCAAGCAATTGTATTTCTTCGTGTTATTCATTCTTCACATGCAAACTTTGCTTATTTCGGAACATTTATCTCACAAGAGAATTTTCTTCAAACAGTTGATTGCAATCAATCTACAGTTAAAGGGAAACAACTTCCTTCTCTTTAGTCTACATTGTGAATACCAAATTATTTCATGTTTGTTGTTGCATTTTATTCAATATATGTTTGTTGGTTAACAAATTGGAGTTGTTGTTATTATTACTTGAATCCTGTACGTGGAAATATCATTAATATAAATAGTAGTAGTACCTATATATTTGGTACCCCGCTACAACTGGCTATAAGAAACGTCTAGAGATTGTTATCGTTAATGAAGGCTAAGCGACTAATGTACTTTGCCAAAAGGGTTGAATTCTATTTTCCTGCTCAATAAACAAATCTTTCAATTTTTTTTAAGATTATTATTAATCGTATTAACAATTTAAAATAGACTATACACTGTTTTTTAGCTTTTTTGCCAACCCAGGTCCAGTGATTAAGGTTAGAGCCGAAGATTTTACATAAAAAAAGTGCATTTTAAAAAATGCCATAATAATCAGGTTAGTTTTACAAGAATAATTGAATTTAATAATCTATGCAAAACAAGAAATTTTAAAAAGTCAATCATTTTTTTAGAATAATAAATTAATGAAGATAAATGTAAAAGCGGATAATCAGAAATACTCATTGAACTCGTTTCACAGTCAAACATAGTTAAATATTTATTTCTGAGATATTCACACAGGGCTTAATTTTTATTCATTTGAATTTTTTATTGTCATTTCGTTTGTGTCTATTTTTTTCGAGCATTGCTTATTAAAATATCCCAGAGTTATCCCCCTTGTACCATTAAAAATAACCACAATTGCATGAATGGTACATCACTAAAAATACAGCATTATAAAAATACATCAATCACTGTGTGTGTGTGTGCGTGTGCGTGTGCGTGTGTGTGTGTGTGTGTGTGTGTGTGTGTGTGTGTGTGTGTGTGGACGATACACTGATGAATTTCTTATCTCCTCATAAACAAAAATACGAGTGATACTACTGATATTATTTCCTTAATGTTTTTTTCTTTCAAATTCTTTCACATTCACTGATTCCTTGCGTCTTAGTGGTTTTATCGCCTTGCTTGGGGTGAAATGATTAAAAAAAATTCTTCAGACGTATATTTGCGTTTGAATTTATATGCAAAAGCTTTCAGACAAGAAATAATCACATATTAGCAATACTCATTAAGAAAACATTTTCAACTTTTTTTTTCTAGGCGAGTGCACATTTTTCTAAAGAGTAATTTATTTCTGTTTTTAACAGTTTTCGTAACACTTTCTCAAGATTTTTTTCATGATCTGAAAAATTGTATTGTAAATCTTTTTTGTGGCCAATAATTTCTATAATTTTATGTTATCTTGTCATGTTCGTAATAAGGCGCACGAAAGGAAATTTTTGTGCAAGCATTTTGTAAAAATTGTACTTTGATATAGTGTTTTATGTGTACCTTTCAAATTTAGTTCCGAGTCTTGTTTGTTATTGTATGTGCCTTTTATAATATTCGGAATAAAAGATTGGACGTTCTCTCTTCTCCCATTTCTTCTCAAGAAAAAATTCTTTTTTTCTTATATGAAATATAGATGTCAAAATAATAGAAAAGGGATAGAAAGTTTTTAAATTCGAACCGCGATGAAGACTAAATAATAAATAAAAAAGACACAACGGAGGACAAGGACTTGACCTGTGCATCATGGCTTGTCTATTAATACTAAGTTTGGAGCAAATGCTCGCTTGCTATTATTTTTCTCTCCTCAAAATCTTAGCTCATTTCTTTAAACTCAATAAACAAATAAATCCATTATTAAAGAAAACAATTTAAATAACATTCTATTATTTCTTTAGAAAAGAAAAGAAAATTTTTCGACTATATATATATATATATATATATATATATATATATATATATATATATATATATATATATATATATATATATATTAAAATATCAATATTGCTTACTTCCCTTTGCTACAAAGTTGCAGTCTAATTGCTAAGGTCGTTGTCACTGCCAGGGTAGAAAATGGTTCTATTTGAACAACAAAGTAAAATAAATAAATAAAAGTTATCAAGAAAACAATCACAAAACAATCACATATTTATAAAAATCACAAAAGTGTGGAAAGTATTAACAGCTCAGATATTTTTTTAAATTTGATTTTTTTAAATTGACTATTCATATTTATGTCCATTAAAAAAGTACCACTAAGTTAGATTCGTTATAACGCAAGAATTGGTAAGTGCTTATTGGTAAGTTATTTGATGTTACTATATGTTAATATTTGCACAAACATGCACACAACTTTAACTGTCCGGGTTTCAATCCACGGACACCAAAATAAAATGGGAATGATGAGGAACATTTTTAGTGTGTGTGTATGTGTGTCCACGCGCATGCGTGTGTATTCACATATAAGAGGTGCTGAAAAGAATCTTTTAAAATATATATTAGACTTATTTTCGCATCATTCTCTTGTGTTCTTGTTTTCTATGTTCCCTCTTGCGAGTGTTGTTTTCTAGATTATTTTCATTTATCTAGTTTTATTACATAACAAATCGAAGATGAATAAACGCAATTTTCCTGTCATTATGAGCTCAAATGCAGCTGCCAAATCCATTCGTAACATCAATGCTCTTTGGGGACTTTCAGAAAAGATCATGCACTCTTGACTCAAAACTCTTGGCTTCTGGTTATTTGAATCACCAAGATTAGCCTGATCGTAATCAGACCTTATCACTCGACAAGAAAGAACAGAGAGCAAGTGAAACAAACATTTGGATGGTGGAAGAAAAACTGAGGGTTACCAATACAATTTAGCAGAAATTAGAAAAGTGAAGAAAAGTCAAAAGTGGGTATTCATGATGTGTAAGATCAATAGTTTGTACAGTTTGACACTTGCACCAATTTGCTTTTTTGTTTAAAAAATGGCCATTTCGTTGATCGTCTATTGTTACTATAGATGACAAGTGGTTTTATTTGGGTCGACTAAGTTGTTCAAAACTCAATCTACTTAAAGCCCAAAACGTCCTCATGTATGTTTTGTGGAACTGTAATGAAGTAATCCATTACAACCTCTTGTAACTTTGTCAGACCATGGCAAAGTCCTATTGTTCTAATTTGGAATTCACGCATCAAAAGTTGCCAACATTTCGGCCAGCAGTGGAAGCCAATCCTATTGCAGGAAAATGAAACAGCTCATGCATCACAAATCAATGGACAAAAACTGACGCTGCCTCATCCACTCTTTTCAGGGGCTTGTCCAATCCCGGCTATTCAGTGAACCTGTGCTGTACTGATTACCACTTTCTTTGGGTCTTGGATGCATATCAACACAGATCAATTGGAATAATGACCGCGGTAGTTTGTCAACTCCCGTGACCCTAGTTTACATTTTTATCAACGAATTTAGCGTATATGTGTGTGTATGTGTTTGTGTGTGTGTGTGTGTTGGTTGTTTGTGTGTGTGTGTGTGTTGGTTGTTTGTGTGTGTGTGTTGTATGTGTGTGTATGTATCTGTGTGTTTGTTATGAGTTAGGATCATATATACAGTGTGTCCATAAAGTCTCTTTACAATTTTAAAAATATATTACAAAGGCAATTGATGAGATATCTTAATCAGATGTATTCAGTAGTCATCGAAGTTTTTAATCACATTGCATTTGTGTATTTCAGGTATCCTGTTGGTGAAAGAGGTAGTGCTAAATGAACCCCCTAACATTTCCAAACCGGTGGATTGGAAGGGATGGCTCAATTCCCTGACCATCTCTTTCACCAGATACCACTCCCTTGGACTTCTTTTTATGGGGTTATGTTAAAGATATCGTGTATCGAACAAAGAGACGGGACATTACTGATCTAAAGCAAAAGATCAATGATGGCATTGCCATCATTGATGATGCTATGCTACAGCGAACATGACATGAAATCGAGTACCGTCTTGATGTGCTTCCTGCAACTCATGGTGTATTAATAGTGCATTAAATTAGTTAAAAAACTAAATAATTTGCGGCCATCAATTTGCGACCTTCAAGAAATTAATGGATTTCAAGCCTACCTGAAAAAAAAAAAAAAAAAAAAAAAAACAAACAAAAAAACAACGTAAATATTGCTATATTTATGTAACTTTATAGTTTGTCTATGTAAGCATCAGATGATGATGTATATTCGTAATTATATGTGTACGTATATCTAGTAGACATTACGGTAGTTGGTTTTTCATATGTTTATTTGGGAACGGTTTTACGTACATACGATTTATTTTAGATAAACATGCGTTAGACTCTTTAAGAATGGGTTCCATAAAGTATGATAAGTAATTATTCAAATAAGTAATTTATAATCAATACCAACGGCTACATGAAAAAAAAATTCAACAAAACAGTTAAGCAACTATTAAAAATAAAAACAAATTTTGGACTAGATTAATACCGCCCTAACACACACTCACTATATGGCTTACCCCCAAACACACAAAACCAACATACCCATCAGACCCATTGTCAACAGTACACCCCATAATTTAGCTAAAGCAATTGCAAAAATCCTTCGGCATCATGCATTAAACACTGTGGTGATTTAATCCAGGGGAAAGTAAACATAAACATGGAAAACAAGGTTATGGCGAGCTTAGATATCAAATCATTATACACAAATATACCCGTAACAAAATACCTGAACATATTGAGAAACCACCTCGAAAAATCCAAAGAAAAACTTCCTCTACCTGTTCATAAAATTATAAAACTATGTAAACTAATCACTTTTTCTTCAAATTCAACTTATGGGATTAACTATTAGTGGTGTTCTTGCGTGTCTTTTCTAGAGTTTTTAGAATCTGGTCCATTTAAACACATCATACCTAAAAGCTCTACTTACATACACATGTATATATATATATATATATATATATATATATATATATATATATATATATATATATATATATATATAACGTGTATGTATTTTTCTATATGTGTAGATATGGGAATATACATATAGTTTCTGTGTAGATGTGTGTGCATGTGTATATATGGATTCATAGGTATACAGGGAGATATAGGTATGTAGATATAGATAGGTGTTCGGATATGTGTAGAGGTGTATATGTGTATGGATTGTAAAAGAAGGACCTAATTTTCTCTTAGTAATGTTTTACCCAAATTTCTCCTCTAGGATTCTCCAATTGGAAGTGAGTTTAAATAATACGGAGGTAAATTTTAAATTGGTAATTTAATTTAAATGGAATTATATTACCCTTTAATAATCATTATTGATGATAAAATTATTTAAATTGGAATAACCTTTGATAATTACGTATGTAAAAACAGTCACGAATTTAATTTATGAACAAAAATGAAACGAATAGATGTCAACTTAACATTCTATAAGAAAAAAGTTTAGGAAAATAAAAAAGATTATTAGATATAAAATGGATTATTCTTTCAATGTACTTTCTATGAATTTTTTCCAATCGACTATTTCATAGAAGATAACCAAAACTCCAACAAACCTCAAATTAAATTCTTCGTAGATTTTTTCGACATTTAGATTTATATCAAACTTTAACCCCCAAATATACCCTATAAAGTAATGCGAAATAACAGCGTCTAAGAATTTGAGTGAAACCTGCGCTCATGGACATGATTTATTATTTTATTGTTTGCTGGACCTTCCCCCTTTTAAGTCGGTCTTCTCCCTCGCCCCTTACCCATCTATATCAAGAGATAACATACGTTAATTTAAGCGGCGTCTAGCCTACACAGAGTGGGGTTAAGGATAAGGAATTGAAATGGTACATCTAACTCACTCATATCTTCTTTCCCACTTCACTTCCTCACTTCGTTAATTTTACATGTGCTTGGTGTGGTCCGTCAAAACTGTGTAAGTTTCTTTTCATTTTTCGTTTCAACTTTTGGAAGTAAAGTCTGATGATCCAGAGCCCTTTAGAAGGGTTGTGGTGAAATAACTTATTACATGGAACCTTAATGTGGTCTGTTTTTATTCAAACATATATATATATATATATATATATATATATATATATATATATATATATATATATGACGTTCTTTTATTATATTCTCATAATATAAAACTATTAGATATAATAATGAACTTAATAAGGTTGAACCTACCATTGAATTCACAAATGAATTAGAAATAAACAAGTCTCTACCTTTCCTCAACATATTAATAAGTAACAATAAAAAATTAGACTTTAAAGTTTATTGTAATGCCACTAACAAAAATGACCTAATTAATTTCTATTCCCACCACAATCAAAGAATATGTCGCGGCCGCCTTTGGCCGTTCTCTAAAGCGGAAGAGAACAGGGGATTTTAACCTTGACCTTTCGACCGTGTTCCCTATACGCTGGTAATTTCATTTTTAGAGATGAGCTAATTACTTTTTAGTTCATTGGTATTACGAACCTAGTCGTAATACAGATCTTAGTATTTTTAGACATTAGTTTTTGCGTAGCAAATCTCAACTCATTTTTTAGAGAGATTTTTTAGCATTTTAGCGAGACCATTTCTGTCTCCCTTAGCATAACACAGCGACTTCTCGCCAAATTTCTGGTCGGTGCCTGAACGGTCGGTACCAGGGCTGCATATTAATTTACGCTCCCATTTTCTTTTTGTCTGCCAATTGGACGCGAGTTGGAAACTACCTTTCTTTCTCTCTTTACTTCGTTTACTTACACTGGTTCCTTGCCCATGTTCGACTCTCGTCATTCTGTCTCTACTGGCTGCCCACACGTCGTCCGTAACCTTTACCGTACACTACGGTTATGATTATTACGGGAGGTTTCAATATCGGACTCGACCATCAGACACGCAACGCCAGTACCGGATATTCGATATGCCCAACAACATCGCAACGCCAGCTACCTGTTCCTTCTCGACATGTCCAGTCCCAAACCAGACCAGCTAACCAGCAGCAATCATCTGCAACGACCAACCAACCAACCTTTCCCGTATACTATCGGTTGTAATTACTATGGAAGGTTTCGACACCGACCTCGACCAGCAATACCTGCACTGCAACGTCGACACGACCGGAACGTCTACACCTCGACTCCAACCGTCGACACGACCGGAACGTCTACACCTCGACTCCAACCGTCGACACGACCGGAACGTCTGGAGCTCAGCATCCCGTCGTCGATCTCAAGGTCCAATCATCGACATGACCAATCCAACCCTTGACACGACCAGTCCGACCACCATTACCAGACCAATATACTCCACTGGGTTCTTCTTTATATAATAAACTTAGCATTAATAATACATATCCTCGTTCTGCTGTCCATTTTGTTTCACCTCGTCAGATCTCACGTCTTTAATACGAAAAACGTTAGCGGGCCTCTTCTGGCCTCATCACCTTTACGATACGGAGGCGCTCAAGCCGTGGTTTCATATCGCGCCACTCTAGGTGTCCGCTACAAATAATATCAGGATTAGTCATAGGATTCTACCTCCGAGCCATTAGGATATGTAACCAAGAATACCTAAGTGAAGAAAAGAAATATATTGCGAAAACGTTTAGATTTCTTCACTACCCACATCATTTCATACTCGACGCTAAAAAATGGGCTTAAAAATCCACAGTCAAAAAATAGACAACACCAATAGCACTTCTAACAAAAATAGCACAAAATTCATAATTCTACCTTCTAACACTCTTTCTACTAATCAACAACCATAACGTCTACTATAAATACACACATACACACGCACATAAAATTACGAATATGCATTATAATCACATAGAGAAACCATATTTTATATAAACTTACATGCATAAAGCAATATTTACAATTTTTCAGGTAATTAAACTAACGTTGGTTTAAAAGAGTCGAATAAATGTGATACGAATTGATCAATGGAAATCAAACAACACAAAAGTAAAAAAAATACCAAAATTTCTTTCTTTTTATCCATATTACACTCTCTGATGAAGTTTTAATAAACGTTAAACATGTTAGATTGATAAATGTTTCCTATTTGTTCTTTATTTTTTATGATATATATATGTATATATATATATATATATATATATATATATATATATGTGTGTGTGTGTGTGTGTGTGTGTGTGTATATGGAAAAAATTCTCAGAATTAACCAGTAGAAAAAGACACACGCGAACAAACAAATACACATTATTATCCGAATCCCTTATAGACAAACTAGAATTATGATGCACATACACGTATGAATTATACACACGAATGCTGCTTGATGGGACTGATTCACGTGAGGTTTGTTTAACCAAAGAAAACACAATACGAAAATAAAAATAACAGAATTTTCTTTTCTACTCTATATTTCATTTTCTGATGAAGCTTTAATAAAAACGAAAACCATAAAATTTATGAAAATTTCCTATTTGTTACTTATCCTATTATATATATATATATATATATATATATATACATATATATATATATATGTGTGTGTGTGCACGCATCTGCCTGTGCGTGTATGTATCGTGTGAGACAAAGAGGGTGCACCTAGTAATCGCTAAAATTATCAAGAGAAAATTAAGTTAATCGATAAAAATAAATCAGTATTTCTTTTTTAAAATTGGACAATTGTTCAAATTAGTAAAACACAAAATATTTATTTAGTAAAACTACCTTCAGTGTCGATACCTTGAAAGTGATTGTATGCATGGATCAAGTGTTTCTCGTTTATGTTGGCCATCATGTCCACGATAGCGGCTATCAACTATTCATAGTGCTGGTTGGTCTTCTCTCGATGACGAACCAGATGTAATAGTCAGATCAAGAGAGCTAAAAGGTCACACGTTGAACATGGCAAAACATGAAAATTAACGGCCAGTCATCCTTGGATCATGGTAAGGAATGAGTACCACTGGAACATATATGGCTTTCCCTGAGCCACTCTCTTGACTACTATACTGTACCGGAGTTGACAACCGTATCCGGTAGCTTGATATAGGCGATGACATACGGGAAGAAGTGGAACAGCATGACATCGCCCTCGTTTCACATTATAACCAAAATCATTATAGATGGTGTGGGCGCAAATTTTGTGTGTACGTCCGTGGATACTTCCGTTTGGAACACTTGTAGTTTTTTCTATTCACCGTCTGGTCCTGGTCGAAACCTCATATACAAATTAATGTGTACAAGTGCTATAAGAAAAAAACCGTATCAACAATAGTCGTACCTCTATATTTTTACGCTGTATATCCCATTTGACATTAGAAAAGATCTGTACACACGTCATCGAAAATAATATATCCTAGGATACGTTATTTCAAACTCATTGTATTTTCTATTTAGGCATACACACAGGCCTGTACCCTCATATGTATATAATCATATGTGATATTCTTCCACATCGCTTCTGTTATTTATTAACTCTTTTTTTCTTTTTGAAGTTTCTAAGATTTCAAAACGTTTGTGCTTAACTTAATGTATCAAGCCTAAATTCACTGTTCCTATTAATTTTCAGTAACTGATTGCTAAGTGAGTTTGAATGGATTTCGCGTATCAGTTTAGAAGTGAATCTGTTAGTAAACGCAGTTTCTCTACGGCTACATTTTGTTTGCCTTTTCAATCTTTGGTAAATTGCTGATTTTCTCATATTGAATATTTATTTGAGGACACAGATAATGCCTACACTTTTTAGTTACTCTGAGGAAGGGGGTAGCATTTATCTATCTTTTTTGAACGACTATTATCTACTGTAATAGGTAGAAAAGAAAAGATCTAAAAAACAAAAATAAATGTTGATATACGCCGAATGTAAATTAAAACGAATTTAGTTTTCTGAAACTAAAGTTAAATGAAACTAGATATGCTCTTTATCTGACGAGAAAATCATTCAAAATTCACAGAATACGTCTATTAACTCAGATTGATGTATATAGGAAGTAAGGGAATTTCAAATCCACAAATCTGTTCATTACTATGAAAAAAGTATAACGGTTGTATTGTGCTAATTCGGCTAATCTTCCTGCTGAAAAAGTCAACATTCGAATGCCAATTACAGGCATCAGGAGGAATTATGTAAGTAAATCGATGGAAACAGACTGAGATAGAAAAATGAAATGGTGAAAGAAATTCCTTTGAGATTCAATTAGATGGGCCGGAATGATCCCGGTAGATCCTTATTTCAACTGACCTTTTTATTAAATACTGAAGAAATTTATTCCCCACTTCTTAATTCTAGGTCAAATCATTTCATTACTGAAAATTATAAAAAGAATTATAAAAAGATTCCAACTATCCCGTTTATTCTAACCGACCCGTCTGTTTGAAACACAAATGTACGCCCATAATATAGCAAAAAACGTTTTCCGTCAGTTGTACAAAATTATTTCATTTCCATTTACATGGAAAAAAACTTATTTGCAATTGCTTTAAAAAGATTCTAAAAAAGTTTTCAATAAACAAATTGAAAATTTGTGTGTGTTGTAAACTGGGGTACTTATATAAGATTCGCCTTTCTTAGAAATTTATCGCAAACAAATTCTTAGGACATATAAACTTAAATATGTCGATTATAGAGCGAGGTCATAAAGCCAACGAAGGTGTGGAAAACAAGCTGACAGGGTTGATAGAAAAAACAAGATGAAAGAAGTTCAACAATCTTTGTAATAAACAAGTTGAGAGATGAGGCCTTGAGTAATATTTGTTTTTCGGAAGGAATAATAGTTTTTGTCCAAAGATTTTCTTATAAAGCTTCAGTACTTTTCATAAGAGACACAATGGGTGAGGCCACTTGTAGTAGACGCTGGTGGGAACCTTTTCGTTCGTTGCACGCACTTGAATTGCCTATCTGAGTTCACAAGACAACAGACCGGATGCTGGCCATATCTCAACTGCCCGACAGAGTTTGGGTTTTTTCTCCGGTTGAAATAAGTGTTTTTATCTTTGTCGACCACAGCGTTTGCTCGAGTATAGATCTTCGCGCCTTATCATTCTAAGACGGTTATTTAGCGCCAGTTACCTGTTTCGTTTGTTTCATAGTTGAAATATCTCTGCTAAAATATTATAATTCACCAATAAATTCATTTTGTTTAATATGACTATTCTTATAAGTAACTTACGAAGAAAGAATGAAATATGGAAAGGTAATCAATTTTCTACTTGACTGCTTTCACTTTGTGTGTAACACACTTCAGCTAGCATAAAAACTTTCCACATTTAAATTACGTTGAAAACTGATATCTAGTTAAAAGGTTTATGAATTGAGAATAATGAACAAAAAAATAAAAAATAAAAGTGGAAAGAATACAAAAGACACTGTAATAGATGTGTACACGAGACAATGTAAGAAATATAAAAGTAATAACTGCGTACACACTCAGACACACACAAACAAATATATATATACTAGCAGTAGAGCCCGGCGTTTTCCCGGGGATGTAACAGTTGAGTAAGAGATAGATCAAGTATCGACCATCATAAAGACTGAAAAATAAAATTGACAAAGATTATTGTTTAAGGTTGACGGACACGCATGTCTTAATTAGTTTTTTTTTTTTTTTTTTACGAATTGGTCAAACCCAAATTCAAACAAAAACATTGTTTTCAATCGTTATGAGTCTATCGATTGGTGAATAGAATTTTATTATAAACAATTGTCTTGTAAATGGAATTTTTAAAGCATTCTGAATGTAAATAAAAGAAAAAAAGTGTGCAAGACAATAAGAAATACTACCTGCCGAAAAAAAAAGTGGATGTTTGTTTTATCGGCTGAAAAATGTAAGAAATCCGTTTCCATATATAAAGGAACACACACACACACACACACACACACACACACACACACACACACACACACACACACACACACACACACATTTTTTTTAACCTAAGTCACTCCACGGAATCGCTAAAACATAGAGCATAGTCTGATGAAAAAGACGCCAAAGTTTATGAAAACAAAATTTTATCGTCAAAATGCTTATGTTTTTATGAAGAGGATAGACTAAATTTTTTTTAATTATTTTTTTTAAATTTTTCCATCTTTTTAGAATATTCTAAATTTTGATTTGAAAAACCTTGTTTCTCTTTGTCGCAACAAGGGGTAGTAAATATCATAGATAATTTTTAGCGCGTTTTTTTTGTATTTACAGACATTAATTTGGAAAATCTTGCAAAAATAAAAATAATTGTCAGATGTTAATGAAACTTTCAGAAACTATTCACAGATGATCGAAATTATTATAAATATGTTTTTTTTTTATTAAAGTCATGGCAGAAATATTTTTTTTATATTTATTAACACCCCCATAACTAATTTTATGAAAAACTCTAGAAATTCGAGACCATCGGTTTTAGTGATTACAATAGTTAAAAGCACAAGGCTTTGAAGAATGCAAATCATGTTTTTTTTTTTTTTTTTGGCCAACGTACCTGAAAATCAGCTGTGAATTGTAACATACAAAACTCAATAAAACAAATATATTATTTAGTTTCAAATGCTTTTATTTGTTTTAATTTGTTTTTATGAATATGGACAATATTTTCTGAAAGCAAAACATTTTTTCAATGAAAATTGAATTTTTAATACAATTATTTCTTATTTCTTTAATTTTAAAAAGATTTTAAAAAAATATTTAAATTGAATTTTAAAAAATATTTTAACATTAGTTAAAAGCAACATCAACCTTTCAAAATGTCCGTGTGAGATTGTCATTGTCTAGCACTTTGAAAATTGTATAATTTGGACCAATCAGATTAGCCATGGTAATTAAGAAATGTAATTTTTGTGTTTATAGTCGGACAGTAATTATCAAGTACGGAAGACCAACCAGAATACAATTTAGTTGCATTATTTGAGTTCAGCATTGTTCTCCGCTGTTAAGCCCTTTACTTTTACGAAACACGTATGGAGAAGTTAATTTGAGTTTTCAATTTCAACTGAGAAGGGTACCTACAAGTAACAGTATCATCTTATGAAATTTAACTACTGCTAAACTTTAATTTATATGATCTTATTTTTATATTAATCTCAGTTATGACATTTTTCCATAAATGAAATATCAAAATTAATAATAAAATGAATGGAAATACAAATAACACAGTAGAATGTAATAAATGTACATAAAATTATAGTATTTTATGTACACTTCTGATAAAATTTCATAAGAAAGGTACCTAAATTAATTAGATACCTTTTTCTTATGAAATTTAATCTCACTATTAACAGTCTTATGTTTTAATTTCTTTATATTTTCCATAAAGCATCGTAAACGTAAAAATGAAAGCTAAGTACAAAAAAAAATAAAAAAAAAATAAAAAATTAAAGCGCTGAAAGTTTTCCTTAAATGTAACAAGGTAAATAATTTGTTCACTTAAATAATTTCACTTCCTTCTATCCGTAGAAAGAATTCTCCTCCCGTAAGTTATCTAAACGTCATGAATGTGCCTTTCGTCAATCGTCAAGCGACGCGAAAGGTGCTTTGTTTTATTTTCAAATTACATTTTTTTGGCGCAGAAGCTAAGTTAAGCTTGGTTCAAAATATTTTAAATAAACAGTATAATTTCTGTTTTTATTAAAAAAATGATAATTGATTTTTAAAAGAATATCAAAGTCAGATTTTAATCTTTTTTATCAAATCGAAAAAAATGATTGAAAATGATTATCTGTCCTTTTTTTTGACCAAAAAAAAAAAAAAAATATTTTTAACGAAAATTTCAGACGTGCTAGTAACGATTAAAAAAATGTAAAAAAATACCCCCAAAATACTTTGATCTTTCCTCTTAAATAATAATATGAACATTAGACGATAAAATTTTGTTTTCGTCAAGTTCGGCGTCTTTTTCATCATGCTATGCTCTTTTGTTTACATTTTCGTGGGTGAGTTGTCCCCCTTTCATTCTCACGATCGTGTTTTCAAATTGATTTTATTAAAAAACAACTGTGTTTTTCCCATTTTCGGCCCCGTTAGAACCACCACAAGGTAATTTTATGTAGTCCTGTGAAGTTTTGTTGAAATCGGCTAAAAAATGTAGGAAATTCGATCCAACATATAAACGTTACAGACACACACACACACAATCTGCGTTTTATAATAAGTAAGATAAGATATATAACACATATATATATATATATATATATAACAATTTAATGATAAACCTAACCACCTATAATTAACACCCTAATACTTAAGATACCAACAAATCAAATAAAAAAAACGAAATAATGGCCAAGTGAAAAGATATATAAATATTTACCTTATCATTTAAGCATAAATAAAAAAATATTTATGTAAAAAATGAAATATAATTTTGCAAACTCAAGAAAATACTAGAACGCTCAAGTATTAACAAATACAGTGAATGTCTAAAAAACCGGATGTGAAAAAAACGTCAAAAAGGAGAAATAACCACGACATTGTTCACATACGCACATAAGTGCAGGCAGGCGCAAACACACACACACACACACACACACACACACACACACACACACACACACACACAGACACACACACACACACACACACACACACACACGATGAAAAACAATCAAACTTGCACCAATGAAAAGTGCACATATAAAGAAAAAAAACGAGAAATATAAGCAATTACTGATACCCCTGAGGAGTGGACGGAGTGATTTCTGGAGGATTCGTCTACGAAACTCTTGAGTCAGGATGCTAAAAATGACAACAATCAGCTAAATGAAAAAATTATATTTGTATCATATATATATATATATATATATATATATATATATATATATATATATATATATATATATATATATATATATATATATATATATATATATATATATATATATATATATATATATATATATATATAGTAAAATACCCACAGGTAATGCCTGAAGGATAGATTTGCCATTGAAGCTATAGTCTTAAAAGCTATGGGTTAAATTAGAAAATGTTTGCTGACTAACTTCTGACTATGCACAATGCTGTAAAGCCTACGTCCTCTAAACTACAAGAAAAGAAAACGATTGTAAGAAAAGAAATTATGTGGTATCAACAAAGATTCTGGCCATATAGAAGAGCTGGTGGAAAGTTCAGTGTCCAGGTATTGCTGCCATTGCCAGAAAGGTTGAATAAAATTCTATGAAATTTAATTTAATTTAAAAGATTTGTGTTAATGTTCCAGACGCTTGGAGATGGCCACAAATTCTATGCTTCTCACAATCGCTATTTCCTATAGATACGCCATGGGTCTTATAGATGTTTAATGAGATAAATTATTTTTTCTCGGGACAGATTCATAAAGTGAACCTAGTAATTGTTTGCTAAACTAAAATTGTTTGCTAAACTAATCCGCATGACATTACTCTACTGTAATTGCTTTTATCATAGGGTTTCGTGGCAAATCCTTTCATGTGAGGAATAATTTTCTCCTATAAAATATTTATAATTAGAAAGCAATAAAAAATGAACATTTATGTTACAACTGTGTTAAGTCTCAGGTTACAGTTTTTATGCTTGTATACAAAATTGGTTTTCAATGAAAAACAAAAAGAACCAAATTAATGAAATTGTGTTTATTTATTAAGTTGACCATCGCATATTTCAAATACATGTGTGTAAACAATAGAAAGATCACCGGTTTTGAAAATCAATATTCAAATAATTTTCACCTAACCATGAGAAAATAAGTGAATTCATTACAATTTTAACTAATAATATGTCCGAATTTCTCACATGAAATATTGTCATTATTAACTTTTGACAACCTTTCCTTTTTCTTTTTGTGTTGTTGTCCTGGTTATATAGGCCTACATAGGTAGCAAATTCACAATTACGTCAAAGGCTAATTTTTACATTTGAATAAAATTGTTTGCTTAAAAATGTAAAACGACTTTAACGTTGGGGTGAAAAAAAAATAAGACGAAAAAAATTAGTAAAAGATTAAAATCGAAGGTTGCAGTAAAATGTACTTTTCATATTAATCCCAAAATATTTTATTTTCTATTCTTAATGACAGTTTTTAGTTGCAAGCTTCCTTTGATACTTAAAAATACAAGCATTTATTAGTAGATCATTAATTAGGCACAATTAATAAATCGAAACTTTATAAGGAATCGAATAAAAAAAATCGCCACTCTGAAGATTGCCTTCAAGCCTTTTTTGCCTTCAAGTCTTTCGGTAAATGTAGACAAATTTTTCGGTAAATGAATGTTCTAACTGTTTGTACTGATGTTGTCTCAGAATGACCAATTTTTGAAGAGGGATATTAGTGATGTGCATTTATTTAAATTACAAATGTACTATTTATTTATATTATTATGCTATGTTTCCTGCTTTCTATCCTGTAGAGCCTGGTCCAAATTATGGTCTTTAGGCCTTATAGGAGAATCGTCATTTATTTGATAGCACTTTTCTTAGTATATGGGATGTTCCTAGTAGGGCGATCTTCTGGGTAACGTGTATGTTGATGTTACCTGGGAGACTGCTAGTAAAATTGTCCATATCTTTTCTTATGAGGCCCAACGCTCCGATTGCTATTGGTACAAGATCAGTCTTCATTCCCTACATCCTGTTAATCTCGATCTCCACGTCTCCATGAAAATTATCGAGAAATTGTCCAAATACAATTTCTCGATAATTTTCATGGAGGTGTTTCTCTCAGATGGTACTCCTAAGTCAACAAGCATACATTTCCTGAATTTCTTGTCTTTTATGATAATATCAGGTCTGATGGCTTTTATTTAGCTGTTTAATTTGGCATGTCCCATCGTTATTTTGGGTAACTGCATCTGGTTGGTGCTCTCTCAATGGTTTCTTGCATATCTTCCAGTACAGACATGTCGCTAACTTGTTATGCCTGTGGACATATTCATTTTTTTGTTAGTTTTGGACATGTGACAGTGATAGGATCTGGTTGCAAAGCCATGGTCCTGTGCTGTAATAATTAGGCCGGTGCTCCTCAGTAACTGATGCGTTTTCTTTTCGTCCACATCTGCTTCTTTCGTTTTTTGTTTTTTATTTATTTATTTTTGTATTTGTCATGCAACGTCTTGTCCTCCAAGTTTTTTGTAATTTCATTTAGCCAAATTGTTTCGCTTTATATTTTACTCGTTTGGCGTAGATGATATTCGTTTCGTTTTTTGTTAGTGGGATTTCACGTATATTAAACTGTTTCTTGAAGAGTGCAGCTTCTTTGCTGATGGAGTAGATTTGGTGTTTTACTATATGTAGGAGAGGGTCATTAGTTTTTGTAAAGTATCAGATTGTTGTGTTTTTTTAGAGTTGGTTCAAGCTGGATTAAACCGCGGCCTCCTCTTGGTACATACAGCCTATCAACACCTGATTTCGGGTGGTGCATCCTCATTTGGGTAAGCATTTTTCTGGTCTTGGCGTCCAATATTTTAATGTCATTCAACTTCTATTTAATAATGCTGAAGCTGTATCTTACTACGGGTATAGCTAAGGTATTGATAGTCTTCATTTTATTGGCTCCATTAAGTTCACTTTCTAGTAACAAACGCACACTCCTATAATTTTGGATCTTTTTCTTCATAATTGAATGTTGTATTCCGTCTCCTTCATTAATTCCTAAATATTTGTATCCACCATCTTGGTCTAGTTGCTTAATCTTGTTGATATCAAGGCTTAAATCTGTAGTTTTCGTTAGTTTACCGTCTTTGAATGTAGCTTTGGCACATTTGTCGTTTCTGAACTCCATCCTAATGTTTTCGCTGAAGGTTTTGACAAAGGTGAGTGGGTCTTTCCGTTGATTGTCATACTTGGCAAACGTTTTAAGATCATCAATATAGAATAATTGATTCACTTTGCTATTCTGTGGCTTGTATTCATAGATACATGTTGTTCATGTTGTGGCCTGTTAAAGACACGTAAAAAAGAAGGTAGGTTGAACAAGTGTATTGAAATAACAGAACATATATACAAAATAAGAGTGTTATTAGTCAGCAGATAGAACTATCAGGTTCTGACTGTCATTATTTATTTCTGTTAAAATACAGAAAATGTGGCACAAGGCATAAAAAAGGGGATGGGGAAAAGGGTGGTCTTCATCTGTCTTAACTTTAAATTTAGCTAGCCACAAACACTGACTCAAACATACAAACAATATTCCTAACACCAAAACAAGCGGCCAAGTGCTCCCTGACAATCTGAGAAGGAACCTTAAATACTGATACATTGGTCCTCCGCCTGTCTTCATATTCCGTACGCAGAATAAAGTCTTTTGTGATTAGATCCCGACTTGAAGCGGCTTCACAGTCGGCAGGCGTGGGTAACAGTACGTCCCACATAAAGTAACCCTTACCTTTGATCACCCTCTGAGGTTTGATCCCTAGAGATATCAATTACGGTATCTTTTGTGGAGCAACAAATTTTGCGCGAACGCTTGTCCACCACAAAGACTGACACAATTCTTTTTTCAACACTCTTTAATTCCTTGGGATTGACCAAAAGTCCATCTACTGTCACCAGATGTGCGTAACCTTTGGCTTTTTCGAGGAACTCCGTGATGTTGATCAAACACTTAGGTGGGGACGTCCAGTATGAAGGCGTCTCTCCGACTACTACGTTTTCGTCTTTAGATTTGTCTTCTTTATCTGGATTTGTCGAATTTGGTAAATTTTGACCATTATCGACCTCCATAGATTCGTCGGGTTTCTTCTGATTTTCAGTATTTTGTGACATTCCAGCTACCATACTCTCGCCGGAAATCTCAGCAACAACCTCCTGCTGTTAGCTTTTTTCCTTTTCTCCATAACTTCCTCCTTTTTTATTTTCATGATCTTTATCGGGTAGATCTTTTTTTCTCCTTTTTGTCCCGAAAAGATTTTTATGAACCATATTCAAAAATGGGGGGGGGGGTTTCACCTTAATTGAACAGAAACAAAAAAACAGTAAATCTTTACAGACAAATTAAGGACTTGACAAGAAATACGTGGACAATTGGTCACAAACAAACGAAAAAAAAAATATACACAAAATTAGAACGGAAAACAACAGTTCAAACGAAAAAACCAAAAACACACAATTACGAACGAAGACTCAAATAAATTTCACGAAATAAGGTAACTATAAGGAAAACATTTTAAACAACAATAAACCTTTTTTATATAAATATAAAAGTAAAAAGGAAACAAACACAAATACGAAACAAACAATACGTATAAACTAAACAAAAAATTCAATATGGCTGCCTTAAAATTAAAGTTTCGCCGATAAACGAAATACGAAAATAAAATTATAAAAACAGACAAGTTAGACTAAATAAATACAAAAATTAGAACAAATAAGAACACGGAACAAAATAAACAAATAAAATACAGAACACTTAACGGGTATTTAAAAGGAAAAACAAAGAAACGAAGCAACGAAAAAATAAAGTCTGACGACGACACGTAGAAAAAATGAACTCCGGAATTGAGAGATATAGAAAATCAAAAGAAACGGAAACAAACAAATTTTAAAAAGAGACTTAATAGTAAAAATAAAAAAATAAAAAATAATAGAAGAACAAACACAAAGTAAAAGAAAAATGGGTAAGTAATAAATTGAAAGAAAAAAAAAAAGAAAAAGAAAAAATCAAAAAACTTTTTCAAACAATAGTCAGCAAAAGAAAGCGTAAAAAAAATAAAATAAATCAGAACTGAGCTAAACGGAGTTTGTGGAACAAAAAACGAATATCCAAACGTGACAGAAAAAACGGTCGTTTTAGGTCTGGTTAGGACTTCAACGCTGACTCACTGCGTCGCGACTGTCGATATTTAACAGTTCCCCCACGCGGGATGCATGTGGCACAAGGCTGAGTTTACCGTGGGTTCTCAGAGCCAGTAGGAAGAATCCGCATAAACGGGTTTTGAATCCGCATAAACGGGTTTGGGTCTGAAACGAAACTCTGCCCTTCGGCATAACTTCGTCCGGGCTCCTCTCTGCCAAAGCAGAGAGCTCGACAGAAGTTGCAACTGTCTCCTTAGGAAGTCTCGCAGGTTAGTACTTATGAGGGAGGAAGAGTTTTCTCCGGGGTTATATCGTCTTGGAGGTACGATGCTTGTTCTTCCTGGCTTCGTCTGTTTTATCGTAAACAGACCGTATCCGACGCACGAACGTCAATTCGATTGGAAATTGTGAAGCTGGTGTTTTGTTATTAGATGTAATTTTGTATACTTGAAGAAATTGTTGGAGTTCTATGTCCGATATTACTTTCCTGACATTGGCTAGTTTGTTTGAGAGATGTTTTTCTCGGCTTTCGTCCTTGTTGTCCGATTTATCGTAGCAGTGTAAAATTCTATCATTACTTCAATATACTCTTCCTTATACCACTTATTTATTGTCCTTTTTGTAGGATTATATTTTAATGAATATAGAGGACCTCTGTGAGGACTGTTCTAAGTGTGGTTTTCCTCTAGCTCTTGTTGGATAGAGTTTGTTTCAATTGCAGTCTTTTTCGATCCCATTTTGGTTCCTCACTGGGGATCGCGGTCCTTGTTGACTCGCCTGACGACCAATGCGGTTTAGCGATATTTTTCGTTGTGTCATTATTATAGATAATTCGTATTTATCTATACGTGGGTGCTAGGGCCGTCACATTCAAGGGGCCAGACTTCCTCCTGCTATTTTTAGCGGGTGGCCTGGGATAAGACAAAGTGGGAAATATATATATTTTATTTGCACAGATACTGATGTTAAATTATAGTAACATGTACAGTGCTTATATTTTCTTTACATTGATAATAGGTAGATGAGCAATTCCAAACGGTTCAATCTGTTTAATTTCATGTAAACAGGTGATTTCAGGGATTTTGTTAATGTTTTCGTTTCCACCTTTCTTTATTGTACCCAGGTCTCCACTTATTATAGGTATAATAATACTTTTGAAGTGACATATTTTTTTTTCAATTTCAAGATTATATATATAACCATATATTCATTTATTTTATCTGTTATATAATAATTTAACAGATATATATTTTATCTTACGACACTGTCATATCTATGTGCAGATTTTTGTGTTTGTAGTTTCTAATCACAATGACTGGCTTTTACATATCTGTCAGTATGAATGTAAAGTCCTAAAAATAGTAACATCATAGTTTTCTATGACTTCTTTTTTCAGGGTGATGTTCATACCAATTTTCAGTACATGGCGCATGTAATCCTGCTAATCCCAGAGAATATATCTTGTTAATCTTTGGATTCATTCGGGGTAAACATTTCACGGACAGATATTAAGTGGTCTGAATATGCTGTTCAGATTATTATTATTATTTGCTGGTTTTCCCCACTAACACTGGCTTTCAATAGTAATTAAAGTTACAATGAATTTCATCAATATTTCAACCCGCACTTTCACACTATTTAAAGTGTAGTGATAATGAATAAGTTAATTATCGGTATGCTGTTGTAACTGCTAGGTAACCTTCACATTTGGGAAGGATATTAGAATAATTCAGAACCTATACTGGTGTAATGCCACTCACAGATTCTGATCAACGGTAACCAATAATGTCACCCACCAGTCGATCCTCGTCAACGACCACAAATAATGTAGCCCTATGCCACGCGTTGGTCATCAAGTTCCTTCAGACCACCGTGGTTACCATTTAGCTGACTCTTCACTCGTTAGCGCGTGACTCGTTGTCGCTGGTATCGTGGTTGTAGTCACAGTTCACGGCCATTATCTCCTGTATCGCGTTGTGTTTTTTGGTCTCAGAGGATGAGATTTCTGATGAAGCAAAGGGGAGACGGTTCGACAGCTCGGAGCTACACATATAAAAAATGATCTCGCATTAAAAGCATAACAACGATATGGTTTACATATGATTTGTTATATACAGCGGTTTTAAACCTTCCCACTTGTCATGACACTGGGTTCCCCTTTGGAATCAGCAGCTTGCTTTAGTAGTAACTTACATTTCTAAGTTCTCGTCTTCAGGGCCAGAAAAGGGTCTTGGTCAGGAGGTCTCGGCGAATGTGGTTGGTTCCAGTAGCAGTAGTGTGGAGACTCTTCAAGTTGTCAAAACCTCCGGCTTATATGGAGTCCTGCGTCCAGCAGGGATGGGGTCGACTCGGGTCTGGGTTCGGTTGTCTTCTACCTTAAGCATCAATGTTTTCCTTATCTAAAATTCCATATATAAAATACTCAAGTGGTTTTCCAAATTTCTGGTTGTTCTGCCCCTGTTTGAGAGTGGTCAGAGGAATCAAGCCGCCCCCTTAACTCCAACTAACTTCATGCCTCACCTCGCACTATCGTTCCATATAGGCGGTGCTAATCTCTCTTTTCCTTCTCTTCTTTCTACCACTTTCTCAGTAGCTAATCTCATCCCACTCCTAGGGCTGGTGTGGCGAATCAAATTTCCAGATGGCGTAGCGTAAACAAAAAGTTGTCAGTCATAATGTTTCTTTATCAGCTTGTCCCTTTCCGTGATTTCTCGATCGACCAGACCTACTCTAGAAAATAAAATAAAATTATTTCTACTCTTCTTAAAAACAAAAATTTATCTTTTCTCTGTCTATGCATTTTTACGATCAATTGATTACATAGCCTTTTTGGCCCTGGTCACTTCAAAACAGTAATTAATTTTTCCTTATCACTTGTATCCAAAGGAATCCGAATTAATGTTTGGATATAAAATTTTTCTCTGGACGAATGAATTATAATGACGAACGCGTCAAGTCGGTCTCTATCTCTGTGGGAACATTTCTCTTCTGGATGGTTGATTCAAACCAAATGTCTCTTCTTTCGGGCTTTTTCGTTTAGAGAGGCCTGTAAATGTTATTTCGATGACTACTCTGGTCTCTTTATCGACAACATATGTTTTTATTTTATCTGGCATCTTTGTGGATACCTTAATGGTCTTTTTCTCATCTTCGGGAAGTGGGGGAAGGACAGGTAGTTTTGGTTTTGCTCAATCTTATTTTATTCCGTTTAGTTAAATTTGAGTTTGATTCTTCTTGGTATTAGAAGGTACAGAAGGAAAGGGAGAAGAAAGGACTAAACAATAGCCATGAAATAGAATGCATGGTTATTAGCAATCGGAATTGCTCAACATGCCAATTACAAATTGGCGATAGCAAAATCAGACAAAAATTTAAATATCTGGAAAGTCTTTTAAAAGAGGATAAAAAGTACGGCACTGAAATCTGAAGACGCATTGGCATAACGAAAGATAACTTGCAAAAGTTAAGCAAATTAATAAGAAATAGAAGTAAACCGTTGGAAACAAAGAAATGGGTACTGAGGTGTTATGTTATCAATCCTTCTATATGGCCGTGAATGCTGGATAATCTCCTTAAAGATAAAGAAGAGACTTGAAGTAACAGATACATGGTTCTTCAGAAGGATGGTGGGAATAAAATGAACCGAACATGTGAGCAACGCCGAAGTTTTAGAGAAAATGGAAACAAAAGTGACACTTATACTTAACATCAAGGAAAGACAGTTGAAATTTCTAGGGCACACAATGAAGAAAGAGAGCTTAGAAAATTTGTTGCTCACAGGACATATTGAAGGCAAGAAGGGCAGAGGAATGACGGAACAAATTTTAGGAGAGAACAAAATTATTAAGAGCTACAAAGGACAGGAAATTGGGGAGAGTCATGATCACCAACGCCCTGAAGAGGCACGGCACATAGAAGAAGTAGTTAATTATTGGTACGCTCATCAACTATTTAAACCGTCCACTCTTATTTACTCGAGGATTGTTATTTAATATATTTACCTATTTATACTCGATGCTCGAGGATTGTTCTTGAATACTGAGTGACAGCAAGTCTCCTCAAATCTCTAGCATCTTTCTCGATATCCTCGAGAAGTTTCCACTACTCCCGTTGGTTTTTGTGACTCTCTAATTTATTCAGTCTTGTTTGTAGCATTTTTGAAACAGATCCAAGTGTATCAATGATTATTGATACAACTGTAATCATTAGGTTCCACAGTTCTTTTTCTTGTTTACAAATATATTTCTTGTTTGGGTGGTGTAGGCGATCAGGATCTCAACGTCCCGGTGTATCTTATTTTACTTTCTAGAAATATTATTTCCTTGTTGTTTATTGCTAGCTCTTTGTCAATATTTTTAAAAAAAAGATCTATTTGCCATCTTCTCGGATGTTACAGACACATATCGCATTTTCCCACATTTGAACAATTTCCTTATCCGTTTGTCGTTCACACACGTTTTGGTGGTGTGAATTCTCCGAAAGTCACCAAGTTTATCCTTTTCTAGCTACTAAGGTTGTTTGTCAAAGACTTTAAGTGACAGATTCGAGAAAAATTTCCAAGAATTTCTGATAGTTTTTGGTTGGCTTCTGCCGCGACACAATGCTCCACGCTTAAAACGCTTCGCCTTGATATAAGAAAGCCTAACAAACCATTACCACTATAAAATAAATCCTATCCTGCCTCACTAATCTAAGCTGAGTAAATACGTCAATATTGAATTGTAATCGTCACTCGCGAGTAGTCGTTTAATTAATCACATGCTACTTCTGGTTTGAGTTCACAGTCCCGTCTGATTGCAATGAAGCTCTAAAATGTTGGCTTTTTAAAAAATTTCTTTATAAATATGGTGTATTATTTTGAATATGTTTAATTTTTCATAGCTTTCACATAAGTAACGCAACATTAAATATCCCGGATTTGACGAGTATGGAATCAACTTTCACATAAATATGTGACTAATGTGATCAGTATGTGATCAGTATGTGATGAATGTATGTAAAGCAGAAAGGACTAAAGTATGTGTTCTCATGGGAACATCAATATGACCAATTACACGGCCGTATTCTCATAAGGAAGCTCTTTAATCGGATTAGTTGAGTGGTCAAAGCAATTTCTGAATAGAGTTGAAATATTTAAAAATTCTTAGACAAATTGAAATTGTTCCTTTTAATATTTTCACATTATTCAAACAATCTTATTTAAATAGATATTTTGTTAAAATTGTAGCATTACTTTGAAATAAAAAAAAAATAAAGCTTGAATTAGAAACGATAACTAAGTTTTTTATTTATTTATAACGTTCAATGTTCAGATTTATTGCAAAGTAAAGATAATTATATGACACAATGTCTCCCGCAACGATTAATTAGAACATCCGCATAGTCAAGTGGATTTTATTTGAGCTTGGAGCGACCGGGTAGAGTGAGAAGAGATGTACAATCGGTCGGTGACGATGACGATGGGAGACGGAGTTCTTGCTGGCTGAAAAGAAGATCTGGTCCGTTAATCTGTCGTGAGAAAACAAAAGTAGCAGTGAAGATGTTCTAAGTGTCACTTATCTACTTCCAGATAGTGCCAGATAGACTGACTCATAAATTAACAGAACCAAAACACTTCCTATCTTTCTCATTAAGGAGATATCTCGAGACAGCCGTATTGAAGTATTTTTCTCCCCGCGCGATACCTCGCTTTTAGTTTCTTTGTTGCATGTACACCAGGCCTTTCCTGTTTTTCTTCACACAGATACAAGCAGAAATCAAATCAAGGTGTGGAGCAGAATCTGACTAGTCGATAAAAACAAAACAAAACAAAAAAACTGTCCGATGTATGTTCATAATAGGACTTTACCTCTTTGTGTGTCATGACCTGAAAGTTTTCGCTCCAACACGAGGAATACAATCATCTTGCGAGTGCAGTTTGCTTTACTGATAAGTATTCCAAGAAAAGTACATGTAAAAACATAATGGAGCACAGTGCTCCGATGCCATTTAATGATTAGACTCCCTCAAAGTAGCTTTATAGAAAATGAATTCGGAAATATTGTACAGGCGGGAAACATTCTTTGCAACAAGTCAGATATTTGCTTGTTGAACAGATTTTGAAGAGAGTTTGTTTTCCACACCTTGGCAAGAAGAATATGAAAATACTAGAAACTAAGCGCCTCAATAGTAACTTGATCAAAGGAATATATACCTGCGCATTTTCTATTAAGATATTCAGGACACTTCTTAAGCTGGACAAAAAAAAAAGGGAGAATGTTAGAAAACTTTGTTGTTTCCTAATCCAAGGCAGAATCGATGTTAATAGATTATGTAAAATTACGTTGTCGGTGCGCAACTCAGTAACCACATTTTGGTGAGACAAAAATGTGAAATGTTAATTTGTCAAAATAAAATTTCACGAAAGAATGTAAAATAAATAAATAGGAAAGAATTTAAGTTGTAGAAAAGAAAAACAAACTGTTATTGTTGCTTTGTGTCGAAGAATAAAATTTTACTGGAATTTTATTGGAATGCTTATTGCTATCGGAGATGACGTGATGTGTTTTATACGAAAGTGTAATAGTCAAGAATAGAGGAGAACAAAGGCAACTGAGCCAGATGCGTTTATGCTAAGAAGGGTACTTTTTAAATGTATGAGAAGAAATAGTCTGATTTTTTACGCATGAGAGAAGTAATTTATAACTAAACCTCAGCCCCTAGTCGTGTCGACCAGGCCACATTAACTTGTAAATACCATTATCTACTGTTTCGCTTCCCTCATATCTCCACCAGACGTTTTGGAAGAATTTCATTTGGCATAAAATGAAAAAGGTCCCTATTCAAATACCTTTCACTGTTTCGAACAAAAACTCTTCAGTTATTGTATTTGGAATCTGATCTATTAAACAGTGTAAAAGACCACAACAACAGCTTCGGATCTTTAAACGTACACAATATAATGCGAAACATGTCACGATTTAAAGCCGCTAGAACCCCAACGCTACAACATTATCACTATATGTGAAAAATAAATAACGGGGAAGGGGACATATCAGAATTGGAGATTACATCAGTTGCACTTTCAAGATGATTACATAAACCTGAGTCATGAAAGGCTAATGACAACAAAAATTTTAATAAGACTAGCGAGAGATGCCAATGACTGGAAGAAAAGCAAATGTATGGCCATTTCAAATGACAAGCCGAGAGAATTGCAAATGAATCGATATAAATGAATCGATATATTGCAAATAAAACATCTAAAGACAGAAACTTAATCATTATTAATGGCTTGTATGGCAGACCAGTGCCATACAAGCCAAGACCCTGAAAGAGGAAAATAGTAAATAAAGCGTGAAGATAAAAAAGAGATTATCCTTTCAACAAAGACAACAAGTTAGAAAAATATAAAATTAAGGATAACTGAATGGAGTGGGCGATTCGTTGGTAACTGTGCAAGAGACTAGAATTTAACCATACAAGCCAACTGTAAATCCACAAAACTATAGTTGTCTTAATGATTCAAATAGATCACCTCATCCAAACCTGAAAACCACATCTAATTATCGCAAAAGAGAGGAAAACATGTTAAAGTTTTTTGTTTTTTTTTACTTTTCCATCAGAACAAAGAATAAAAACAAAAAAAATAGTTAGGGATTAGATAAATACCCAGATTTCACAAGTGAAATGGAAAAAAATGCGAAACATGAAAATGATGGTTGCACCCATCACTGTTGGTTCATTTCAAACAATCCCAAAGACCTTAGCAAAATTGTTGGAAGAACTCGAATTCCCGGGAAGGATTTAGACCATTCAAATGACACCATTATGGATAATAGAATAGTGCTGCAGTAATTTGGAGACTTGCTGTTGTTTGACCTCTATTAGTTTATACTACTAGTTAATAATGTTAAATTTAAAAACTCATGCAAAGAGGTTAGACAAATAGGGAACCTGAGGGAAAATACCAACGAGTATTATTAAAAGGAGCTAAAATATTGAGAGAAGTGGTGAATGTTGATGAAACCTGATGTCCATCTAAAGCCACTAGTGGCGTGAAAACTCAGTAAATACAAGCAATAGTTAATAATAACCGCATAAGTTGGAGCTGATCTACTGGCAATTGTGACAATGACTTGGATGTGACCATGCAAAGCTCTCTCATATCCATTAACCAAAATCTGTCAGAAAGAATAATCATTACAATATTAATTGGGACTTTGAAATTCAAATGCATCACCTTATCTAGACCAAAATATCAGATCTAGTCATCGTAAACAAAAAAGATTAAAATTTGTTAGAAGCTTTGTATATCGCTATCCAACACTATAAGTCTATGTATGCACATACGATGTTAATATATTTATGTTTGTGCGTTTGTGAATAAAAGTGTGTCAGTGTGTGTATATGTATGTGTATCCAACCTTGAATAAAAAAAAAACAGCTGCAACTTAACCTGACCTCAGTTCCCAGTGTCATTGTGAGTCAAAGTTCCTTATCAAAACAAAGTTACGTAAATAAATATGTTTGAGAAATTGCAAATGAAACCATCGTTCCTTTTACTATATTTATCCTTGATGACACAAGGGTGCTTAACTTTGATTACAAAAGTATCCAGCTCGCATTAAGGTCACATTGAAGAAATGTTGACAACTTTGGTCAAGAGGTATCCGCTTAAATGGTTGGTGATGTAATATAGTGTTTTTGACGTTTGTTTATAGTTGATAAAATATTTATTAATAATTCCTTTCGATGTAAAGAATTACCTTCTTTTTTAATTAAGTTGGCATCTGTAAAATCAAAATTATGTCCAGCTTTGTTACTGCGTTATTACGATCGAGTTTAAAAGGTTGTCCAAACGTAATTCCATTTTATGCTTGTAAATACAGACTGTTAGATTTGTTGTCGATATAAGTGCTTTTAAAATATAATTATTTGATAAGAATGGGCATCTGAAGTGGTATTGGATTTATTTTTCTTCCTAATTATATCTCCGATTGTCTTGCCTTGAATGTGGTCGTAAATATCCTAGTGCTAGGGATAACTAATTTATTTACAAATTTTGTAAATAGCCCTAATCATAAGGTTCTTCAATGCTCGGTTAGTAAAAATAGTTAACAATATTCTTGTAAAATTTGTTCTAAATCCAATGTACAAGCTTTACATCCCAAAGGTAGGAAAACCCAATGAAATACTAATGTATGCATTGAGCCTGGCACTGGAAAAGAGAATATTCTACTATTTATTATAAAAGCATCTGCTTGACACTGGGAGTCGGAGATCATATTTTTCAGACTTAGTCCTTGACAAATGGAATTATGAAACAAACACTTCCACTAGAGAATATGATGTAAAGACATTTCTCGATTCCAGTAGGATTTTTTTTCTACAAACAAACATTAATGTAAAATTTACTATTTTTATAAAACATTACCGATTTTAATCGATAATGAATTTGATGTAAATTTTAATTTTGACAGTATGAGAAGGTTGATAAATAATTTGAAGGGTCTCACTACAGACTGGCTGACGACTTTTCTAATATGGACAATGATGAAATTACTGTTCGAGGATTATTAGGGGTAGATATTATTCAGTACATGAAGCCAATGCAGTTAGTAAACTTCATAAAGTATCGGCATGGGAAATTCCCGCTGGTATAATTCCTTTCGGAAATATGTCTATTTTCGTGCTTCCAGATGAAGATGGAAACGGGAAAGAATGACTGTGATCATTATTATACTATCATATCACGGTATTCCTCCTGTCCAATCACTCAGGTGAATTTTGTTTTGTCCCCAAAAGCAGATTATTTCGACCCTATTTGTGACCGGTTTGAAGACAATATGGTTGAAAGAAATCTATATAAAATGTTTGGGATTAGGAGACGAAGAGACCTTATGTGATTCTGATAAAGAACAAATAGAACAATTCAAAAATTCTATTAGTTTTAAAAATGATATTTACTATACAGAGCTTCTGTGGAATAAGGATAAATTAAAATTAGTTCCTTCTAATTATACTGTTAATTTGTAGGTTTTAGATAGGGTAGTCAAAAATTTAGAAAAGAAAAACCTATTTTACGATTATTTCACTGTTTATCATGAGCAGGAAAAGGCGGGAATCGTGGAACGTATATCTGTTTCCCCTAAAGATTATGGAAAATATATCTGAATACTCCATAGGCCTGTAATTAAAAGTGATGAACAGACCAACACAAAAATTAGTATTTAATTGTTCACTCAAGACTGGCGGCGCACCATCGTTTACTCTTGTGTCAATTTGATGAACAATATGTTAAATTTGATAATGTCATTTCGAAATAAGAAATTATTTCTTGGCCAATATTATAAAGCCGTTCCTTATGATCAAGTTAAAAAATGAAAATGATAGAAATAAGTTTTGTTTTTTTTTCTGGAAAGACGATGAAAATTTAGTTTGCTTCAGATATGCAACTTTGATCTTTGGGTTTATAGCAACTCCCTTTATATTGAATTTTGTTATTCAACAACATGTTAACAACACCATGGTAGCTTTATGCACTGTTATGTTAAGAGATAACTTTTATGTCGATAATTTGTTTAAGGTAAGTGATTCTCCTGAAGAATTGTTATATTTATATAAAGAATGGCAGATGAAAGTTTTAAGTTGCGTTCCTGTTGTAGGGGGGGGGACTGTTCCCCTATTATTTATTTTGTGAAGATTAAAAACTCTTGATGTCAGACAAGAGAGGAGAAGAAATAAGATGAACACGTATTCAATCTGTGACATGAATCAAAGTAAATTATATTCACAAATATTTACATTTAGGTTTGTAAGAATGAGTTGGGCGAAGGTTTGTCTTGTGAACATTCATGTCATGTCTCTTGATGTGTGAGGCCGCAACTAACCGCTTTCTCGTGGGAAAACGTTTTTATAGGATTTTGAACAACCCCACGATTTGGCGGCAAAAAAGGTTACGCTCACCCCTGTCCTGATTGGACGAATCAATCCAATCAGCGGACATTTAACATATCACATTCGTTTATTCAGTATACTTTTGATTTAACGTATGTGAGCATATATGAGGATGAGTGTGTATATGTGTGTGTGTGGACGTACAGTTCCACACTGTAACTCAAATTGCAAGGAACTAAAGAAGTGTCTAGAAAACGATAAAAACAACTGTAGAACAAAGTAGTGACTTAGAAAAATGTTTAGGATATAAGTATAATACTATCAAAGATACTTTAGAAATTTCAATAGGAGTTTTAGATTCCTCTGCCAACACCGAAAGAAAAATACTGGCGTAAAATGCTAATGTGTTTGACCCCCTTGTCTCTGTGCTTTTCACTGACAATTAAAAGGAGAATACTTCTAAGTGAATTGTGGAAATTAAAATTATTCTGAGAAGAAATGATACCAATAAAATACCTGGAAATAATTTATCTAAGGAGCTTGTACATTTAAGTTTTTTGAAGTTTCCCAAATGTGCATTTGTCAGTTTAATTCCTGCGGAATTGTATTTATTTTGTAATGCCTCTAAAGGGCATATAGTTTGGTTTAAGACAGGATTGTATGACTTCCTTAATTTTTGCTGAGGCCACGATAGAGCCCATAAAAGCAAAATCTTTGCCTTTACTTGAGTTAATTATCATTGTACTTAGCCGTGAAATGGATTAAGAACATTTTGAAACCTTTATCAAATAGTTGTATCAAAGATGTAATTATTTCTGTTGATGCTTAGATGGTGTTATCTTGGTTATTGTCCGATAACATAAAAACTAAAAACTTAATAGATTAAAAGACATTAAAGTAGCCCTAAAAGAGTTAGCTTCCCAACATGAATTAACAGTAAAATTTAAAAAATTCTAGTGGAAGAATCGTTAAGACTAAAATCTCTCTGGGAAAACAAATATGAAAATATTATTAAGGTGAATGATGCTGTAACCATAAAGAATCCAGCTAAACCTCACTCTTATTGGCAATTAGGAAGCGTAATTGAGCTTATAGCGGTTGATGAGAAAAAACGGTTCGCTCATTTATAGTTAAAAAGGGGGATGATTTGATTCAAAATAAATGTTTGAGCCAACTTCATCCTTTGGAATTATCCTTAACAAACAACTTTAATCCGCTCCAACCGGTATCTGAAAATGAACCTGCTTCCCGCCACTCACCAAGAGGCACAGATTCAGTCAGAAAATCTAAAAGGTTAGCTAAGATAAAAATAAAAAATCTGATCATAAAGATTCTTATATTTGGTATTAGGCTCTTCACATTACATATTTGCAAAAATGGACAGGTTTCTTTAAACCAGAATTAATGGTTATAAAATTAAATAAAAGGAAAATATATTTAGAATTCAAATATTGTGCCACTAGCATAGATAAAAAATGAAATATTGTTTTAACTATGTAAATGAATATGCCTTTCAAGTTTAACAATTGTAAAATGTTTTCACATTGTTAAGAAACATTTTGCTACTGGGTCCTTATTTAACCAAGAAGGACCAGTTCTGTTGGTAATGTGGAAATAAAATTTTGTGTAAATGAACAATATAAAGAAATGCAATTTGTTTTTTGCACAAAACTAAATGATTTCAAAGATTGCGAAAAAATCATTGTACGTAATATTTGCTGCAAAAATATTGTAAAATTACATTCTGTACTTATTGTATAAAAAATATTCATTCTGAATTGTTCAAAGATTCCTTAGAATTTTGCTTGCATAAGAAAGGTCTGCCATTCAATATAAAATTTATATGCAAAAAACTGTTTGTTTCTTGCATCTTTGAGGGGAAACAAGAAATTTAAGCTGATTGAGCGTGTATCGTCTGCTTTTCTGACAGAAAACAGATACTGCGTGTGGCTCTTGCTTAAACTTTTGAATTTCAAAAATATTTTTGGTACATTTCGATTTGTGAGAAAATAACTGCATTTGTTTTTAATTCGGAACCAATCAAAATGTTTCCCTCCAAATTTCGAGAAGTGAATCTGAAGCCTATCTGGATGAATAAATAGATGTCCAGGAATTGAATTCGAGGAGTCGACTAATAGCTGCTGCACGAATCCAGGTCCAGGAAGAAAAATAATATAGACGAAATTTGACGACCACTAGACGAGAATAGAACATCAAAGTCGCTCCCACATCAAAGAAAATTCTTCGCTTTGTGTGATTGTTCTGTTATTCGCTGTTACCACAGACTTTGCTTCGAATTGTACCTATTTTTTGAAAACTATCTTCATTTATTTTTATGTTGTTTGCCTTTCTGCGGACCTTATGCAATAATTTAATGTAAATGAGGCATAATTCATTTGTATTGATTATTTTTACATTGGTCATTACATTTTTATTGGTCATTATATGGCACATAAAGCACGTAATTTGTGTAATTCTTTCATTTTTGTGCGTTAACAATAAAATTATCATCTGTTTTTAAATTCGGCTCGTGTCCTCTTTCTTTTTTTGTTTACACTTATAAATTAAATGTTACCTCAAACATTTGTTTGAACTATTTTTTCGTAGTTTTTTTTACCAAATAAAAAAAATACTACAACATTGTGAGCAAACTGGCAAAACAAAATAAGGAATAACAGACGGCACTATTTCTCCACACTACCAGATCAGATGCTTTCAGTTCGCTTCAACGGAAAGCAACGATGACTTGGACACGGTCATAGCCAATTTTAACCAACACTTTATCAAACATATGAACGATATATCTTCAATAAAAGAGACCAGAAACAAGGTGAGAACATTGATACGTAACTGCTCTTCGTAACCTCTTCGTAAGTCTTGTAATTTTTGTGAATAGTGTTGAATGTAAGAGACAAACAGGCGCAGAAAAGAATGTTACAGCATTCGATACTAACTCTTCGACAATGCATTGTCATATGCCAAAGTTGTGAAGGTACGACTGCATAGTTGGGAGCTATCGGAGAACTGAACGATACAGAAGTAATGAATAAAGTGTAAAAACAAAGTTACAAACAGAAATTCTGTAAATAGAGCCAAATAGACTGTAAATTCTTGTAACTCAAGATGGCCTCATATTTAAAGGTCACGGTGTCTCAGGTTGCGGAGTGTGAAATTAAACGTGCACTTCATTCGCAAATAGGTATTTCTACGGCGGGCCAGAGAATGTATTTTCTGGCCAGACATGACATTAGACATGCATGAGTACATTTCTACATGTGAAACTTGTAGCAAGCTCACAACAGAACATCCTAAAGATACACTAATGTCACACTCTATACCGGATCGTCCGTGGCATAAGGTTGACGTTGACTTATTTGAGTTTGAAAGCGTCGAGTACCTCATAACTGTAAATTACCTTTCGAATTTCTGAGAAATAGATCGACTTGAGGACATTACTAGCTCAACCGCCATCATCAAACTGAAGGTATATCTTGCAAGATACGGGATTCTATGCCAGTTGATTTCCGACACAGGACCATAGTTTACGTTCTCATCATTTAAGAATGTCAGAATGTCAGAAAATGGGATTTCGAAATTTTATGGTAAGGCCCGGAAATCAAATGACAAAGCAGAATCCACAGTTAAAATGCAAAACGGCACACGAGAATAAACAAGGACACCTACACTATATTCTGGCACTGCTTGACTTCAGAAATATTCCAACCCAAGGAATGGGAAGCAAGCCTTCTTAGTGCCTACGAAATCGCCGCACCCGTACACTACTACCCACAAGAAGCAATTTACTAAAACTAGAACGGCGAGACTTGAGCCAAGTGATAAGACTCTACTGGAAAACAAGCAGAAGGTTCAGACTAAATATTACTATAGTCACGCACGTGATTTAACTGTGCTGGGTGAAGGTGATGTTGTACAAGAAAGGTGATCGAGTGTGGGAGAAAGGCGTCATAAATCATCAATTGGATGAGTGTTCATACGACGTCCATACCCCAAGTGGTACCTATCGACGCGGATAAGCAATACTTAATTTTTGCATAAAAAATAGTGAAAATAACGTTTATTTGCTTTACCAAGATCCAGTTAACTAAGCTTTAAATTTACTAATACAGGTGTCCACAGGGCTCTATCTTTGGTTTTACTTTGTTTTTAATTTCGGTAAGTTCAAATTGGCAGCTGAAGTTCAGTCTCTTGTTAACTGGGGTAAAGAATGGATTGTTTTTTTAACATCTCCAAAACGAAACTGGTCTCTTTTAATCATCTGAGAGAACCCTTTCTACCTTCCATCGGCATGGCTGATGCTAACCCCCCAGAAGAGTGATGTGTTGTGTCTTCTCGGGCTAACATGAAGTGGAAAGAATATATGGAAGAAAGTTGGTTCACTGTTTCGTGCTAGACAATTTTTGTCTCCAGAATCTATCTTATATATATGTAAGTCTACCATTCGTCCATGCTTAGAATATTGCCGCCACATATGTTCCGGTGCTCCTGCTCTATATTTTGAGATTCTTGATAAAATCCAGAGAACAATCAGCAATGTTATTGGTCCTGAAATAGTGTCTCGACTTCAGTCACTTTTCCGCAGCCGTAAATGTGCTTCTCTGTGCCTTTTCTATAAATAATTTCATGATAATTGTCCGGATGAGCTCTTTGCTACGCCCATAAGCAAGGTTCTAGGTCATAGGTCACTAGACTTTATGAATTTAAGCGCAGTACGAGACTGGAAACTAGTTGGTTAGATCTAACCGTAAGTTCTATGCCAAAATTTTCTTTTCTCGCTAGTTGAACTTTCTTCCGGCTCCATACTTTCCAGGCAAATTTAATCTTCAGAAAATTAAATGCAATATCAATCGTTATCTACTGCCTTCCTGATTACTCTTCTATTGTTCTTGTTCGTTAGTAATGTTTCTGTTTTCTAAGTCTTTCATATTCAGTAACCCCTTGCTTAGGATGAAATTGCTTAAAAAATCTAGTTAAACTATTTAAACGACACACTGGAGTTTAATTCACTACTTTTTAAAAAGATTACTTTCTTATCCGTTTGATGTAATAAAATATTGCATCCAATGAGATCTTTTTCAGTTAAATTGATTTAAAAATTTATTACGCTAATGAAAGTGCTATAAAAAAAGGGTGAGGATTGATAAAGATTTATTGAACTGATACTTGAATTGAATGCTCTCTTAAAATTATTTCCTTTTGCACAAACATTTATTTAACAGATATAAAAAGGAAAAAAGATGATAACAGGTTTACTGTCGAAAATGGCATTAAACTTTGCATTCTTTTATTCTTCAAATTTACCTTTATTTAATATATATATATTCTCCACTGCCTTAACCTTATATAACTCAAATAGCACCTTCAGGGATTTTTCCTTATATAGCTGTAAAAAAACTTCTCAAGCAGCAAAAGCACGCGCGATATATCAAAATGGCGGTGACGCTAACCTCCAAATATTTATACAAAGTTTTCTAATAGAATAACCTATTTACTTATTCATCAATAAGTGCTGAAGTTTTTATCTAAATCAGATAATTCCCAGATTTTTAGTATTTTTTAAACAGTAGGTAACATTTTTTCTTGCTTTCATATCGAAAAAATGCATGCATTTGCGCAGTACCTAGAATAAAGAAGGATGTTTAAAACATTGAATAATTATATTAATTTCTTTTTAAATAAATCTATTAAAAATAATTTTTCAGCTTTTAACGGATATTTTTATATACCCAAAAGTCTGCAATATATTTTAATAATAATAATAATAATAATAATAATAATAATAATAATAATAATAATAATAATAATAATCGCCTTGTTCACAAGTGCATTTCATGAATGAATCCTGAACGACGTTGCGGTACCTTAGGATAAGAACATTATAAAGGTGAAACAGGCAAAATACGGAGGTACCAAGAACTGGCAGGGCAAATCAGAATCATATATCAAGTAACAACTCCACTTACCCCTTTTATGGTTGGGGCACTCAGAGTATTTTCTGGAGTCTTTCTGCCATGAAGAACTCCTTAGGGATAGCTGACATTATTGGGATTGCGGAGGTGGCAACATTACTTGGCACAGATCATGTGCTGATAAAAGTGCTGTCCCTCTAAAAGTTCATTAACTATCTTTTTAGAATCTAGCCATACTTAATGAAGATATAATTAAAACATTTTTAATATAATTCAACAATGTACCAGTATACTCAAATTGATCTGCAAAATTATAAGCCAGAAATTAGAATCTTAGACTCTATAGAAGAGAAGCGATAATATTCGTCATTGTTCTCAATTACAGCAAGATATCAGTCTCTTTTCTCTAGTTACTTAGATATTATATCTAACTGAAAAAAAAAGAAGATTTCTGCTTCAGGAAGCTGTCATTGCAATGTTTGCTATTAATGTTCGATCGTTTTAAAGATTTCTCGTACTATTTTTTGGGAGGACTCATCTTTGGGAAATAACTATGTATATATCCAAATTATTCCTATCCACAATAATTCTCTCCGGTTAAAGTTTTAATTGTAACAAGCAAGAAATAAGAGTGGCAGTGTCAACAATGCCAACGGCGGAAGTAAGTACGTGCGTGAATATTCTTTCAAGAGTCAATGAGAGGATTTGAATTTTTTTCACTCATTTACGCCAAAACAACTGATACATCCGCTTCATTTCGTTCCCTGGCCGAGCGCTGTGCAGTACACATTGCGCGAATGCAGCTTCTCCAGGTTGGCCTGTTGAAAGTGGTTTCTGCGCATTTTCACCAGAGATCTACCAACTATTTTCTCTTCTTCCATAAGCTGCGATACTGGTGAATACACAAGCAGGAAAATATTACACACTGATACGCCATAAATCGTATCCATACCTATGTGAATAATAATAATAATAATAATAATAGTATCCATCTGAAGAATTCCTAATATAAAAAGGACATTACAAAGAAGAGAATTGGAAATCAAAGATGCCTAATTTAAAACGTATAGTATTTATGCTTTTTTTGATGCTAGCAACGTGTGGTAAGTCAAATCTTATTTAATATTTTATTGTACGAGGGTGAAATTAATCCAGAAAAATATTCCGCAGTTAATCAATAATTGAAAATCAGATATTTAGATTTATTTTCATTTTTTATATTATAAAATTAACAAATCAATGCTCTAATTTGTTTCATATACATTTTTATCTATTAATTTATTCTCACCGGTGAATAATCCGATATCAAGTTTCTTTTCTTGGACCGTCAATAAAATTGATTTCTTGAGTTAAATTAAAAAGAAAGAATATTATTTGTATTGTTACTTTTTGACTGTTTAGAATTTTTAAGCCTGAAGAATGTTCTGTCGTCTCGTTTGAAATCAATCTAATCTGCACACATTTATTTTGCTTTGTGATATTTCAGGAAAGAATCATTGAGTCAGTTTGGCAGAAGAAATTTTACAAAACGAAACAACACGTTTATAATGCTTTCTGTTCTATACTGGATTAAGCGATTGTAACTAAAAGCTACAAAAAATGAAGGCAAAACTCCCAGTTAGAGAATGTCGAGGTTACAAAAACAAATTATAAGAAAAATATGTATACTGCGGCAAATAACCTTCTAATCTAATGGTCAGTCTAGTTTTTGTGGACTCCAAGGTACAATATATCCGCTTTAATTATTGCTGAAGAAAAGCTTTATTTTTATCCTTTTTTCGAAAATGTCAATTTTTGTATTCGTTTAAAACCCCGATAATTTAGTAATAATTCTTCGAGCCAAATATGAAGTTAAAAAAAGTTTTTTTTCCTGAAGAATGTTATAACATTGTCGCTATTATGTTAGTGGAAGACATGGAAAACATATTGTAAATGAACTCGGTCTTTGCAAGAAAAATAATTTTATTTCTGTATTTAATACTTCATTCTAATTATATGATTTAGTCTTTTGTGATATTTAACCATAAACTTTCATCCTAGACAAAAAGTCCGTAGATATAAAACTTAAAAATTTAAAATAATGTGTTTCTTCTTAAAAATGACAGTTTAAGGATATGTAAATACAGCCGCTTTGAATCACATTTTTTTTATACGTGAACCGGTGAGATCTTTTCAAGTTTCTGAGTATATAAGGCCAGTTTCTTATGATATATGAAAAAGCTAAGCCTAAAGCCTAAAGCAGCTGCTAGTAAAAACAACCTTTCTCTCCCCACGATCATATTTCAGTCGACTTAATATTGCAAAATTTCTTGAATTTTTGTTAGATTATTGAAAAATCTATAAAAGTCCATATACTCAATAATGTCATTGATTTGCTCGAAATATTCAAATACAGACAAAAATTAGTTTTCCTTCGGTTGTTTAAATTTAATCAAAACTGTAATGATAAAAAAAATCCATATTAAAATGTAAATAAGTTAAAATTTTTAACTTAGTTAAACAGATAGAAACGGATTTAGGAAGATTATGTTACCCAATTTTACCAATTGGGAGAGAAGGTTTTGAAAATCAGTATCTTTCTTTTTAATTGGGTTCAAAAACTGATCTCCGGCACCTGTGTAAAATATAGAACTCTTTTAGCAACAATAAGTAATTCGTTCACCCACAAATATATATATATAATCTTTCTTTTTTTAAAAGCAGAATGAAGAAGTTTTGCGGTAGGAGCCACTGTTAAGTGAATGTTTTGTAAGTTGATCAGTTCGATTTTAATTAGGGATACTTTCTCTAGTTTTAGGATTACAGTGCAAATAAATACAACAAAATATCTACATATTCAGATTTTTATTTCTATCAATAACAATAATTGCTCACGAATACACTCCTAGCTTACTCTTTAAATACCTTAATTCCTTAATTATCAAAGTGTTTCGTTATATCTATACGTCTTTTATGTATGCATGTGTCTATACTGAAAGTATGTGTATCAACACATATAATCATAGTGTATGGAAAACTGCAAATTCTTTGCATTTCTACGTATTTAACGAAATGCAGCTGTTAATATTTACTAAATGTTACTTAGTCTGACAAAAAAACCCCTAAAAATTGGAGCATTCAGAGAAAAAAAATCGAGCTGAATATACGAGTTTGCGAAATTTAACGTCTCACAAGTGTGTGGGTGACAGTAGAGACTGCAACTGCTGCTCAAGTTGACAATTCCGAATTCACTTGAAATATTTCAATAATTGTTACTTGTTTTTGACTGTGTACAGCAACTTAACCGATCTTTTCGCCCTTCCTTTCTTTTCGACAAAATTTCAATAACCAAAATATTCTTTTCATTGTTCCTTATAAAATTTACACTGTATTCTGTACGCACGTAATGTGTAGCAATTCAGACAAATGAGAATTTAACATTAAAATTCCTTTCATTTCCTATCATTTCTGGCTATTAATCATTAATTCTGACAAAAACATCTGTCATTATATCTATTGCTTCGCCATCTTTACGAAATATTAGTTCAGGTGCCGTTCTACTGAAATATATTTCGATTTTTCTACCAAATAAGCTTCGAAAATACTTTAAATATTTTCTCATTCATCGTTAAAAGTCTATTGATGTGATGATTCTGAAATTCCAAACATTGAAAGTAGGTATCGCCACAGAAACGCGATACTTTCATTTACTAAATGTTACTTAGTCTGACAAAAAAAAAAAAAAAAAAAACTAAAAATTGTGGCATTCAGAGAAAATCGAGCTGAATATACGAGTTGGTTTAAAATGATTTTTTTAAAATGAAAATTGGTTTAAAATGATTTTTTTAAAATGAAAATTGGTTTAAAATGATTTTTTTAAAATGAAAATTGGTTTAAAATGATTTTGTTTAAATGAAATTTTTTTTTGAAGTTTTTATTTTAATTTCAATTTTAAGCTAATAGATTAAATTTGATATTTATTTAAATTTTAATATCAATAAGCAAATTCCTTTTTTGTATTTCAAAACAAATTTAAATTGACTGGAACGAATTTTCGTTTTGAAATTGCTGATTTTAGCGCCATTTTTAGCCATCCGTCATCACGATGTAATTCTATTATTAAAAAAATAATAATATATACAATTCTGAAACATTATTTGAGCAGTATTAGCTAATTTAAAATTTAATTAATCTGATTTGAAACAAATATTACTCAAAGAATTTTGCGCAAAACCATTTGTTCCACTTTTCTAATGTCTTCTTTTTCCTTGTGAATTGTATGTGTCTTAGGAACTATGTATTAATGAGCATACTATCAAATTGCACAGCCAGTAACATGGATCATATCGACACTTTTCGAAAAAGCATAGATTCGAATTTTCCTATGATTTCTCCAATCTTTCCATTGATACAATTTCCCCACCTCCATTTTTTATGGTGTATTATGGGAATAAAGGTTAAAAGTGATTTTGAACAAAAATTCTTTATTGCATATTGCAATGTGTTTTCCAGCTTTGGAGATATTCATGCGGTTTTTGGCGGTAAAATAAAGTTTCATTGTAATGTAATAAGAATAAAATCTCTTTGCTATATTTGTTGACATCTAAAGACAAAAATAATTCTCAGAAGAAAGCTTTAGTGCGGTCAATTTGTCAATTGAACCGCCATTTTAATTGAAGAATGATGACAGGAACTTTAAGACACTTTTAAAATCTCAAAAATCAAATACCGGTCCTAGTGATTTTGTTTAAAGAAAATTAGTAAAATTAATGATTAATTTACAGAAATTTTGAAAAAAAAACCAACTTAAAAACACTTAAAATATTGCGAAAAACATTCGAAACTATCAAGGAATATTCCGCTTAACAAGTTCATAGGTCAAACAGTAGTGGTTACCCCCGTTATATTCACTTAAAAATGCCTCAAATTTAATTAAAGAAAGACGAAAATTACCAAAAACCTAAACTAGTTTCGTTTAACAATAACCATTTTAATTTCATATAGCAAATATGTTAGTAATATATGTTAGTAATATATGTTTTGTTCTATAGGCCTTTTATGAAACTTAATATAATCAATATTTTTATAATAATAGGAATATTAAAAAATATTTTAACAAATCATAAAATGAAGTGAAATCCATTGTATTTTTTCTGTTTTTAACTACTTGACATCGAGGTGTGGGGTGGAGGTCTTAATAATTGGGGTCAAAATTTTTCTCACTATATAATAAATGAGTGCAACTTAAAGTTGAACCAACTATAATAATTACAGTTTTATGTTTGAGCTCTGAGGAGAAGTGCAAAAATTAATACATAATAAGCTTAGGGGTGCAGTCGGAAAATTTCCTAAAAAACACCAAATAAATATCTCTATTAGGCATCTATGTATTTTCATATGCGGGTGATATGATGGCTATCCGCTCGAAATAAGAATTCGGAGAGCAGAGTTTGAATTCCAATCGTGTTCGTTACATTCATTTACGAGCAAAAATATCATTGGGAAAGGTGTGAATCTATCTCTTCTTCCCACAGTTATGGATTAAATAGCAGGACAAACCAGGCGCTCTAACCATAGTTGACAACCAGTACAACTCTTAATTCAAAACCGTAACCATAGATGTGACTTGGCAACAATGATCATACTCATTCACGCACGAGTCAACAGTCATTATGTATGTCAAATGATATGTATTTCAGTGATAAGGGATCTTAAATGAACTAACTCATTTTCACTTTCCATCCGTAAATCATATTTTAAACACGAAAACAAAAAAAAAGAATAAATAAATAAAACAAAATAAAAGTTTGTTACAAATTATCCAAGGTTCTGGCTACTAATTTTACCATACTAAAAACCGAAGCCAAATTTAGACTCATTTCTGAGCAGGCCGATTGCGGTCACCCAATGTCGAAATCTCATAGTAATTTTCCGGCTGCACTATATTTAGCATAACATTTCGCGTCTGACTGCCGGTCAAGATTCATTGAAAGCTATCATAATTAGTGTCTCTCTCTCCACTAGTTTAAGAATTTGTGTACCATTACTGATTCTACTTGATAAAAATGTCGCCAATTTGTAGGCAAAGAAGAAACAAACACAATCGTTAAAACACGTAAATATTTTAAGAATTGAAAATATTAAGACGTAACTTGAATATTATACCGTACATGAATTTAACAAGCCCAGAAATATTCATTATTCTCTCAAATATTTATGAATGTTTTATTTCATTATTTTTTTTATATTTTTCTCTGCTTTTGAATTTCATTTTTGCTTTGGTCTCTTTATCACTCTTTAGACTCGACATCCGATTTTATATTTCGTTCATAAAAACCTCCATTCACTTCTTTTATCCGGTGTATTTTAATACAAATATTATACATGAATTGAAACTTGATAAAACTTTATTATATTGTTAGATAGAGTAGGATCATCATCATCATCATCATCATTAAGTTCTCGGACCAATAGTAATGGATAGGTGACAGAAATTATACAGCGCTACATATTCCCATTATCCTTGCTGATTTCAATAATCCTGTTGTCTAGTTTTGATTCCTTCTCAGATTTCCAATTTTTTTCAATTTCTTTGCAAGGCACTTCAGAACTCTTCCAAGTTCAACATGATGGATGATTTCTCGGATTTCCACAATTTTCGTTTCCGTTTTATCACAAGATCAAAACATTTTCTTCGTCTTTCGCTTTCTTTTAATTTACTACTAGACATGATGAAACAATAATATTGATTATCTAATAAATTGTCTTGTCTTTCTGCCTTTCTAGGTTGGATCGATTTGGATTTTAAAGTTTCAGAGATTTCTATGTTTTATTTTCTAAGAGAGATTCTAGTTTGTGTATCTACTATTGGTGAGCATGACTAAATTGTAGTTGTTTGCATAGTCCATACTCCCAATTCATCTTTGTCTATTTTTAAACTTTTGCTGAGCCAAGTTTGAAATGGCATCGTAATAGAACCAAGTTTCTCTGTGTTAAACACTTATATTATTTAATAATAATAAGTAAGAGTAAATTTGCTTACTGACCGTGGAACACGATAAACTATTCAGACTAAAAAAATATCGCTTCAATATGGTAGATTTAACAGACCCAGACTAAGGAACGATTATGTCAGCGTCTGCAATAAAGCATTCTCCTATCATGCTTTCATGTCAGGAATGAAAAGAAAACCCACAGTTGCAACATGTAGTTTATTTTAGTAGAAGGTTTGTGGTAGACATTAGTTATCAAAGATTTTCTTAAACAAAATATTGATTCATATTACTTAATTTCATGCTGAAAATATGTCTCCTTTTTGTCTATTTTCTCATCCCGATTTTTAAAAAATTTTTCGTAAGTTTGTTGCTATTCTCTTTTATTCTCTTCGTTTTATGAGACTACCTTGATATTGTGCGCCTGATTTAAACAACAAACACAAACGTTACCAAATGACTTTTGAATATTAACTCTAAAAAAAATCAATGTGTTCCAGTTAATAATCTTTAATCTTCATAAGTTCGGAGTGTATATAACTGCACTAATTCTACATAAACACTTCCATTAGACAAGCTGATCTTTATAAATAAATAAATAGCCACCATGATATGTATAATGAATTATTCAGAAGATACTTAAAGATCTGAAAAACTATAATTCCTCAATAATAATTATTAAATAATTAAATACTAGTAATATACTTGCATTCAGCAGTCAGGACATTAGACCTGCATGTGGTTTTACTTTTAAATTCTGTGTTACATTATATGAATTTATTTCTACATTATTTATTTCCAGTTTCGTCGTGTCCGCGCATCGTGAAAATTAAGAATCTTCGACGAAAGTACCACAAAGATAGAAGACTCGTCACCTTCACGTGCAAGTTGGGTTTTGAACTAGTTGGTGCCAAAACAGCCGTCTGTAATCAAAATAAATGGTCAACAGAGCCTCCAATATGCATTGGTAAGTGAATGAATCAAATAAAAACAAAATTTCCTGCGCCGGTATATTGGGTGTAAAAAATTCATGAAACACTAAGTACAAATTTATATAAGTAAAATATTTTATTCTATTACTAATAATTATATATATATATATATATATATATATATATATATATATAGGTAAAAATGGCAGCGGTAAAAATGGCAACGGTAAAAATGGCAAAAATGGATAAATAAGAAAAAATGGAAAAAGGAAAAAAATATAGATGAATATCTCACAATGAGTTTATTAAAATCTTGGATACAATACATAATGGAAAAACATGAGAAGTTTGTCAAATTAAAAAGAATATTCAGCTAAAGCTCCCCGCTCGCTTGAGATTTTACTTTTTAGGCGATTACGTCTGAACACACTGAAAAACTTGGGGAAAAAACAATTATAGGTCCACTTGATGACGGCTTCTGGTATTGAAATCAGAAACCGACATTAAGCGGTGTTTATCGGAAAACAGTTTCTCGTCAATTTTGTACACTTAGAGTTGTTGTTTTTTTAATTTCACTAGTTTGAACACGTGGGAATCAGTAATGCAGTCGAATAAAAAAACATTGGATACATTATTACTATGACGTTTAATAGAATTAAATTTTGTTACATTTCTATTTATAAAAAAACTATTAGACTATTTAAAAAATAGAATAAAGTATTTAAAAATGTTTTTAATATAAACTATTTAAAAAGTATTTTCACACAAAAAGAAAACATTCCAATTATAAAAAATAATAAATAAATTATTTAAAAAATATTTTCAAAGAAAACATTCCTATTATAAAAAAAAGTTTTATTTGATTATTTGTAAGAAAAACATTCTAATTAAAAAAAAAGTTTTATTTGAATGGGGATTCCTAACCTTCCCTTTGCGATTTTTTCCGATTCCCCGATTCCGATTAATCGTCCCAACACTAATATATATATATATATATATATATATATATATATATATATATATATATATATATATATATATATATACAATTTATTTTATATATATATATATATATATATATATATATATAAAACATTAGGCAGCATTTGATTTACATATATATATATACTAATACACTTATTATATATATATATATATATATATATATATATATATATATAAAACATTAGGCAGCATATGATTTACATATAAAGAAATAATCACACATAGAATTAATCAGAAGTATTAATGCGATTATTGGCGACATCCATCGCTAGAAAACATAATATATGCATTAAAATCCTGTTCATCCATAGTGCGAGTTTTGATCCTTGTCGAAAAACTTGTTGTCTGTAGTTTTTCAGTTTATTTGATGTTAAAATGCTAGTACTTACGAATAGTCTTCTATTCATCATCAGGCATGTGTTTTTTTCGACAAGGATCAAAACCTAGCGCCCCCCCCCCAATAAAACTTCTAAAAATCAACATCGAAAATTAAAAAAAAATGTTTTTAATACTAAGAGCGGGAACTTAGCCCCTATTTAAAACAAGAGGAGAAGGAACCTAGCTCCACCCCCTCCCCCACTAGAGTAAATATCTATTTAAAAATATTTATTTTAAAATATCGAGGTGGGGGGGGACTTAGCCCTATTTTAAACTAGAAGGATGTGAGCTTATACCCATCCTTCTCGAACGGACATAATTTTTTGTTGTCGAATTGCCACTTTTGCCATTTTTTCCTATTTATCCACTTTTGCCATTTTTACCGTTGCCATTTTCCCGCTGCCATTTTTACCGCTGCCATTTTTACCGAGCACCATATATATATATATATATATATATATATATATATGTGTGTGTGTATGTGTGTGTGTGTGTGTGCGTTGTATTTAGTATTAGACTTTTAATTAAAATAGTAAAAAGGAAATAAGAAAATAATTTTCCATGCCTTTAATATAAACATTATTTCGCTTATAGGTCGGAAATGGCAACTCTCATGTTTCAAATCGTGTGTCTTCCTCTAGAGGGCCCTCTATCCCTAAACTGCTTATATCACTCTCTTTTTCCTTTTCCGATATATACTAAGATACAAACATCTTTGCGCAGAAGAGAACTTCACCTTTCAACTATCATGCGTTTGTCCTGGACTGCACAAACGCTACACTGGCGTTATTAAAGGAGACGCTTTGAAGCACTCACTGGTCAAAGTAAAAATGGAACACTGTCCTTTTATTTCTGACCACGTAGAATCTTTTCATTCCTTTAGAATGTATTCTAATAGCATACATCTAAAAAGAAAAGGACTTAAAAACCACTCCAATAAAAATGTCTAAGTAGATAAACTTTTTTTTATCACCAGACTAATAAATGATTTCATTTTTTCTACATGTCGCCATTTTTAGCTGACATTTAAAATAACTTCCACGAATTTTTGAATTCTTTCATTATTCACAATTCTTGAATAAAGTCTACAATGCTGAGGCGATAAAATTGTTTGTACTTCTTGTTCATAAATATTATTTGTAATACAGACACACCTCATGAACATACACAAACATCCCCTACAAATTGGTAACCCTGACGTTGGAAAATACAATTCTCAAAAATTAAAACCGTTCTGTCTTTAACAATGTCCCCATGTTTAATTCGATCAGGTGAGGTGTGTCTTAGAAGCTCATTACACTGGACGCTTAAAGCACTAAACTGAAATTAAAAATGCTTCACTACTGAACAACACTCGAGCAGCAAAGAGAATAAGTCAAAACAATCTCCAGCTAATCATAGGCCAGCGCAAACACCATTAATAGTGTCATTACGTCTAAGGATGTATCAACTTGACACTTCCGATGAGAACTCCTCTGATCTACAACATCCGCAGATACAATTTTCATCTAACACTCTCACGAAGATAATTCAAGTTTTCATAATGAGTATTATCTTTTTACATAATCAACTTCCCGTGTGGAGCTCCGTTTCTGGGTGAGGATGTATTGTGGTAGTTATGTATGGCATATTTTTGATTAAAATAGTAAAAAGTAAATAAAATATTTTTCAGGCGTCAATAGAAAAATTACTTCACACATAGTATAACTACTGCATAGGTCTAAAATATCCCTTATCAAAATGGCAGCGTTGATGTTTCAAATCATTTCTAGCGGCCATACAATCCCTAAACTGGTGACATAGTTTTCTTTCTCCTTTTCTGATACATTCACCTACCTTATGTATGTAAATGGCTGCACGCAAGCAACATTTAAGTTAAAATATCAGGGGAGACTTTCTGAAACAACCGTTGGTTGAAATCAAAATGGAGCTCTCTATCTGTTTATTTTCGACTATTTACTTCCACAATATGATTAAATAAGCTGTGACAACACAAGCAATAATAAACTTATCAAAATAATTTTTAAAAAAAGAAAGAAAAAAAAACATAAGTATATTGATAGTTTTTACAATGAACAAAACCTCGGCTCTGTTTCCTCTAATTTATTGTATTTGTATTTTTGTAAAGAATGTTCGCGATTTTCGAAATTACTAATTGGATAAACAAGATACTATTAATAAAAAGTAGTAAGAGGATAACTTGATTTTTGGAGGAATTGTCTCTTGTAGTGTATCAGTGACAAAATACAAATTAAACTGACCCTCTGCTATTTTTACTAAATCAAATGCAACAAAGACAACAATAAGTACATGCGATATAATAAAGTTGTTTAAAACTTTAGAGTTCTTGGTTGTGTGATCAAGGGTAATATAAAATGTGTTATGGTATAGATTTGGTAAGGAATTAAACAGTTTATGTTGATGGTGAAATTGAATGAAATAGATTGTAGAGTTATCTTGCTTCGACTGATATAGTTACGATTTCCTTTATATTGTTAAGATATTGAGTGAGTTAATTTCTGAATCTCGTCTTGGTTAAATTGGTCACTAGATGAGTTGAAAAGAAATTGAATTCCACAAGACGGGTTGATGTTAATAAAAATTAACTTTTAGCGAGGACGTTGGGTTTCATGAATTCGAGTGACGAGTTGATTATTTTAAGGACTCACTAAATCGTGTCGCAGTTTCATCTTTATGAATTTTCTTGATCACGTGGGAGGCTCGAAAGAATACCAATTTTTTGCGCGTTGAACTCCGAACAGGTTAACTCGAGGTTAACCGTACATACGTAGGCAGAAACATGACATTATTATTTATGGACCAGTCAGAAATCATTGTTTCGTACTGGACTCTGGAGCCGATTTTAATGGGTTCAGCACAAACTGAGAATACTTAGCTGTGATCCTCTTTTAACAGGTTTAAAACAGAGATCTAATTCTACACTTTAAAGAAAAGTGTTTCAAATCAATTGTTAATATATTGTTTTCGAAAGAGTGTTCATTTTATGTTTACAATTTTCCTTATATCATTTATTTTGACTCTGGATATGAGTCGAATTAAGAAAAAAGAAAAAAAATACCAATTTAAGAGAAACCACAAATTGTGCTTAACAAAATAACTAAAAAGGGACGTGAAGAAAATATTTTTGAACATTATTCTCTATGTATTTGACCTTAAATAACTGTTCAGTGTTAATTTATTTAGTTTACCTTTATTTTCTTCCTTGTTTTCATTTATTTTTTTATTTTGTTTATAAATTTACATTTTAGAAAAAACTTTTATTATTTTGTTAGTTGTGTTTGCTTAGCGGAATATCACCTCTGTGGGTTATCTAATACCGAAATCTAAATATGACAATTAAAACTTTATATTTCTTAATGACATTATTCCGTGATTAAATTATTGTATTTATTTTATTTTATTTTTCCAAATAATCTTACAAAATCAAACGAGTGAGTACTTCTTTTTCCTTACAAGAAATGAAATTAATCATAGTAATTTTTTTCTTTGACAATGTATGCCATGTCTAATTTTACTATAAAAATATATTGTTCGTAATTTTACTATAAAATGTAGTTTTATACTTTTTTAGTGTTTTGATTTTTGTTTGGAGTTTTTCGATGGATGGCGTAACATCCATTCTCTCTAGAACCACATCCTTGTCTTATGCGCCTTTCTATTTTTGTGTATATACTGAAGTCATTTTATATCCGCATGCAGACGGTTTGTTCCCAGTATAAGTATTATTAAAAAAATCCTTCCTAAATAAGTCAAGATTTACCCAACAGTTCCAACCGTTCTTTGTGACGCACTTTATCAAACGCCTTTGCATAATGTATACATCTTTTTTGCATACATCTTTCAGATCTAATTCTGTGCATAAATAACACATTTCTTTTTCCAGTATCTTAAACGAAAAATTACTCTTCTTGTCTTATTTCCAATCTAATTCTACTGCACGCTCTAGTCATCAGGATTCAGAGAAGTTTTGTTGTATGGCTCATTAGCTTGATTGTCTGATGAAGCTCACATTTATCCGGCTTTGGTAACGCTATGAAAATGGATCTAGTAAGGTCATCCGGTATATATCTGTTGCATATTTCATTCATTATGTTTGTAATTTTGTCAATGTCAAAATCATCTAAAGCTACTAGCATCTCTATTACAATTCCATCTGATCCTGCTGCTTTGTTCTTGTTCAAATTGGTCAGTGCTGATTTCCCTTCAGACTTTAATATTTCTGGTCCTTCGATATTTCTGCGTATTGCAAGTTGTCCTCTTTAATCGTGGAAAATAATCTCTGGTGCATTTGATTCATCTCTGAAGTATTTTTCTTTCTCTATTATCAATGTTCAGTCCTTGGATTTTATGCATCCTGTTGATGAGCTTGTTTTTTTTATCTTGTTAGTTATCGTATTGTAACACGATTTGGGTTGCTGGTAATTAATAATCAAAACGGCTACTTAAAATATCACTGAAAACGAGATAATGTTGAATAACTTAGCATGAAAAGGGTTAATCAATATCGGGAAGAAAGGCTGATAGTAAGATTGTTCCCAGAGAATCGGAATATGTACAATGGACCGGATGACCGCTTGAACAATGTGCGAACAAATCAGCTGTTGACAGCCTGTGCCAACCAATGCCTGGATCTAACAAGAGAAGAATTGAGTTAAAACTAAATGAATTTATTTCGTGGGATGTCTAAATGAAAAACAATGAATTGATCACCTGCGGCTGAGCAATGGTCGCCATAATGGGAGTTGAAAAAAATTCCCTGGAAAAGTGGTTTCTTGGGTCAGAGGTGAGAAAGCCAATTGTGGTGTCAATTCACTTATGAGAAAAGTACATTTGAAGCCATATTTTCTTATCAATCTCCGACCGAATGTTGGAGTGTAGCAGTTACAGAGGAGACATTAAGGAGGTTGAAAGAGCTACACACGCCCACTGGGGAGCAATAGTTAGAGGTGGTATTAAGAGAAGGTGGAGGCAGCCGGGCGGAACGATGTTTGCAATCACCCCCACCCATGAGAGAAGGAGAATTTCTCAAAATTATTAAAAAATTTGATTTCTCAAGACCAAAAATAATAGACTTTTGTTGGAAATCAGGGGATTCACCGAAACCCAGTCAACATCTTGCCCCGCGCCGGTTTCTAGTTGGAGTCCATAAAAATGAATGCGCGAAAGCCATTCAGACAGTTTAGAATGAGACGCAGTCAATGCAGTGTAAGAGTTGCAAGCTGACAAGGGAAGCTGAGAGATTCCACACTTCCTGCCAAACACAAGAACCTCCAACTTCAGCCTTGAGCCAAACTTACCAAAACAGTACAACAAATTTCGCTAACTCTGCAAGCCAAAAACTTACCAGCTTACCCCAGTGTTGTGTCCAATTTACGAACGGGTTGGGTCGACAAAAAACTGTATACGAACACAACTACTAACGAACCCTTGCACGCAGAATTGCTATAAAAATAGTAATTATTTTTTATATATATTTCGAGTGCTGTTTTTTTTTCTAATTTTATTGCACAACTTCGCACAACTTGGACAAGCCCAACACGAAGATACCTGCGACGGATCGATGTTGGTCTTCTTATAATCAAAACAATCACAACGTGGGGTAAGGCAGGTCAGGATCGAAGAGATCACTCCATTGATCAAACCAGGATCCACCCCGGGCTGATCGTGACGAAAGGTTACATCGGTGGCCGTTTGTTGTGAACCAGCATCGGATTGAAGTGTTACAGTAATACGCTTTTTTTTGCATTTCTGCGTACTTTTCATTTAGCCATTTCTTTTTTGTCTGCCTGAATTTGTTCAGAATTGTGCCATACCATAGCATTGTTTGCTGATGATGCTAAAGCTATTTTTAATGTGTCCTAATTCCAATTTCCATTCTCATTTAATTAATTGCATTTGCTTTTAACGCTCTCCGTATACTTTATCTTCAAATTTGGATCATTCAGGAGAGCTTGATCCGCTTCAATTTCTGTAGTTTCACTAGATGTTCGCTCAAGCAATCGGCACTTAGGTATATTTTACTTTGTAAAACTGCACCCTTGAATCTCGTTATATTGATCGTTATACAGTCAATTTAGTTATTCGTTTCTCCTCCTGGACTTTTCCATCTTCAGATACGTCTTGGGTGTTCTTGAAACCAGGTATTTGTTTGCTGAGCACTTTTGGGCCCATTTTTTCAGTGTTCATTGCGAGTACCTAGTTTGAATTTGCCAACTATTTAGCCATCCCTCTCCTTCCCTATTTTGGCATTCAGGTATCCCATGGTGACTGTAATTTCCCGAAATTATCTGTAAATTAGCTATCCTTATTATGACTTTGATTTCAAATTGTTGGTCGTAGGTGTAGGTAGAGTGTTCTCATTTCATATTCCAAAACTAAGGGATATCTCGTATCAGTTAAACCTCTCTAGTCGCTTGTTTTTGTGTTTCTTGTGAACCCGAGTATATAAATGTTCTGCAGTGGTTGAAATCATGACTTCCAGGGAGCCCGATATGTTTTAGTCGCAATATCACGTGTCTTTTCGATAATCCAGTGTTGTAATTCTGGAGCATTAATCCTAAAGTTTTCCTTTCTTAATCAGAGGCTCCCAGATGCTATTTATCCAGAAATGGCTGGTCAGCTAGAGCTAATGCAGTCGGCTTAGTTTTCCACATTACTGGATATAGGTGTTGATGGTCGAAAACTGGTTAACGTTTGCAGATTAATTGGTTTTCGGGAGCGTATGCACCAAGGTTTACACGTTCTTGCCTTGTCGGCGTAAAAAATCTAAACTCTACATCTTTGGGATTTTGTTCTTTACAATACAGTCTAAGGTATTTTGTTTTTCTTGTGGGTGCTGTGTATTTTTACTATAGTTTTGAGTGTGACAGTGTGGTTGAAATGATGGTTACGACATCAGATGTCATCCTCTGCCCACCTAACACCAATTATTAGGCTATGATTAATTGAATTATTCACTATTTGTTCATTATTCAAGAAATAGATGCCTATTTAAAGGCAAGAGTTTCGCTTCTAAAATTTAATTTTAGTTTAATTTTAGTAAGGAAGTAAGGATCTTTAGTTTGCTAGTATTTCTGTACACACGATGTCTGACCCTCTGATAATTTCTTGTAACAAAGTTCTATTCTATCCAAGTTCTATTCATCATGTCAGTCATGTCACCAGCAAATGAAGTGGGTGAAGTTGGAGATTTACTTAGTTGTGAACTGTTTAATATGTCTTATTAAGTTACCCACTGGTTCAAACCTCGCTGTAGCCATCAGCCGACTTCATTTATTGTAATATCCTTTTTTTTCTTCTCCTTTTTTTCAATTTACTCCAATCCATATTCAGATTTAATTGAACTTTTTTTTTATCCCAGCTGCACATCACAAAAATAAGAACTTACATCATTTATCACTTATTTTATGGAAGGTGATCCTTATTTGATTGCAATGATATTTCTTCTTACTTTACAGTGAAGACTGGAATTTCATTTCATTAGCTCATCTGCTAGTTTGATTAAATGAGTAAGGGCTCATGTCCTTTTGTGACAGATGCGCTAGATAAAGGCCATTCTTGCAGAAATATATATTGGATTATTTGTTCTCTGATGCTGATACGATATGTTACTGATAACATTTCTTGTAAATAAACAGATGTATATCCTGTAAATGTTGTTGCCTTCATAAATCTGTCCATCATTTCAGGATTTCTCTCTTCGTAAGATGACAGAATAACTTGTTTAAATTAATCGTTTTCTTGTCTTCTTTTTTTCGAATCTAACTCTGAAAAAATATTTTTCAACAACTTCAGCAATCACGGTTGCAATAACTGAGAAATATTTATTGCTGAAGCGTCAATACCTCCGAGGTGAAATTGTGCTTGTATTTCTATATTTCAGACATTCACTGATGCTTTCATTGTGGCACTGTATTATCAAGTGATGTATATTCATCATTCATTTTTAAATAATTATAAGTATTTTCAGAAAAAAATTCAACAATTCTAAATTCAAATGGAGTAATTATTAAACGAAAGAAGTATATATAACTCCCCATACCCAAAGAGACAAGCGAAGCAGCTAGAGATCAAAATACACCTGTATTTCGTTTTCTCTTTTCGATTTCTAGAACATTTTAGAATTTATGCAAACCAGAATTGGTTGATTGAAAAATGTCTGAAATTGCTCCATGATCTGTTTTCTCATAACTTTAAATCTTATTCTAGATTTTATTACTTTGGTGTTTTTTCCGGCATATTGCAGTTTTGATTATTAAATTTTAAATATTACTGCAAGTTTAATAAATAATGATAATTCATTTAAATTTTATCTTGAGCTCTTTAAAATCCTTCTAATGTAATTCTTGCATTTCAGATAACAGCGTAAATCATGTTCTTTTTCGATTTAAAATTTTTATAATTTCTATTTAAGAAATGTTTCGAGTAGTCTATGAGGAAGTGTTAAAAATTTCTCAGCCTGACTTAGAAGGAAATTTAAAATAAATTCGAATATTTGGTCAGACTTTGGGAACTGGGTCAGACGGATAACTTTTTTTTAACATTCCTTTGTATATAAACAACATTGACTTTCACTAAATCTTTTACTGTACTGCAAATATCTATTCCTCCTTCCATTCACCCAAGTGATTATCATAATAATAATATTTAATGATAGAGTGAATGAAGCCCAACTATGGATTTAATCCATAGCAGGATAAAATGCACTCTCTAGCCTTGGTTGGCGGTCTGCCTGGGAGAATAACAACTCTGAATTTAAAACCGGTTAGGAGTAAGGCGAGTAACTGCATGTCGGAAACAAAAACCACATTCTATTAAAATCACAGCACCCTGTGACGTACTTTAGTTGTGACTCTATTCTCCACATGAAATCTACAGATTTAAAAGATGAATGATAGAATGATAATGTTTAAACAAAATAGGTTACTGTTTTTTTTATATTTTAGCAAAACAAATGAATAGCTGATTGACTGAAGAGCAAGATTAACATACGCGGTGAAAATATGAATCAATTTAAAAGATATTGAGAACCTTGAAAGAGCTAGCTTAAACTATAGAGAAACTTGAAGGATGTAGCTTAAAAGACGACCTATCGGGCGGCATTTAAGCTAGCTTCTGCGCATGGCTCTTGATTAGGCCTTCGGCTTGTTCAGAAGTTTGAGAATCCCTAAGTCTTTGTATATTCTCAGCATTGGAAGCTCTTCTGGCTGCCGTTTGATCTGGGTTTTCATTTGACCGGTAAATTTCTTTCCTCGCTGCAGCCTTGGCTCTTTTGATTGCAACCTGGTCCTCTTTTGGCAAAGATTTCTTTATGCGAGGCATGCTTCTGCCGTATGCGATAAGCAACAATAAACTACAGAAGAACTCAAAATTGATCGCTGCATTAAAGTATTGCATTAATATTTAAGCTTACTTTTTAAAAGTTCAACGATAATTTTTCTGCTTTAAATAATTTAAAGACAATTTGATGTATGTAGGTCCTTACTTTCCGTAAAAACAATTATTTTTATTTCATGTGTAACTTTCGCAATTAATTTCAATTATTCCCAAATTTATTTCAAGGTTATAAAAATTGTTATCGTACAAAAAAGTTCGTTCCAAAAAATCACGTAAAAATCGCCGAAAACTATCGCAGTAATAAAAACTTAGGAATTCAAAATTAGTCGGCCTGATTCCAAAATTGCATGATATGTTGGGCTACGGCCTCTAAAAGTAAAGTTGAAAAAAAAAACACACTAATACACTGACATTCGCATTTATTTATATAGATTTAGTTACTTTATTGAAAAACGTTGTAAAATCTATTCCGAAATATTAATCTGGTATTTTAATTAATATAAATTATAAATAACATAAACATTGTTATCTGAAATTAACAAATAATTATTTTATACTTTAATTTCAGCCCCGGGTTGTCCACTCTTGGAATATGATGACAATGTCCTCGATGTGACTTATACTTACCGTGGATCTTTGGCTACTTTTCAATGTAAAGCCAATTACGTAATGGAAGATGAAGACAATCGAGTTTATTGCAACAAAAGAGAATGGAACAAACCTCCTCCAGTGTGTAAAAGTAAGGTTGATAAATTGTGACTCTTAATATTCAAACATGGCGGACTACTGAAATGAACAAAATATTGTATTGAATTTTTATAGAATATAATGTGTATGCAATAAATGAGAAATTAATGAACATCAATTAAAGTGTATTGAACCTCACTGCTTGAATCTAATGCTTAGGGAGTTAGAGTAAATCAAATGCTGCAGATGACCATTAATTCGACTCGCAGGTTCAAGTCTCACTCAGAGATTATTTCTGTTTGTAATTTTTAGCATCATAACAATTTTGTAATGTGCATAAATATGAACTTTTAAATAGTTAAAAAATAAGCCAAGAAAGTGTGTATAACGTTATTATTAACATTACTACTACTACTACTACGAGAAGTAGTACACAGAATAGATGTTTTCATATATGAATAAAATAATAATACAAAGAAATTAGATTTAAATGATTTAATGTCGTTAAACAATGTGGAGGCTGGTACAAAAATACGATCTGTGTCGTATGAAAAAAACGAAGTGATAAAATATGTGGAGTAATAGTAAAGTAATAGTAAAGAAATATGATCTGTGCCATACGAAAAAAGAGCTAAAACAAAATTAGATGGTATCTAAACATTAAAAAATGATCATAAGCAATCATACACAGACGCACACACACAGACACACACACAGACACACACACACACACACACACACACACGCTGACACACATACAGACACAGACACAGACACCCCCCCACACACACAAACACTATTACCAAGAGGCAGTAATGCCATGAGAAAGTTTCATGCGAAACGAAATACATTTTAGCATTTCATTTTAATAATATTATTGTGTATAAATCTTAAGTTCAAATAATTAAATAACTACTTGTTGCCTATATTCTAAATAGTTATATTTTCTGTAAGTCAGCTTTTTGAAGTTGTTGGCCATTTCATTGTTGTTTTTCTCTAAGCAGAAAATTCAGTAAGAAAATCATGCGATTATGAAGATGGAATTTGTGGTTGGACACAGGACTTGGGTGACGATTTTGATTGGAAAATACATTCGAAAAAAACTTCGACCAGATACACTGGACCATCGAATGACCATACATATGGAAACGTAAGTGAAGGTAAATAAAAAAAAACTAAAATATTTGCATTTTGAATTTTGTTTGTTTGTGGTCGGGAGATTTTGGTATATCTTATAATTCTGATGCAGAGAATTCTTCTTCTATGTGCCGTGTCCCTTCAGAAACATCTTTATCAACAACTTCCTATCTCTTATAGCTCTTAGATATGTTTGTTTTTTGTCATCCTTCCCCTCCCCCGTTCCATCATACTCATTGATACAAACTTCTTAGGTAGGTAAACCCATTCCTTTTTACCCAGGAGTGTCAAATTCTCGAAGCCCTCCTTTCTCGTTATGTGTTCCAGAAATTTCAACTGTTTCTTTCTGATTGTAAGAATATGTTCTTTTTGTTTCCATTTTCTTTTTGCTCCGTTCATGACATTCTCAGCATTCTTCTGACCACATTTCTAACCACATTTCTGATGCCTCCACTTCATCTGTTAGAAAATTGTCCAGTATTCATTGCCATATAGGAGTGTGGGTTACCCCCCCCCCACACACACACATTATCTTTGTCAAAAGGTCGTTAAGTAGATATAAAAACAGGACACTTCTTGTCTTTCCTCTCTTTTATTTCTAGCATGCTGTAGAAGTGACACCAACAGGGCCCTTGTCCCTGGTATAAGGATATCTTCCTCTTTAATAACTGAACTTACACAAAAGACACAATTCATAATTCTTAAATTTTAATATATCTCCTTTAAGTGAACGCTAGTGTATGTTCTCTCCATTGTTATTCTTATATAAAAACACGTGAAAATATCGCTTTGTCGAAATTTATTGCATTTCCTTTCACATTTATTAACACTAGTGACTAGTTATTTACATGTTGTAAATTTTGTTTGCCACTGCTTATAATCAAACTAGGATCAGTACTACTGTACCAGGAAGATTGATACTATATAGTAGTCATCACTCTGTGTTTCTAATGAAATAATATTGATACTATATAGTAGTTGTTATAAAATAAAATAAGACATATCTCGGCTGATTTACAGACAAATACTCAAGAGCGAGAACCGGATGTGAACGGGACAAAGCCCCGTCACAAAATGACCATTATCTTTCTTTACAAATGTTTCCGACACACGTGTTCCGGTCGAAAAATAAAATAATATTTAAAGTTTTCTATTTTTCGTCCAATAAAAATGCTTCCCTCCTAATTATACTCGCTTCGTTTCTCGAGCCTGTTAAGCCATAAAAAAAAATGCTATAAAAGGGGTCACACGGAAGTTCAACAGTCAGTCCACAGGATAGAGACCTGTCACGTCCAGCTGCTGACAGCAGGGGAGCGTCAACCACCGTCAACATGTGTGAACTCCTATGAGAGATCGACCAGATCCGAAAGCCGGCTTATGAACTTTACCACAAGGTAGCTGTCCCAAACCCACACGTTCCTGTTGAAATAAACCACGTAAATCTATTTCTACTGTTGTCGTATTTCTTTCTTGCAACCATACGCTTGTCAATAACACTGGTGTCAGAAGCGTACAGCAAGAGAAATATGGCCGACTACACGAGCTTCACCCGAGCTGAACTATTTACTCTCATCAAGGAACAGAAAACACTACTATTCAACTTGAAAACGGGACCAACACAGCCTTCCGAAGCCACGATACAGGAAATTCAAGCCTTCATAAACGACATGCTGACTGCCCTAAAAACTACTTCAACACCTCCCACCGCTCAAACAAATGGCGATTACAGCCAACAAACTATACGCGACATATTGAATCTAGAGAAAACTTTTCACCCTGGACACGACGTGAACCGATTCATCACGGCTCTAAACAAAGCATGCACAATCCATGTCACGCCAGAACTCAGCACATATCCCAGCCTGGAATGCGAATTCGTCAAGTCTGCTAAAGATTTACTGGATCAAAGTATCTTTCAGCAAATGGTTGACTCAAAAAAGGACAACTGAAGGACTTCGAACAACTGAAGGAATACTTATTAAGAGCCCACGGAAGCCAGATGACTAACTTCCAACACCTCAGTCAAGCCTGGGACCTGGAACGGCGAGACGGCGAAAAATTAACAGACTTCGCGGGTCGACTCGAAAACACCCTTAGAAAGGCAGCCGTCCACATAAAAAACAAATACAAAAAAGACAAAAATACAGACTTAACAGTCGATGGACTTATTTCCATCATCGGCGCTATGCTAATGAGCGAAAAGGTGAAAATTTGGAACTCAAATCTCTACCCACATCTCGTCAAGACAATGGACAACCACTATTCAGCCATTGGCATAACCTCCGAAGCTCAAATATACATTGATCGCGGTGTAAAATCCAACGACACAACTTCGCACGACACTGTATTTCACACAGAAACCACAGCGGTCAAACCAAAGAAACGCGCCACTCCGACCCAGCAGGCAACCAAACCCACAGCAGACGGGCCTCACCAACCCTCCCGAACATGGCCACCATCCGACACGCAGAAACCATCAGCATACACCACAAATCAGCGTGTGCAAGAACTACCTCAGAGGTCGCCCCTGCCACCATGGACGCAACTGTGTATATCGCCACCCACCTCGCACTCGGGCACAGGCCCATATCGCCGCAACGAATGACAATATACAAGCCATAAATGATGTGGAACAGGATTTTCGCTTCGGGCAGGACGAGATGTGATGCCTCGTTCGCCATGCCCCTACGTCAGCCATCACACCTTCAACTTTCAAGGACTCGCTCACCATTCACCGCTCGTCCAGTCCACCTTCAACTTCAGAGACATCACCTTCTCTGGCGTCGCAATGCTAGACTCTGGATGCTCCACCTGCATCGTACCAATATCTCAGTTACCCAGAGAAGAAGAGAGAAACTCATGACCCGCTCCGACATCGTAGTAAAAGGAATCAACGGCAGCACCACCGCCCTCGGCGAACTGACTTGCGACATCACCATCGGCAGTCGAGACTCACCCACATTCAAAAAGGTTAACGTGCTGGTAACTATCCAAACCACACCAATCCTGATCGGCCAAAATATCCTACGTCACAACACACTCGATTCCTATCTAATCGACAACCAAAATGCAACTATAGAATTCAGACGCACACTTTCCTCAGGATATACAACACACACAGCCGCAATCATATCACCGTCATCGTCAACCAACGATCCAGCATATGGCGCCCAAGCTGACATCATCCAAAACCAGCCTACTATTGAACTACAGACCAACACCCAGACACTGGATCAAAAGCTAACCTGGCTAAAACATAACGCGGGACTATCGCTACCAAACCACCCGAACCGAGACGAACTAGAGGCCACTGCAAACTTACTCATTCGCTACGCTGACATTATCGGCACCGAAAGCAGCAGCAAAGGCACATTCATCCGACCCATCCGCATACCAACCAACACCCAGTCTCGCAGCCAGAAAACAACACCCGATAGCCCAGGCTTTGGAAGCAGACGTAGATACCGAAATTAAGCGTATGGCTTATGAAGGTATCATTGAAAACTGCAGCGACCCCAAAGGCTTCAATAGCCCTGTATTTGCCGTACGCTTAAAAACGGATCGATTCGTGTCGTTGCTAACTTTAAAAGAACTCTCAACAAGGTCTTGGTCGATCTTGACCCTTACCCAATGCCAAGGATCGACCACTTGTTCAACAAAATCGGCAAAGGCAATAGATATTTCACTACCCTTGATCTACGCAGTGGCTACTGGCAAATTGAGATCGACAAGCGAGACCGATACAAAACGGCATTTACATGGAAGGACCAATGCTATCAATACACGCGCCTGGCCTTCGGCCTTACATCTGCCGGACAAATCTTCTCCCGTTGCATAGCAGAAGCCCTAGCCACGGTCACATCCCGTGACAACATTTCTTCATAGGAAGAAATGTTGTCACGGGATGTTGTTCAGACCTCCGCGAATCGACGACAACCTGGTCCACGCTAGGACATTTAGGGAGTACATACTTTCCCTCGAACAATTTTTTACTGCCCTCCGAAAATTCAGACTCAAGCTGAATCCCGATAAATGTTCCTTCCTCGCATCAGAGGCAAAATTCCTCGGACGCATAGTAAACAGCGAAGGATTCAAGGCTGATCCAGAATACGTTCGTGCCATCCAGGAAATGAAACCCCCCAACATCAAAAAAGGAATTACAAAGCCTTATCGGCCGTTTAGTGTGGATCAGACAATTCCTAGAGACACGTCTTCACGAACAAAATCAGGTCAGATATGTTTTCAAAACTTATGGGTCCCATACACGAACTCAACAAGGTTAATAAACCGTTTGTCTGGATACAAAATGCCGACAGAGCCTTCAAAAAATCAAGGACCGTCTCTCTTCGCCACCCGTCATCTCGTTTCCAGATTTCTCCAAACTTTTCACACTCAACACCGGCGCCAGTTACGTCGCATGTGGAGCAATCTTAATGCAAGAAGCCGACAACGATAGCGGTCGCTTCCCATACATTCAACTCCACAGAACAGAACTGGTCCACGACAGAACGAGAGGCATATGCAATAAAGTGGGCAATATTGAAATTTGATTATTTTCTTCGCAACCGCCCTTCGTCATCTTCACCGACCACAGATCGCTGACATATCTGGACCAACGAGTTCAATAATGCCAAAAATACGACGATGGCAAGAAGAAATTTCATGTTATAAATTCGTCTTGGAATATGTTGAAGGCGAATCAAATGTATGGGCTGACATGCTCAGCAGAGGCTGCGGACATAAGAAAACGAAAGCCCCGAACGACCCTACACCGGCAGGCAGGACATTCGAGGTAAGTTGTTCAGACCTCCGCGTATACATCCCATCTTGGTGCCTCGGCGAGTTTAACGGTTTACAGCTCATTCCCAAAACTCACACACCACAAAACGCCCGCACCCACAAGCGCGCCATCAACGCATTCTTCGCCTATCACTCCACCACCACCATCCCCACTGAGAGAATCTGCAACCACCTCGGCATCGCAGATGAACAACTGAAGGACGACGCCCTGGCAAAGATCATCAGCGCCCTCCAGCCACCCACCCCAAGCGAACCTCATATCGATCCTGACGACCACCGAGCTACGCTTTTCAAAAAACATTTCCACCGATTTTTTCTAGAACCAGGCACTTCCGTTTTGATGATAAGAGACAGTAAACACTCTCCAAGATTGGTTGTACCATACAAACTACGACCCAGATACCTCTACCAGGCATACGAGGGCAACAACCACTCAGGTGTCACCCGTATGCGAGAACTCCTTTCCAGCTACTGGTGGGAATTCAAAAACCGCGACATCAAGGCCTATGTCGATTCTTGCGACACGTGTGCTAAGTGCAAGGGCAACTACGGTAGACGTACCCACTGCCCCATTGGCCACTGCAAACGAGGAAAGAGACCATTCGATCTCGTCTTTACAGACTTTGTCACAATGCCCAACTCAAAGAGAAAACGCTACATCCTAACCATCTTGGATAGCTTCAGCCGACATTTTACAGCCATACCATGCGCAAGAGACCGTTCTATCGCCGCCGCCCGTGGATTGTATCATTTCTTCCTTCGACACAGAGAGATTCCACGCATAGTATCCTCTGATCGAGGCACACACTTCACTGGAGAAATCTATCGACAATTCTGTAACCAGATGTCAATCACGCAAGAACTTCACTGTCCTTGGCGCCCGCAAAGCTCAGGAAATATCGAGAGACAACATCGCACGATGAAGAACGCACTTTATATGTTATGCGAACAGGAACTGTGAATGGACAGACGTTCTAGAATCTGTCGTTTCGTCCATGAATGCCACGACCAACAGCGCCACCGGTGTCTCCCCGCACTATGCCATTACCGGCCGTCACCCCAACATCGGCCTACCTACACTACACAGAAAAGAAATTACAAGCGACGATCCTGAAGCATATGGAATGCAAATTAATGCCCTGCTAAAGCAGGTTCACCACCACGTCACCCTGGCCAACGATGAAGCCGACCACAAACTTGAGACTAACTTAAATCGCCTCACATACAAGGACCCAATACAAGTAGGCGACAAGGTTTTACTTCATCGGCCACACTCAACTGTAGCCCAATCCTCTCATCTGCCCTGGATAGGAAATTACACAATTATAAAAACGAACAATATGATGTGTCAGGTGCAAAACGATGATGGTGATACAATCTGGATTCACCGTGCACATATCCGACGACTGGCTCCACGCCCAACACATCTTTCTAATACAATCCCTCTGACTCCACCATGTAACAGTCACCAGGATCTTTCTCCTCTACATCCGTCGGTGACACATAACTCAGCAAATAACCCCATACCAAAACAGATGCCAATAAGAAGAACACGAGGACAACTTCCCACACGCTTCAGAGACTTTATCATGAATTAATCACCCAAATATACACGAATAACGCTCACTGTAAATGAGACCGAGATCTGGGGGAACCTTGTTATAAAATAAAATAAGACATATCTCGGCTGATTTACAGGCAAATACTCAAGAGCGAGAACCGGATGTGAACGGGACAAAGCCCCGTCACAAAATGACCATGATCTTTCTTTACAAATGTTCCCGACACACGTGTTCCGGTCGAAAAATAAAATAATATTTAAAGTTCTCTATTTTTCGTCCAATAAAAATGCTTCCCTCCTAATTATACTCTCTTCGTTTCTCGAGCCTGTTAAGCCATAAAAAAAATGCTATAAAAGGGGTCACACGGAAGTTCAACAGTCAGTCCACAGGTGCCCAGGATAGAGACCTGTCACGTCCAGCTGCTGACAGCAGGGGAGCGTCAACCACCGTCAACATGTGTGAACTACTATGAGAGATCGACCAGATCCGAAAGCCGGCTTATGAACTTTACCACAAGGTAGCTGTCCCAAACCCACACGTTCCTGTTGAAATAAACCACGTAAATCTATTTCTACTGTTGTCGTATTTCTTTCTTGCAACCATACGCTTGTCTATAACATAGTCATCACCCTGTGTTTCTAATGAAATAATATTGATACTATATAGTAGTCATCACCCTGTGTTTCTAATGAAATTTTCCTGTTTCTTAGTACTTTGCTTAACATTTGAAATACAACTTTTGCTATTCCAATACGCCTTCATATTTCATTGTCAAGTTTTTCATCTCCTGTTAAAATACTTCCTCGACATTTAAATATTCTTACTTACTTGATTTTTTAAAATGTTCAATTCGTAGTTCGTATTTTGAGCTTTTTCGCATTCTGTCAACCATAGATTTAAGGACAGGGTTTATATTTTAATTGCCTTCTAATTAAAATGACTTTTTTCCTGTCATTTATTTTACCACTTAAAAATTTCAGATTTTCTGGGATCCGTGGATGAAGAAATAATATTAAAAAATACAAATATCAAGATTTTAAATGCAAAAGAAATAAACGGATTATTATTTTATTTATTTCATCGTAAACCTTTTCTGATAATATCGACGTAGAAATTCGAGCTCTTATTTGTTTTTTTCTTTCTTGTCTTTCTTTTTCAGGTCATTATATTTACACTGAAGCTTCCGCTCCACGTCGACCCGGCGATCAGGCAAGATTGCTCTCCCCTTTATACAACTTCAAAATGCAAGCCGTCTGCTTCGAGTTTTGGTTCCACATGTGGTGTCCTTCTCTAACAAAAGGCAAAAAAAAAAAATTTACATTGTGAAGGAAGTGAATGCTATAAAATTTTATTAGTGCCAAGTGAAAAATAACTAGATATAATCATGAAAATAACTTAAAAATTAATTTAAGACTTTTCGCTTAAGGAAATAAATTCCAAATGATTATTAATTACAGATATTAACTTATTGTAGAATTTCAAATAATTTAAAAAAATCAATTTGATTGTCTTTCCTTAAATTCAGCATCCATTACCTATCCTAAAAATGAATAATTTTATAGAAATATTTCAAAAGCAATTTAAAAAAAAAGACACCAAATTCAAATTATCGTAAAATAATAACTTGTAACAAAATTTACAGAAATACGTTGAAAATTTAGAAATGCTTAGTAAATTCATTACTATTGCTTTTACTATTATTTCAGTAACCATTATTGTAAATGTTTTCGCTACATATTGAAAGCAAAATAATTGGTTATTTAATGAGATATTAATAATTCCAGCTCCACGGGAAGCAGAACCCGATACTTGATCGTCTGATTTATTTAAGACATAGGAATTTAATTTCGTTTTAATTTGTCTAAATATTTTCTCATTTCTTTTTCAGAGACGGGATCCCTTCAGATCTATGCCATTTCCAAAAAACAATTATTAACCAACTTGGCACCATTGATGACGTTGACAGGAGATTATGGAAATTCCTGGAAGCGTAAAAGAATTCAACTTGAACCAATGCAAGACACTTTCCAGGTATTTTGTTATGATCTTTTTTCATTAAAAAAAACGGTAATGTATTTTCAGCAATAAACGTTATTCTTGCGGCGTTTCAAGTTTCTACACATGAAAGTTGGGTGTCTGCCTTAATGTTATTTGTTTGCCTCATAAACCACATGCCATTGGCGTAAGTTCGTTCCTCAGTGGGGGGCCTCACTTTTGTAGCTGTGTGCCAAAGTAAGCGAAGCCAATTGAATATCATTCATGCTGAGTATACCATGATTAAAATGAACAAATATACCGTAAAGCGATGGCTTACAAACTAATATTGTTGTAGTGAACGAGATAATCAAATACCCCGGAAAAAAGTTCGTGTTTTGTGTGCGATCTGCCGGGGAGGGATAGCCAAAAAGTAGTCAGCAAAACTCTTATAGCGACTTACCTCGTCAACCCAATCGACAGCGCGTCGCGTGTATTCTCTGTCACAAAAAAATTAAAAAAAATAAAATAACAGTTTTTTGGCTACGGCGTTCGTGAGTTACAAGTGATTTTCTTTCTTTGTGTTGTGAAAGCCACAAATTTGCTTTGAGAACGCTTACTCTTCAAGCTATTTCGGCGTTTACTTTGTCTCTCGCAAGATGGCGGAAAGACCGTTCGATATAAAACTGATCCCCGAATTCAGTGGTGATACTAGTGGACAGTCTGTGGTTGAATGGATCGAAAAGGTGGAACTGGTCTGCGAATTATGCGAGATATCGAAGATTGATCGGATTCTTCCTCTGCGATTGAATGGCGGTGCCCTTTGCTGTGTATAGGCAGCTGAGTAAAGAACAGAAAAGTGACATTGAGCAAATAAAGCACGCTCTACTAACCGCGTTTGGAACTGACCGGTTCGTGGCCTACGACCAATTCCAGGCACGGCGTCTGCGACCTGGCGAGACAGTAGACGTATATTTGGCAGAATTAAAGAAGCTCGCCGTTCCAATCGCACCGCTTCCTGAAGAATGGATGACGTGTGCCTTCGTTTCTGGATTGCCCAGTCATGTTAAGCAGATACTCCGCGCATCATCCAGAATGGAAGACCTGACGCTCAATCAATTGTTGAGCAGAGCCCGTGCTGTCATGATCGACGAAAAAGAGGCTGATGAACCAGTGGCCGCAATTATTCAACTAATTGAAGTCAAAGAAGGTCCGACCCCAGCCATTCGTCACCATGGCGTTGCCACCTGCTCTCGGTGCTCTGGTCCGAATCATTTTGCCAGAGGTTGCCGCTATCAACGCGAAGAAATGCGCAGCGGGTCGGCGCGAAAGGCACGTCTCGATCTACGATGCTTTCAATGTCATAAAGTAGGTCATATTGCCTCTAAGTGCCCGGGAAATGGAATGGGGGACGCGACGTCAGCGCCGGTCTCTTCCTCGCACCGAGCATGAAAGTGGCGCTCCCTGTGATTAAGGTACGCATCAATGGAATAACGCGTATCGCTTTAATAGATTCGGGCTACTCTCGGTCACTCACCAACGGTTCGATTTGCCGCCAGTGGAGCAGACAAAAGATGGACGTACTAACGGCTGATGGAAAGGCTCTCAGAAGCCGGGGAGTTGGAAACATCAAACTCAGTATTAACAACGGTGACCCTGTCACAGTCAGTGTGTTGGTCGTGGACAGCGCGTTATTAGGTTTCGATCTGCTCCTTGGGATGGACATTATTAAGGAGCTGGGCGGCGTACGCATTACAGAGGCAGGCGAAGTCAAGTTTTCTGATCCGCCCATCTGTGCTACTTTGAAGATCAACGAGCCCGACTTTAGCGCAGAGTTCGACCAAAGGACGAAGACATGGACAGCATTTTGAAATGGTCGGAAAATAACCCACCAGAAAAGCTCCAGAACCGAGTGTCAGAATATTCGGTGCCCGAACGCGTCAAGGAAGAATACCAGCGCGAATTGCAGGTGTGGCTGGATAACGGATGGCTGACTCCGTATCCCGAGGAAGAGCTTGGTCCTCAAGAGGCCTCATCCCGTTGATGGCCGTGGTACAAAAGAACAAGGGAAAGGTGCGCCCTGTACTAGATTATAGAGAACTGAGCAAACATGTAGACACATACACGGCTCATGCTGATGTGTGTGCACAAAATTGAGAGAATGGCGAAGGAAGGGATCCAATGTCTCTGTGATTGACCTTCAAAAGGCCTACTTGCAGGTACGCGTGCACCGGTCACTGTGGCCATTTCAGACGGTGATCCTTAATGAGACGAGGTACTGCTTAACCCGAATGGGATTCGGACTCAATGTGGCGCCGGCCATCATGAAAGCCATCGTGGATGCTGTGCTATCCCAGAATGAGACAATTCGTCAAGCGACGTCAGCCTACATTGACGACATCTACATCAACGAAACCTTAGTACCCGCTTCACAGGTGAGAAAGCATCTTGCTGACTTTGGGCTCGAATGTAAAAACCCAAAACGACTGGAGGATGGTGCTCGGGTGCTCGGCTTGCAGGTCTGGGGGGAGCACAACATGCTTTACTGGAAACGTGGAAGCGAGCTCCCGGACATTCCCAAGCACATGACCCGACGCAGCGTGTTTTCGTTATGTGGAAAGCTGGTGGGGCATTTTCCCGTGGGCGGGTGGATCCGCATTGCAACTGCATTTATTAAACGTAGGGTGACTGCTGTTACTTCCGGCTGGGATGACACAACAAATGATGCTCCCCTTAGACACATGATAGCGGAAGTCATTACTAGGATGAGTCAAGACGACCCCGTACGTGGTAAATGGTGCGTTGACGGATGTGAATTTAACGTCTGGGTCGACGCGAGCTCCCTTGCAACAGGAGTGTCTCTTGAAGTAGGTGACACTGTCGTGGAAGATGCGTATTGGTTGCGTCCCGAGAAGGATACGCAACATATCAACCTGTCAGAATTAGACGCCGTTATCAGGGGAGTCACCGCGGCCCTTCAATGGAATGCAAAGGTATTGCATTTATTCACGGATTCCGCATGCGTGTATAAGTGGATAGCAGACACTCTTACGGGGAAGGCTAGGATACGTACAAAGGCTGCGAGCGAGATGCTCATTCGAAGGAGGCTAGACACACTGGGAAAGTTGGTAAGTGAATACCACTTATCCGTAGACATACAGCTGGTCAGATCACAGCAGAACAAGGCCGATACTTTAACAAGGGTACCCCAAAAATGGCTTGACGCTATTAAGAAAGAGGTAGAGACGGTAGGACATGTCTGTGTAACATCAGCGAGCAACTATAACTCAGATTTACTAAAATCTGTGCATTGCCAAAGCGGACATCCCGGTGTAAAACGGACCTTATATTTCGTGAGGCAGATTTATCCCTCCGTATCCAAAGCTGCTGTCAGGGCAGTGGTCAGAGGATGCAAGGAGTGTCAGTCCATCGACCCAGCACCTGTGCAATGGCAAAAAGGACAAGTGAGTGTAAGCAAGGTGTGGCACCGTGTTGGAATGGACATCACCCATTATAACGGACATCACTATTTAACCCTGATTGACTGTGGCCCAACCCGGTTCACTATTTGGCGGCGTCTGCGTCGACAGGATTCCTGCAAGCGTCATTGGCCACTTGGGGTCATTGTTCTTTGAACGTGGACCTCCGACGGAACTCCTCACTGACAACGACACTGCATTCCGCAGTGGACTATTCAAAAAAGATTTTGTGGCTTCGTGGGGAGTACACCTCAGATTTCGCTGCGCGTATGTCCCATCAGGGAATGTCATAATCGAGTGATGTCATCGGACATCAAAAGAATCGCTGCTAGGGAAGCAGTGTTCCATAATGGAGGCGGTGTATTGGTACAATGTTACTCCGAGAGACAATAATGTATCGCCCTCAACTGCGCCAGCCAACATGATTTATCAGTACAAAGTCCGGCTACGAGGCATTGACGCAACGCGTTCAACTGAACGGATAAACGAACGAGCGCCGTATGACTTGGGCGATCGCGTGTGGGTGAAATCTCCACATAGCCGGTTTACAACCCGGTACCGGGTGGGGCATGTCACTGGACTAAGTAACTCGCGTTCTGTGCTGGTTGATGGCATACCAAGACACATAAAGGACTTGCGTCGCTATGTAGGTACAGATACGTCAACAAGTGACACTAGCAGTGAGTGCTCAGAAAGTGAACAAATAATTACCATCGGAGGTAGGGCTAGCACCTCTTCAGATGGTGAAGACTCTGTGCGTGAGGTTGTCAGACCAGAAGAATCCTCAGAAGAAGAATCTTCAGAACATTCTTCAGATGATGAAGACTCTGCGCATGAGGTTGTCAGATCAGAAGAAACCTCAGAATATAACACACAATCTCCTCCAACAGTCGCCCCGCTCCGGAGAAGCTTAAGAATAAAGAGGCCCGCCCATGAGTGTCACTTATGTGACGGGGGTGGGGAGTGTAGTGAACGAGATAATCAAATACCACGGAAAAAAGTTCGTGTTTTGTGTGCTATCTGCCGGGGAGGGATTGCCAAAAAGTAGTCAGCAAAACTCTTATAGCGACTTACCTCGTCAACGTGTATTCTCTGTCACAAAAAAATTAAAAAAAATAAAATAACAGTTTTTTGGCTACGGCGTTCGTGAGTTACAAGTGATTTTCTTTCTTTGTGTTGTGAAAGCCACAAATTTGCTTTGAGAACGCTTACTCTTCAAGCTATTTCGGCGTTTACGTTGTCTCTCGCAAGATGGCGGAAAGACCGTTCGATATAAAACTATAATTCTGTGACGAAAAAGAAACAAGTCCGTCGCAGGAGTCGCTATAAGAGTATATTAATATGCAAGTTACGGAGCATCCTATCCCAGCTGTCGACGAATGGAAAAAATAGGTTCTGCCGATAAAAGCAGTTGGTGTTTTCGACTCGGGGAAGGAAAATTCGGGCATCTTTATCAGTCCAATTATGTTTAGTACAAGTTTTATTTGCTAGACCTTTGTTTGACTGTTTTTCTGACGCCCGTCTGTTCCTCATATTGTCGATTGCATATTGAACGTTATTTTTGTTAAGTTTGTTTTTTATTATTGTCTTTTTTTTGTGTTCTTACGAATTTTTTTGAAAAGATTTTGATTTTTTATTCTTTTCCCTTTTTTCACCCTCCTCTTTTTGTAAAATTTTTATCTACGTTAATTTTTGTTTATTCCTTTTATTCTAGATTTCCTTTTTTGTTTTTTTTTCATTTTCTCTAATTTCTCTTTTATTTATATCTCCGTTTTCGTTTGTTCCATAACCCCTGTCTGTGTTTCGTTGTTGCGTTGACTTACCGTTAATAATTCTTTTATTCTTTCCTTTTTAATACCTTTTAGGTTTTTCTTTGCCATTTTGTATTGTATATTTGTCTAATTAATTTTTTTTTACCTTTATTTGCTGTCCATTTGTCCATATATTTGTCCATTTATTTGTCCATTTATTTTGTTCTAACGTTTTTGTATATATTTTCTATTGTTTATTAGTTTTGGTGTCGTCCATCTTGTTAAATTGTAACTAGCTCTGCATATTTTGCATATTTTCGTATATTCTTTGTTTTCCTTTTTGTCTAAGTCTTTTTTTCTCTCTCCCACCCCTTTTCTCCCTCCCCTTCCCTGTTAATACAAAAATATGGAAAAGAAGGAAAATAAAGCTCCTTCCTTTTTAGCTATAAAAAAGAAACACAGCTTAGCAGATTACAGAAAGTCTATAAGAAAACACTTATTTAACCCCCCAAAGAAAGACCCACCAGATAAAGACAATATCAATGAATACCCAGCCTTAGATCAAATTTCCTCTAGCGAGGATGACATCGCTAGCAAAAAAGATTTACTTTCTTCAAGTATGGAGGCCTGCAATGGCAATAAGAAAAATGAAAAAAGTCAAAAAAGTACGGAGGCCAATAATAGCCATAAAACCCAATTTGACTCGAAAACCAAGAATGACTCTCAAGAGAAGACTGAGGCCGGGGAATTTGCCCTCTTGTTGGAAGTCCCCACCCCCGAGTTGTATTATCAATGTAGCGGATTTCTTGGAGCGAGCTAAGAGCTACGCTCACCGTGTCATAGAAGGTGGACTCATAGAAGACGCCCAGGAACTAAGAAAAATTGAAACACGAATAGTGTCAGTTTTTGCAACAGAAGTACGACCCAGGATTTGAGAAAACTGAAAAAATTAAGGACCTAAAAAAGAAATTAGATAATCAGCAATCCCAAAATCCAACTCCTTTCGCGTCTTCTACCCGGTCCATCCCCTCTCCTAAAAAACGTCCCTCTCCCCAGATAACTCCTTCCAATTCGCGTCCCCTCAGTCGAGAACCTAGCCCTTACAGACATAGACACACCCCTTAACACACCCACCCCTTCCCCTGTTAAACAAAAACCCGCTAGCACACCTCTACATACTTCCAGTCATTCCCCGGCTAAAATGCCACCTCCTGCTTCCAAGCGACAGAGAAGCCCTCAAAAGAAGGAAAAGAAAAAAAGAAGAAGACATAATTGCCTTTTTATAATACAGGAGAAAATGTCTGTCGTATTTCTGCTGCCCAGGCCGAGAGAGCCAGGGACTACGGAAACCGCATTAAAGACTTAAAGTATTTGCTATCAATAAGGCAGTTTGCAGACCAGGACATTGAAGTGCCCCAAAATTTTTCGCTGGCCCAAAGAGTGCTCACGGTGATCAGAACGGGAACCGGAGCTAATCAGATTTGGACTATGCTTGAGGAGGCCATCAATTCTTGTAAAATGACATTACCAATCGCAATCACCCAAAATGAGCAGCTTAAAAATTTAAAACAATTTTGTGGAGGGAGGGTCCCAGTTTTAGTTCACCCCTCCCTATATAGAGCACTTAAATTGACCTTCCCCTGGGATATCGGCGGGATCTCCCAAGACGGCACCATCAAGACTGAGATGGGCCATGGGTCTATGGGAGAGGCGGTCGGTATCCTTACCCCGTCCATGTTCAAACCAGTAGTTCAACCCTAATCGGTCTTCACTGTGGCTCTCTGGTTAGCTAGTGTAAATGTCCGGGGCCTGAGGTCCGAGTCTCGCAGGGCAAGGCTCTCTCGTGACCTTCAGCGCCTCGGGGTGGATGTGTGTTGTGTGCAAGAGACCCGGTTTTCTTCTCATGACCGTGAGTACGTTCTGTCTAGGGGGTTCGCCCTTTATTCAGCATGTTTTGATGGTCGTTCGAGGGGTGTCTCTTGGCTAGTGAGCAGTCTTTGAAGGCTGAATGTACCCTTGTCTTCGCGGATCCGGCGGGCAAGCTTTGCGTGCTGGATGTTACCATAAAGGATAAGGCTCTACGTCTCATTGGGGTTTATGCGCCCAATAACCATGCCGAGCGGCCTGCTTTGTTTCGGCAGATCGCGCCGTACTTGACGACATCTCGTCGGGTAGTTTTAGCGGGGGATTGGAATGCCGTCCTTGACCCCGATATAGATCGTATAGGGCAAAGACAAGGTACTAACAACCCGGACGTGAAACCATTTCGGGGCTTTATCGATGAGTTTGATCTCGTCGATAAGTACCGGAATGAACACCCTCGGGAGGTAGCATGGACTTGGACTAATAGTGGCAACTCGGCTCCTGGACCGAGTCCTAGTTAAGAGAGTCGATGTAGGGCTCCTAGGGTGTCCAAGCTTCCACTATATAGTTTATACGGATCATAGGCTTGTCCGGGTCCGTGTAAACTTAGATAAACCTAGGTTAGAAATGGCTGGTTACTGGAAATTTAACTGTTCACTGTTTGGTGAGCAGGGTTTCCGGGACCAGCTGCTACTAATCATTCAGAGGGAATTGACGGGGGCGGTTGTGGGAAACGCCTGGTGGGGCAAATTAAAATCCAAAATTCGAACGTTTGCTGCCGATTTTAGTCGTCGACTCAATCTAGATAGATTAGCGGCGCAAACGGCTTTAGAAGAAAAAGTTGATCGGGCCGTGAAATCCCGTGTTAGTGGGGACATAGTCTTAGCTAAGGCAGAGTTGTCCTCCTTGCTTATCAAGAAGGATCAAGCTCTGGTAGTTAGGGCTAGGCTAAAAAGAATGTCTTCTGAGGCGACGAACATGGCCGCTGAACTCCGTGCAGAGGAGAATAGGAACGCGTCTAGGCGACATATAGCGGGCGTCACATTGCCGGATAAGCGGACCGTGACTACAAACGCGGGCATATGCGAGGCCTTTCGGGATTACTTTCAGGATCTTTTCACCAGGGAGCACGGTTTGAGCTCTGCTCTGTTCAGTTCGACGCCTATTTAGCTGACTTTCCCTGCCTTGAGGCAGCTGGAAGCGGCTAGGTGCGAGGTCCCATAACAGAGTCGGAAATCTGGGAAGCGCTGAAGCAGGTTGGCCTGGATAAGTCTCCGTGACTAGATGGTCTGCCCTACGAAGTGTACTCGAGGCTGTCGCCCGTTTTGTTCCTTTTGCTGAACTGATTTTCAACCACTGCATGAAGCAGGGTCTTTTACCTCAACGCTTCACCAGGGGTGTGATCAAGTTGCTGCGTAAGGACAAGAACGGTGGGGATGGGTTAGGGAACTTTCGCCCTTTAACGATGTTAAATACGGACTTAAAGATTTTGGCGAAGATCTTAGCCAACCGTCTGCAGCTTGTCCTGTCTCGTCTGTTTGGCCCCGAACAGACTTGTGCTGTGAAGGTGCAGGACTATTCAGGATAACCTTCACATGGTACGCTTGATCTTAGAACAAGTCGACAGTGAAGCCGCGCTGATCAATTTAGATCAGTCCAAGGCCTTCGATAGGGTTGACCATCGATTTCTGGAGGCTGTCCTTTCGGCAGCCGGTTTCGAGCCGACTTTCGCTCCTGGATCCGAATCTTGTATGCGACCCCCCTGCGCTGGTGGAAGTGAATGGGGTAAGATCGAAGCCTTTCGTATTGTCTCGCTCCATTCGTCAAGGTTGTCCGCTCTCGCCTATGCTTTACGTTCTTGCGTTGGAACCATTCCTTCGCTAGTTAAAGGCGAATCTGGTCCTACGCGGAATTTCGCTGCCTGGTGCTTCCACCTCGGCCAGATATTCAGCCTATGCTGACGACGTTTCGGTTCTTGTTTCGAGCAGAGCCGAGATTAACGAAGTCAGCAAGGAGATCAGGGGGTATGAGATGGTGACAGGGGGTATGAGATGGTGACAGGGGCCAAGATCAACCGCGATAAGTCTGTTGGCTTGCGGTTGGGTGCGTGGAGGGAAGTTTCTCTTCCCGGACCTTTCCTCTGGACGGATGGGCCGATCAAGATTCTCGGCGTCTGGTTCGGTCCTGATCTTCAGTTGGAAATGAATTGGTCGGAGGTACAAGGGAAGGCCGAGTTCGCGGTTAATCTGTGGTCTCGGAGGAGCCTTTCCCTGAAGGGAAGGGGCGGAAGTATGTGTTTCACATATATCCAATTCTCCTGTACCGACTCTCTGTGCTTCCACTCCCGTATGCCCGCCTAATGTCATTAGTCAAGACCTTGTTCTCTTTCTTGTGGAGAGGCAAGGCCCATATGGTATGTCGCGAGATCTGTTGCCTTCATCCCTCGGAGGGCGGTCTGGGTATGCCTAGCATTGAGATTCGTCAATATATGCTTCGCATCACCTTTCTAGACCGAATGTGTCGCGGGTCGGATGAGGAGGGTGCCTTTTGGAAAGAAGACGTCCAGAAACATTTCCCGTCCCTGAGAAGTGTGCACTCGTGCGAAGAAGAGGCCGGCCGTACACCACGAGCCGAGTGCTCCTTCTATCGTGAATGTCGTCGCGCTCTGAAGCTCCTCTTGCGGGCTACAGATGGCCTCCCCAACGCCCAGGCGTTGTCTCGTAAGGCATTGTATCAAGTATTAGTTAGGGGGGCCGCACAAGATGATCTAATTGGCGAGCTCGGTCTTACGAAGCAGGAGGCTCGCTCGATATGGCCTTGGGCGCCTGGGTTGAAATGCCTCAATAACGATGAGGCATCACTCACCTGGCTGGTGATTCGTGAAGCCCTCTGGGTCGGCAAGAGACTCTGTTCAGCAGGCTTGGAGAAATATCCTAACTGTCGTCGCTGTACTGGGGAAGTCGAGACCATTGGTCACGCCTTTTTTTCGGTGAAAGGCGGTAGTGCCGTTGTGCAAGTTTGTTGAAGGCCTCATGTTCGCATTGTTGCAGGGAAAGTTTTTGTCCTTGAAGTTAGCTCTGTTTGTAGCAATGTGGTGCCGCATTTGACGAAGGCTGAACACTATGTGTTCTGTTGCTTACTAGGGGTTATGAGAGTCGTGATTTGGACGACGCGTCAGAAGGGGTTCTATGAGGGCGAGAAGTTCACCTCTTCCCAACTGATCTTGTACTTTAAGCATCAGCTTAAAGTCAAGATTAGGACGGAAAGGCGGCGGCTCACCTCATTCAGCAAAAGGTGGGTGAATCTTGTGCGTTTGTGCCGTGTAAAAGGGGCTGACTTGGAGTGACATTTTGATGTCGGTTAGGCATCAGGATATTGTTTTACTGGGTTGAACATGGGCAACCCATCCCGAAATTAGGTTAGAGTAGGAATTTGTATTTTTTTGTTTAGTTTTTCTTTCCTGTTCTTATAAACTTAGCTAGGGTGTGTTTGCTCATTGGTCCCCTTTTATTTCTGTCCCCACTTTTCTTCCTTTAGTTTAACTCCCCGTCCCCTCCCTCGTTTAGGTCGTCAGTGATGTCAGTTCTCTGGTGGATGTGGGGCGCCTTTCGTTTCGTGCATGTGCTTTCGTATTTGTTGTTGTGTATGAATGAGTGAGTGCTTGTGTGAGTGCCTGACGGATTGAATGTGTCCTTATTTTCATAGTCCCGCATCGATTTCGTCCGGTTAACTGATATTTCTGCCACATTCAAAGTTTGTGGGGGGTTTTAATACTAACACTAATTTTGTTTAGTTTATTGTAAATATATTTCGACATATTGTATATACTCATTGGGGATTTTTTTTTAAATTGTTGTTTTATGCCCCCCTCCCCCACAGACAATATTTGTACATAAGGGGTGTATTTAGGATTTTCATTGAGTCAAAGAGGCATTTTGGTGGATGTAGTAAGAAAGGTATGGATAAATGTGTTGTTTTGGTGATAGGAATATTGTTTAATATGATAGGGTCAGTGGTTGTGGCTAGCTAAGTTTTATTTTAAGACAAGTGATGACCGTCCTCCTTTCCCCAGCCCCTTTTCGGCCTTGTGCCACATTTGTTGTATTTTTCACGACAATAAATAATAGGAAAATTCAGGCAGTTTTTGGCTACGTTCTCGTGAGTTACAAGTGATTTTCTTTCTTTGTGTTGTGAAAGCCACAAATTTGCTTTGAGAACGCTTACTCTTCAATTGTCAACCAATCAATGTTGTTCATTCGATCCTCACTGGGTACCCTACCAAGTTGGTTCTGTTAGACACAGTAAATAAGCATTGTAAATATCTATAGCTTGCTCGGTGGTTAAGGTAGTTACATATTTCCCCGCGATTGTCCAGGTAAAAGGTAAGCTTTCAAACGCTTTCAAAGTTAAACTTTTATTTGGAAGTTTATCATAACACAAACTCTCCCCACCCCACTCCATTCGACTCTGTATCGTTGGCTCAGTAAATATCCTTAAAAAGTTTGTATTATCTATTTAAATTTGTGACAATTTTAATATTTCTATAATGCTAATTAAGACTTTTTTTTAGTATAATTGATAACATACCACATTACTATAACTTACAAAATGTGAAATGTATTCGTTATTTAAAAATTACGTCTAAGTGCTTGGTTGCATATAAACTTACTCTCATTAAAAACTTTTTTGTTAGAGGACATTTTTTGTTAGAATGGACATTAATATAAATGGGGGTTTGACCCTCTTTTAGGATGATGTTGGAAAGGTGATGTTGGAAAGGTTAAGAGTGATATCAAGGAACTTGACTATTTTTAGGTTAGACGATATATCTGTCTTGAAACCTAAAATCTTGAAACTTTAATAATCTTTTTGTATAGTTTTAAGGTTAGAGCTCTCATGAAATAAGTGTTTGATATCCTTTAATTGATAGTAATTTTGCTCTGTCTTTGGACATAGAGCTCTCCCTGAATCTAAATCCTCCTGGAAATTCCATAGTGATTACCATTACTTTATACATATATATATATATATATATATATATATATATATATATAGTTTACTCAGCAGGTATTGTCTATCTTATAAATCTCCCTGTCACATTCAAGAATTGACTACAGCAGTTACAATCGGATACGGCCTTGTAACTATCTCGTGATTTGAGTGAACGAAATAGTTGTACTAGTTGTAAAAGTGAGTATGGGGATACAGAAAGTTGGAAAAGCTATAATGGAAAAGAAACCAAACGATATGGTTAATTAGAACGTATAAAATGCTTGGTTAAGGATTGGCATGGGTGAGAGTCGAAATCTGTATTCATCATTTAAAAGCTTGTTTACGTGATAGAATCTTCGAATGACCGAGTGAGCAAAGATTACCCGAATATTTTCATATTCACCCAAAATACATGTATTTCTCATCGTTAGACTCTACTTCGGAAAATAAAGAAAACTTTTTTTATCGATTTGTCTAGACATTTAAGGGTATTTAGTTTTATGTCAAGAGAATCTTCTGAAGAAAAAGCTTATATGACAATTCCAGTTACCGAAGAATTTATAGACAGAAAGGTTCACTGGAAGAGAGCCATTCCGAATCAGTAAGTAAAGCCCTTTTTGTCTCCTAGCTGTTACAGATATGGAGACAGAGTTGAGTTTAAAAGGAAGGAACTCGCTTAAAATAAAGAACGGAGACAAAATATGTTGCTACAGTTGTTAAACTGCTCATTTAAAGTAAGAGGATTAAAAGGGAAAGGAATCTTTGTGAGGTGCTAGCTTTCAGTCCAGAAAGTTGGAAAAGCTATAATGGAAAAGAAACCAAACGATATGGTTAATTAGAACGTATAAAATGCTTGGTTAAGGAAAGAAGGAAAAAAGATGGAATTATGTAGGAATTGCCAATAATAAATGATCTAGTGATTTAAATTCGTTTTCAGCTATAATGTTTACCACAGACTGGATGGATATCTAGTTTGTCAGGTAAACACAACACCAGTTGCAACATAGAAAACTAATTGCAACATGGCTAGTTGCAGCATAGCGGGAACAGATTACGGCTGATGTGGTAACATTCACAACTTGAATAAGTAAATGTAACGCGACAGTTCAATCCCCCACCCTGATTGCCCAGTGTCATCGTTTTTATAACAGCTGTCCGGTCGTCGTTTTTATAACAGCTACCGCCTCTCTTCAAAACTAATTTTTAATCACTCTTCATTTGCTTATATTGTGAGTAACATGGACGTCAGTACAATACGTCCATTCTTCGACAACCATATACCAGTTTCCTAATGTACGGCCAAGAGTTTTATTTGTAAATTTTCTGATTTGAGATGAATAGCATCTAAAATAAATTTATCTTTTAACCCACGAATAACTTGTAAAGTTAGCATCAGTGGGTATATACAATAGACACCTCATGGTAATTCATTGCCAATGTTACAAGATGCAAAGTTTCCAAGACAATATAAATCATACTTAGTATTTTTTTCAATGATTTTCTTTGACAGATCATTCTTCAGACAACGTCCGGTGAAAACCACAAGAACGATATTGCTATTGACGACATCCAATTGTGGGGAGGTCTTTGTGAAGGTAACTACTTATATTATGTAATTCTAGAATCTTTTGACTTGCACATGAGGTCAAAATGTATATACAATTTTAATCTATTTTCTGTTTATTCATTTGTCATTTTCCAGCAAAAGAATGGTTCGGTATTTTTATAATTGGATAGGCTTTATTTTTGAAACCGTTAAAGTGCGTGTTTCAGTAAAAATGGTGTGAGATGTTTTGCATCGGAAGATAGTAATTTGTTAAAAGAGCAAAAGAACATAAAATATCACTCTTCGATGCCTTAGAACAATCTACTTGCGAAATATCGTTATACATTACTATATTTTCACAAGATACTTTTTATTTCCAATATTTCGTGTCAAATAAATGAATGAATTAATGGCGTAATTCTTATGTATACAAAAGAAAATTAAGAAAACCGATCTAAAAATGGGAAGATACTGAAAAGAATCGTTTGTGAATGGAATGCGGAACCGTTTTATTGAATTAGAATTTATTTGATTTAACAAAATCGGTCATTTGTGAAGGCACTGGAATCAGGAAGGTAAAAATCAATATAAAAATCCGCCCACTAAAAGACATTTAAATTTACATTGAGAAAAGCAATCAGTGTTGTTTCTATAAAGGAGATTATCTGTAAATTTTCGTTACCAATGGCCGCAATGTTGCAAAGAGAGCAAAATAGATATGAGGTTTTTAATAGAAGCAAAAAACTCCTTAAGTATTATCACACTAGGCATCTGCGGAAATATAAAGAATGTTTCCTAATAAACAGTTTGAATTTACTCATACTGATATTCATTAAGAATTTCACAATTGTTTATATTTTTATGATCTAATTTCAGAACGGAAATATTTTACAGAATTTAATTACATTTATAAAGCTGATTGTCCCTTTGTTACATATTAGCTAGAAATTAAATGAAACATTTGACTTGGTTTAAATTAGTTCCTTTTCTTTCGTTGAGAAATCAGTTCTATTACACAACTTGGGGTTATAATTTCACTGAAAACGTTAATAATTCTCACAGAATTTTGAGGTTACGAATGTTGTAGGTGTGCCACAGATTAAGAATACGTTACGGGAAGAAGTGGTGAAATTTTGTCTCTTGAATTCGTTAAAAGTTTTTTCTGGTTTAGGCAACAACATCCTTCATTCAGAAATTAATGAAGAGACAAGGTTTTACAACTCGAGTGGCGAACATAAACTGATGCGAACTCACTTTTTTGCGCCTGTGCACGTTTTTATAAAATATCGCCTAGATTTCAGCAAGATAATGCATAAAGCGAAAATATTAATACAATTCGCTGGCCGGCGTGATTCCTTATTTGTTGCGAGGCAAGAGTTTTGTTTGTAAACTCTCCTGGTTGGATAGGTTTTTGTTAGAAAGTACTTTTTTAAGTAACAAGACAACATCTAGTAATGAGATCGAAGATATCCAAGTTCTATTCGTCAAACCACTTAAGCAACATTTGGAGTAAAACGAAGATTATTACTTGTTCTTCTAAGAAACATTCTTTAAATTATTATAAAGGAGATGATTTGTAAGTCCCGATAAAAAATAAAATAGGGAAATATAGAAAAAGAATTCAAATTAAGATAAGGCATTTTCTTATATATAAATAAAAAAGAGGAAGAAAAACGTCGGAATTTTGCTAGACTAGACTAGAGTCTAGTGATTTGTGACTAAAAAAATTACCAAAATAAGAGAGGCCTCACGCATAACTTCCGCTATAAAAAAAATGAAAAGGAAAAGAACACCGAAAAATAAAATTATTTTGGCCAATCAAAAAAATAACACAAAGCGACTTTTGATGTTAGCCGAAACCAAGCATCGCACCAGTAGTCTGAATGTAATTGAAATGGACATCTGTGTCCATGGCTAATTTCCCTTTCGGTCTGACAACTATCCTTCGTTAACCGGAAAATAGAAAAACTGGAAGTCTATCATATGCCCTACTCGACGAATTTATAACGCAATCATACGCCAACCAGGAGATATATACGTTATCACGTCTATGGAGAGATACAGGCTATCTCTCCCAGACCATGACAAATGGACAATTAGTAAACAAAATATTTTAAAGAACACTGTTCGATTGAGATAATCAAACAGTAGTCTTTTCCCAGGTTCGCTTCGGTTTCAACACAAGGATGAACGATGAGACGTAATAAATTTTGGTATAAGAATTTTAATATATACATATACACATGATATTACAATAAAAGAAAAATATAAGCATGAGTAAAGCATCCGACGACCAGAACCTCAAGACTTATGTTGGGACACCAAAATATGCCCAAATCTAAGTGGATACCCGAACGGATAAAAAAAAAAAGTATGAATAACTACGAATGCAGAAATCAACGCATAACCAAAAAAAAAAAAAAAAAAAAAAAATGGGATAGGACTTATATATTACTATTTTGACATGTGGAAAGGTGTTTGTGAGAACATAAAATTTATGGATGCATGTGTATCTTTCTAACACGGGTCCAAAATATATAGTTACTTATCTTTATATTCAGTTCTCTCTCTTACTCATTGTCCTTTATTTTCTCTCTTGCGTTTCCTCTTTTCTTTCTTTCTTTCTTTCTTTTCTTTACACAAATTCAATTTCAAACACGGCCCGGCTTGCAACAGAGATATATACTTTCTTCTTCTCTCTTGTTTTCTCCTTTCTTTCTTTCTTTCTTTCTTTCTTTCTTTCTTTCTTTCTTTCTTCTTCTTTACACAGTTCAGCTTCAAACACGGCCCGGCTGCAACAGAGATATATACTTTCTTCTTCTCTCTTGATTTCTCTTTTCTTTCTTCAAACACAGGCTGTATTCTCAGCGTGCAAATTTCCTTGCGTCTTCTGTGATAAATAACTCGATTTATCTTCTTCAATCTGGAGTTGACGAACAGAAATATACATCCTTATATTTATTATCCGGAGTTGCTTATGATGAATCGGACAAGTTCCATCATTACCAAAATGAGTCTCATCTTTCTGTTCATAAGTTATCAGCGCTTCGATTTCGAGTCTTGCTCCTTCAAAGGAGCAAGACAGCAACTGATTTCCAAGTAATTTTCTAATTTATTTCCCACGTGTCCTGCATTTTGGTGCGAATTCCAGTTCTTGCTGCTTCAGGACCTTACGTCAGTCCCCTGTCTAGATTCTGTCTAGACGTCTGTTGCTACGGGTAACTGGGTCAGTCAACCTCTTGACGTGCTTTCCCAAAATGACTCGAGATTCCCACGTGACCTCTGCATTCGTAGCAAAGTCAAAATGTAGGATTATTTTGAAATCATTTTTATGAAACTTTTTGTAGTATTTTAATTGGAATTTCACTACAAGCAAAGCAATAAAACCACTGAAACGCAAGAGTTTACTGAGTGTGAGAGAAAATGTGAAAAAGAAAACATTATTAAGGAGAGATATAATCAAAGAACAGGAATAAAGAAAATAGAAGATAACGATTGACATTGTATTTAAATTTTTGAAGACCGGAAGAGAGTTTCACAAGCGATAGAAGAAACTGTTAGCATATAACTGTTACACCGAGTCATTTCAACTGTAGAATGATCAGACCTTACCGCCAATCTAGTACTTAAATTCATAAGTCTAGGTAAATGGCGGTAACTTTATCAGAACAATTATCATGAAAGTATTTGTAGAAAAAGCACTGGGGAGCTACTTTAGGGCGGTGAGAAAGTAACTGAAGCCGTGATACCTGGTTAGGACCAATAACATTGCAGATTCTTTATATTTTATATAGAATTTCTAAATACATCGCAGAAGCCACAGATGTACCAAAAATATTTAATGCCTGGATGAATTATAGACTTAGAAATTTATTTTATGTATACTTCTATAAAAAAGGTGCTACATTTGTACAAAATGACATGATTTTAATTTTTTTAAGTAATATTTTATATGTATGTAATCTTGTTTTTTGTTTTTCCAGATACTCCAAACATCACGAATCCATTCTTAACTAAAATTTTAATGAAAATTACAACTCCAATTTCCTTGTATAGTAAAACTGATGACGCAAAAGGAAAAGAAACTATTTTAACAAGATTATCAATACAACCTACATTAATTACGTCAACAATAAATGCTTCCATTTATGAATTAAAAACCGATAAGAAAATTGAACCAATTACTACACAGCCAACATTAACAAAAATTCTGGTCACTCGAACCAAATCGTCAACAGGGAAGAAATTTATAAAAAGAGTTTCCAATACAAATGCGACCACCTCAACGATAAAAGACTTTATTTCCCAGAAATTTATGAATAATTCATCGATGACTTCTGTGACTGGATCTAATATCGAAGACCAAAATATTAGATCGAATAAGCAATATTCCGTGATAAATATAGAAGGGAAGGGTTCAGGAGAGGACATTGAAAATTACACCCCGTTAGCCATTGGCATCACAGTCGCCCTGCTGTTTGGTATCGGAGTTATATTTTTCATTGTGTGGATTTGGGCGCGAAGTCAAGACAAAAAGAGAGCAATGGCGGAAGAGGAAGAAGAGACACAGCCAATTACAAACACCGGATCAAATTGCAGCTTATAGAACGGCTTCTGATAAATAAAAACAAAGCGAGATAATGTCATAATTCTGAAATTATTTGAAGTTTGTGTATCAAATCTGAATATTCACAATGAATTCCATTGGCAACATAACTTTAAAAGCATTACAAAATTCCCTTGTGAGATTATTTTGATGTTATGTGTTTTACATAGGAAAACAAGAACCACAATGAGCTAATTGTTAAATATGGCAATTATTAACGAATTCTTATAATAAATGAATTAACAAATGCAAATGCATAATATTTCAAAAAGTGATTTTTATGTCCATTGGGTGTTTTAGAGAATTTGTATTTGTGCCAAAAGATCATGACTTTTATATTGGGGTAAAAAGTAAAAGATTCGCACCAGTTGATGATATCAAACACAGAAACATCGTTTGTTCCATGCACTCACTTTGTATTGAAATGATGCATTTTAGACACCAATATTTAAATTTTTGTTAAAGAATTTCTGCAAATCTTTGATTTGACAGCATTGAACATTATAAAACAGAAAAACACCAACTGAACAGTCGTATCCAGTGGAACTTTTAAATCACCACAACCCATTTCTTTCAAAAAACTTCCATACGCATGATAATAAAAAGTATCACTGAATATTTCCTCCTCTGCAAGACAAGTTTTTCGTGTGATATATTCAGCTATATAAAACATTTTAATATCTTTAGTGATATCAGTTTCTACGTCTGGCAAGGGATCAGATGTTTGGCCTGCCAATTCATCTAACAGCAATTATATGGCCTGGATCATGGCTATACTTTCTAACATCAGCTTTCAACCGAAGAATAACATTTTGTACTGTAAGTTGTCTCAATTTTCCAAATTCAATTTCAAGATAGTCGATGGTAAATTCTCCAAGAATGACAAAATTGAAATATCTGCAAACATCAATTAAACCATTACATTGCTCGATAGCCATACTAGTGTTTCTTGTGAAGGATTTTATTCTCTTTCATTGCTTTCCCCTCATTTGTTTTGCCACACTTCCAAAATTTGCAAGAAATGTCAAATTTCCATCATTTCAATCTGAAATCACTCTTTTCAGTGGATCATTTGTCTTGGCACTTCCATAAATATCTTTTACACTCATTATTTTCCAAAATTTCAAACCTTTGATGAAAGTAACAGTTTCTCTTGTCTCATCACCCTCTAATAATGGATGAGTTTTCATTGTAGTTACAGTCTTCTCACAAAACACTTTCAAATTGTGGAAAACTTTTTGTCTTTCAATTGGTTTTGGAAGAACTGCTATTTTGTTTCTTAACAAATTGATTTTTTTCATGCGCATAAAGTTATTTCACTATTTCCCATTTTGCTGTCATTTCTTTATCATCAGAATAAAACAGCAATTCTGAACAATCCTCAGTTATCCAGTTATTGTGTGAATACTTTTAAATATATGTACATAATTGAAAAGCAAGTATAAAACATTTTTAGTAACCAAACGCTTATTTGCAACAGTATCAAATTTCTTGAATAAAACTTGATTGGTCCGATTATTGTCACAAACTGCAATTCTATGACCTTTCAAATGATTGACTAAATCAACAAGAATTTCTGACTTGCCAACTTTTTTGCCAACTATTCATGGTGACATAACTTCGATATGTTGTCTCAAAACCTGTTTCTTTCGTTTGATTTAATTTTCAAGTTATCAAGTCTTCCTCAATTTGAGACCAATGTTGAAACATATTCATTCCGTTTTTCAATGTGTGTGTATACCTGCATGATATTCAAATGTCAAGTTTTCAAAATTTTAATAAAAAATCGAAAAAAATGACAAGATTGGATTAACTTTTGATTGTTTGATTTGTAGCAGGTAATTGCTGGCGCAAAATCATAATGCTCAAAATCAGCACACAAATTTGTAAAATTCTCAATTCTTTTTCTAAGAAATTCTCAAGCTCATCATTTTGCACACTTGACACAGAAGTGGAACTTTTTTTGTTGTCCTTGGTAATGGACTTGGTATCACACTTAATGGCAAATTATTGAATATTGATGGAGGATTTTGCGCCGTGCTTTACCCTGAACAGACACATATTCAGAACCAGGTGGAAATACCTTTCACAAACAACAGTGTCTGGGTGGTTAAAGGTGATATCTCTTGGTATTACCTTGATCTTTTGGGAGACGAAATGCCCGCACCTTATTTTGCTCATTAGTCACACAACACCTTTTGACCATTTTGAGATAAGATTCAACAGTAGCACCCCAAAAATGTTTTTAACAAAATTACAGATTTCCCGAATTAAAAGTATTTAAGTTTTATAAATCAAAACAGTAGTTAGCTTTTTTAAATTTTCAATGTTCACTATCTATGTAATTTCAATATATATTCAAAATAATCCATAATACTCGTAATGATTTTATATAATCTGAAATTATAAGACAAGAACAATTTTTTTGAATGCAGCTGAAATACAAAAAGATATTTTGGGAAAAGCTTCAAACAAAAATGTTTTATTAAAACGACTTTTATTCAACGGACACGTTGTTATTGTACAAAATTATATCAACATTTATTTGAATATATCCAACAGAATAGCAGATGTGAAATTAAAGTTTTGTTGTTAACAAACTCCATATGTGGTCAGCTATTCGCCTGATTTATCCATTTCCATCATGTTACAGCTTTCTGGTGTTCTTGAAGCCTTACCTTTAGGGGAGGCCTGTTTCCTCTCTATATTCCTTTCCGCAGCTGCAGGGATGGCGTACACACAGTCTTTAATCATGTTCTCCTCTATGGAGGTCTTACTCGGGAGAGATATCTGCAAAGTGTCGTCCAGCTTTTGAAGGTTGTCCTGATGTTATATGAACCGCAGCTCTTTTTGTATTTTCTCTGATAACCCCTTCACATAAGGCAGAGGCAGACTGTTTTCTGAGTGTTGTTGTCCTCCTCAACAACGAAAATTGCAATATGAGCTCTGGTAAAAAACATTCAATGATAACAGCAAAAAATTGCAATATGAGCACTGGTAAAAAAAATGGTTGCTGAATACCCAGAAATGCATACACAGATGTCCTCAAGGACATATGGCACAGTGGCTAAAGGCGTTAGATAGATCTAGTAACAGGACCCAAAGAGTATGAGTTCAATACCTGGTTAAGGCAATAGAGAAATTGGAGAGGGGAATTAACAGGATATAACTAATAACTGACATCCAACAGATATGCACGTAGAACTAGAACAACACAACCACCTGAAGAAGGCAGGAGTGTACAACGGCCAAAACTTTGTGATAAATATGGCAACAAAGATGAGGACAATAGTCCGAATAATGTAAATAGTGTACATAACACCTCATCTCAGAAATGTTGGAACGCTGAAGTTTAAAACATTTGTCTATATTTCTGATATAACATTTTCTATCTATGCATAATTATAACCAAGGTTTGCGTTTTTATATTCCCACTTCCCTTCCTCAGGATATATAATTACATCATTTTAATCCGATGAAGGACGTCACCCAACTTTTTAATTGTCATTAATTTTTTTTATTATATATATATATATATATATATATATATATATATATATATATATATATATATATATATATATATTTTACAATTTCTCTTACCTGAATTTGCTTGTTTCTTCTTATTATTATTTTTGTGGCATTGCGTCTAATATAAATTAGTGAGGGCAATTGACCCCCACACACTGAAAATTTCACAAATTAATATTAATGTAAAATGTATATAAAATTGAATATTTTTCAGTAGTTGAAAATACCTCTTCACTCATCTATATGTTAGTACTGCTCAAAAGAAACCTGTGCGTCTTGCTAATAAAGTCCGAGTTACCCACTAATTTTGATCATACGTAAAATTGTTTACATGACAATACTTTTTAGTCGGCTTCAATAAGTCTTGGTCAAAATTGGTATTTTGTAAATAAAAGAAATATACCTCTTTTTATTAAAGTTATTTTGCACACTAGAATGAAGTAAATATAATAGCATTTTAATAGGTATGATGCTCTTTGGGAAAACAAATCAAACATTGCTTCAATTTGCTCTGCTTTTGGAATGCACATGAAGTTTCTTTTCTTAAAATAACAAATATTTTCAAACGTTTTTCAAAAATATATTTTCAACTTGGTAATATTTTCTATTACAATAATAATTGTTATTTGAGTGTACCAAACGTTTTATTTTAATTTTGTAATTCTTAAATTAATGTTTTAATGCTTATGAAATGTTCTCAATATAACCTATTTAGAAATGTTTTGTGTTCCGGTTCGGTTATTCTGTACCTTATATTTTAAAGCATCCTATTTGTCAACCTCTATATTTTATTTCAAGAGACAAGTCACTATCCTTAAAAGAGATCAGTCTTTGGCAGTACATTGTGATTCATTTGTTTCTACTTTTCAAATTCTACAAGTAACTTCAGTGGCTTTGAGGTTCAGTTTTGTAGGGAGAAGAAGGTGTGTGTTACCTCCTACGCATTTATATTATGGCAAATGCAATAAAATAATTGAACAACAAAAGAACAATAATATTCAAACAAGAGTTTTTGCACAACATTAATAAAATATTTATATAACATTAATAAGGTACAAACATTTGTTGAATAGGTAGTTTAAATTGTTCAAATATCTTTTTATGTTTGGATTGAAGTGTTAACTAAGTTTTGGTTAGAAAGATTTTATGTTGTTGAAATAGATGTACGAAAATGAGAAAGTATATTACAATATTATAATGTTTATGTCAAATTTAAAAAGTTCGAGTTTGTGAAATATTGAGTGCAATGTTTTGACTTACTTCGTGTTTTTCTTAGTTGTCTTTCCTTGATTAGTTATTTGTCTTTGGTTTGCTTGTTAAAGTAGTTTTCTTGAGTTGAAAAACATATTACAGACTGGGTTTGGATCTTGATCCTACAGTTTAAAATAAAACCTCAGATTGCCAGAACCTCAATGCCTGTATTTGCCATTATAACATCTGAATCTAAAGCTACAACTGAATATTATTCATAATGATATCTGATATGTAATGATATTATTAATATAGTGGTCTTTAGATGTGTATGCGAAATAGACACTAAAAAAGGAAAACGCTTTTTATACCCCCTAAAATTTCTTGATTGTTCGAGTTAATTCTTTAAAAAAAGAAAAAAAAATGTAAATAAATATTTTATTTTGTAGAATATCAGTAAGAAATGTTTATAAAGATCATACCTGTTGATACTAATCTTTACGTGTAGGCAGACAATTATGAAGCAGAATGGACAATAATACCAACAGAAGACATTTTAAAATAACAAGAGTAAATAGATGTTCATGTTCCTTGTTTCAATTTTGGTATGGGACCTCAAAGAAGAGAAAGGATGTGGCTTGTGACTTCTCCACCAAAATAAAGGATGCAGAATGGGTGTATGATTTTGCATTTGCTACAGAATCAAGCCCTCAAAAAGAGTAAATTCCAGCAAGAAAAACCGACTGATCATAAATCCAATAAATCCAAGAATAGAAAAAGGAAAGTTTTATAGTTTAACCCTTCATTCTCCAAACTATTCAACATTAATATAGGAAAATTCTTCTTAAAGTTAATAGATAAACATTTTAGTAATAACAATACATAAATTCTAGCTGTAATTGCAGGGTAAAAATTTAATGCCCATTGCCTAAACGTTGTATGACAGAAAATGTTTATGAAGCTATTATCTTCACCAAAGAAAATAAGAACCAGAAAAAGGTTTATATTTGAATATCCGCTGGAAACTGGAAGCAGCACTTTTATAAGCATCGCCATTCCTTTAGTAATGAATCCCTTAAACATCAAAAACTGCCTAAATATTATTGTGATCTTGTGGCAAACGTTTTCACCCCGCAGATGAAATTGAGATTTATCTCCAGTGCTTGAAATCCGAGAGACTTCAGAGACAGCTATGACCTCTGCATTAAGGAGAAAATCTTAATAACCAAATATAACAGACCTGAAGAATTACTAAATCACCGCAATGAAATTATCTTAAAATGCAGGCACAAACATCGACTCAAATTAGCAAACTACATCTAATCTTTGGGAGGCCTCCGAAACTCCGGAATTTTAAATTATCACGACATGAATAATACCTGGAGTAATGTAGGATTAATTATTTATGTTATACTGTATATGTGTAAAGATATTTGTGTATGCGTGTATTTGTGTAGATACGTGTTCATATAATTAATTTGTTTTAATATATATTTTTAAATATGTGTGAATGTGGGCTTGCTTGTCTATGTAATTAGATGAACATTACTATATTTGTAGGTGGTAATTTGGTATTTATAAATATACACATGTATGTGTATGCATATGCATGAAACAATATGTGTGTATTTTTTATATGTATTTGTATGTGTGGGTACATATGTATATATATGTGTGTGTGTATATGTATCTGTATGTTTATATATGGATGTATATATGTGCATGTGTGTGTATATATATATATTGTTGAACTTTCAAATGTTTTTTTGTGTGTGCATGTATATGTACATATGTGTACTAGTTTATATGATTAAATGTTTTATATCTGATCTAATATTATTTTTTTCATCATTATTACCACTCTACCGTTATTCCTCTCATTGGTATTATTATTATTATTATTATTATTATTATTATTACCAACTGCTTTTGAAAAATCATATTTTCTATATTTTCTGTTAATTAATTTTTTATATAAAATTACCTTTTATAAATTATTTGTTAATTTTAATTATGTAAAATTAAAAACTCTCTCTCTCCATATATATATATATATATATATATATATATATATATATATATATATATATATATAGGTTTTACTAAGACCATCTTAGAAAATTTCAACCACTCCAAAAAAACACCCTTGAACTGACTGCTACAGTGGATTAACACAACTGATGTCATCAATTGGTTTAACAACATACGATATAAGGGAAAATGTTCATTCATACAGTTCGATATTATTTTTAAATATCCCTCTATATCGAAGGATCTTTTCACCTTGGCATTGGACTTCGCCCAATTTTTTATTCTACTATTTCTGAGAAAAAAAAAAGTTGACATCATTATGAATAAATCCAAATTCTGTTCTGATTTATAAAAATGAACATATAAAAAAAAATTAATTTGCAACAAATATTTTGACATTTCCATGGGTTCTTTTTGATTCTGCTGAAGCTTCGGACTTGGTTGGATTATTTCTTTTATATAATTTAAGTGCCTTCGATTGTCTAGATTCAGATAGTGTAGGATTATATAGAGATGATGGATTATTAGTTGTTAAAAAACTCAACTAAAATTAATTTTTAGACCGTATTATGAAAATGATCTATAGGGTATTTAAAAATATAATTTAGGTCTTAGGACAATAGTTACTACTAATGTTAAACAAGTAGATTTTCTAGATGTCACCCTAGATCTTGCTAACAATTATTTTCCAACCATATGTGAAGGTTAATTCCAACCCATTATACGTGCATCCTAATTCCAACCATCCCCTTCGGTTATCAAACATATACCCTCTTCTATTGAATTTAGAATTAGCGCTAACTCTTATAATAAGGATATTTCAATAAACATAGTGATTTTTATAATTCTGCACTAAAAATAGTGGATACAAAAATACCACTATTCAATATAAAAAACCCTGTTAATTGCAACCATAATAAGAAAAGAAGATTTAGAAAGATTATTTGGTTCACTCCCCTTTCAATGTTATGGTTAAAAAACTAAATTAGGGCGTATATTTCTAAACCTAATCAAAAAAAATTTCCCCAACCCTGAAACTAACCCACTTAGTAAAATATTTAATCCTAATACCCTTAAATTAAGCTATAGTTGTGCTGATAACCTGGAGCAGATAATTAAAAAAAACATAACAACATAGTCTTTAACAAGTATAGGAGTTCAAAAAGCTTGACTAATCAACAGGTTACTAACTGCAATACTAATTA